>JANIJU010000003.1:3973970-4009973 GCA_025504685.1 Leucosticte australis | reverse complement strand
TATATATATATATATATATATATATATATATATATATATATATATATGTAAGCTGACTTTTACCTGTGATTTTTTTATGTGAAAGCAGAAATTGTGGGAATTTTTTTTTTCCTCTCTTCACTGCCAGTGGATAAGGAAAAAACTCACCATTTTGACTTAGAGCAAAACCCTCACTCTTTTAACTTTAAGCAGCTATGGAAGCCAATAGAAGCTTCTCAGTGGATTCCAAACTTGCTGGGAATGGAAGGGATGCACCAGAGATGCACAGCTCCCTCATTTATTTAGGAGCAGGATGTATATTGTTTGCTGGCTTCCACAAATCAGTTTTTCCTGCCAGCTTTCGGGATTTTACACCTGAAAGCTCAACGGAAGTTTTTCTGGTGGGCTTGAAAAGTTTGCCACGTGCATAGATGGAAGGAGGGAAGAAGCCAAAGGTAACATTAAAATGAACAGCTTCTCACTTCCTGAAGGGTGGTCTTCACTTTCCTTTGTAGCAGAAATGTAAAGTTACACTCAGACAGAATTTGGGGATGGAGATAATTTAAAAGAAGTGCAGAAAAGTTGGCAAAAATGGCTTCTTCCCTGTCACCCTCTGGTTGGGGCTGATCCTGGCCCCACATTACTGCACAAAAATTGATTTGGGAACTTTCCACGAGGACAAACATTTCTGTCACTGTCTTTGTTGCTCTCTTAGTGTGGTGTTTATAGAAGGAAGGGGAGTTGCTCATAGAGCCAATTGTAAAAACATTCATTAGTAAATATTATTTCAAACCAAGCTGTCGGATATAAACACACCAGAACCCAAGACACTGCTCTGAAAAAGGAGCTTTCAGGAGTCTTCAAGTACAAATTTTTGTGTTTGTCTTATTCAAAATTACAAGAATGAATCAATCCTCATTCAGATTTGCTAGCAGCTTTGTTTTTATCATGACCTAAAGGTACATAGGTTTAAAAACCTAGGTTGTATCACTGTCTTAAAGTGTCTTTGTATTGTGAATTTATTTCACCTGAAGTGTTCTGTGTAGATAGTTCTCTCATCTTGGAGGATGAAGTGAAAATACATTGTGTTTTATTTCTGTGATTATTGAACTGAGGAAATTACTCTGTCAAGGTAAGATGATCTCTTTTTGGAGGAGTAGGATGCAGCGAGTCTGCTTTAACAGATTTACCCAGAATGACACTGGCTGTGAGAAACCGTTTCTTTGCTGAGTGCCATAAAAAAGAGAATGTCACAATTTAATTTTTTGGTTGCCTGCGGTGCTAGACACCACACACATTCATTGAAACATCTGCAGCACTGAATATGTTTTTCTGCTAATGCACAGAGCCAGGCATTCAAACTCAACAAAAGTTTTTGATTTTCAGCGTGGTGACGGTGGAAACAAGGTGGGAACAGCTGTGAAAAATATTACCTGTCTTCCAGATGCTAAATATTCAAACCATGCACTTGAACCTCTGCCAAACAAGAGACTTGCAGAGGTGCTGTGGACCTCCCCAGGACCAAGGGATGTGACAGACTTAGCAGAACTTGTCATTGTTTCTTAACTAAGTATATTTTTTCCTGGTATTTGTTCTCCATGTTTGAAAGAGATGGTTTGACTATGAATGAGTAAAGAAAAATTTTGGTAAATCATATACATAGAGTATTTATAGTTCTGTTTTGTAGTTTCTAGGTACTAAATTTATGGTGAACTAAACAGTGTGATGTGCAACTTCAGAAAAGAGAGTTACTTTAAAAAAAGGGGGGTATTTAAAATATTGCTTTTATCTAATGGGGGAAGACAGAAGAGGAATAGTATCTCTGTAAAATTTAAAACTGTATAATGTACAGAGAAGACCTGCGGGTAAAGATACTTTAACATTTTACTGACATATCCACCATAGTTCTTTGATTGTTTAGTAAATATGTTACCATACACACCTTTGTGCTACAGTGACACCAGTAAGAGACTTTAACAGTCACTTGGTTTTTCATAGTAAGGTATTTTGGTGAAATGCTGCATCAGCTAGCTGCTTGCAGTAAAAGTTCAGTTTTCAAACTAGATATTGGGGCAAAGAGGGAGGAATTCAAGCAAGTGTGAAATTTCAGCATCATTGCCTGAAGGTGTCTTTTCACTGCTGGTCTGTTGGTTTGAATTACAGTAAAAATCCTAAATGTGCTAAAGTCAAATGAGCTTTTTATAGGGGAGGGCATCTGTGTCCATATGTTTAATTACGTGTTTAATTGTTTGAGGAGATAGGTTTAGATAGATGTATTAGTCTTCACTTGACTGGCAAGTATACATGTTAGTTGTACTTGCCATTTAAACTTGACAATGTGCTTTTCCGGAAAGTGACTGGGCAAAAAATTCCCTATTTTTCTAATCAAGCCTTAGCTTACATTCCATGAGTGCAAAAATACATCTTTCAGACAGAAATCTGAATGAACATTAAATATAGTACTTAAATTCTTTGTAAATGGAATACTGAGGAGAACATGCTGTAAATCCAGAGTAAAAAGCCACATATATATGCTGGAACAACTGCATCTGGCTGGTATTTGGATATTTACTAATACCCCTTGCTTAGTTTTGTTGTGTACTTTTGGCAGTAATTGCTTCAAACGTCACTAATTTGCATTTTTTGTAATTTTTTTTATTATGCTAATTAGCATGTCTCTTTTACAAATGCTTGTTTTCCATTTGTTTGGATCAGATTGCATTTGACAGCAGTGGGAAAAGTAATTATTTTTTTAATAGATTGGAAAATAATAAGTTAGATGCATGTTTTAATTACTTTTTAGCAGTCGCTTTGGCTTTCAGGTTGGGAGTAGTACTATATGATTTATATCCTGTTATTTTTCTCAATATTATATTCCGAAAAATTTGATTTTACTGACAAAATAAGAATTGCAGGGCCTATTGGAAACTGTAGATAATAAGCATTTTCTCTTTCTGCTTTGTAAGGACCTCTTTGTTAAAAATTCATAGCTTGATTTAACTTATCTGTGATTAAATTTTTATCAGCTCTTGCTTAACTAAAGTTTAACTGCAGTATGTATGCTCTTGCTCATATTCCAGTATGAGAAAGCTGAATGATTGGGTGTTCATATTTGACTCCAGAAAACATAATTATTCATCAATTTTGTTATACTGGGGAGGAAAAAAATTAAACACTTCTAGAAAGACTGAATATTCTGAAGCATATTACACAGAGTTTATACTTTCTTTAAAATATTCCAGTTATTTATCTGTGTTGGCCCACATAAATTGGTTGATATAGTAGTAACCGCAGGGCAAAGTTTTGCAACTTGCTGGCACTACAATGGCCTCTGCTTTTATAGCACAGATGGATGAAATCATCATGGTCACGCTGCAATCAGAGATAAAATAATCATTTTGTAAATACTTTAAGTCTAGGGAAGGTTAAGCTTTGGTTTCAGTGCTAAGTCTGCTGAGATAAACTCAGAGAGCTTTTGTGTTAGGCTTTCTACCAACCCAAAAGGACAACAGCATAGGGTTTGTGTTCTCCTCCTGCATGTTTCATTTTCCCTGGAACCACAATACTGGGTGGTTTATTTCAAACAAAAGTCTATGAGATAAGGGGTAAATCAGCAGGTCCTTCGTGACACTGACAGTTTCACCAAAACCTAGGGTGTGATTTATTACTGTGCTACCCAGAGCTTGCATCAGGAGGTGGTTTGTGAGTGTGGTCCTGTCTGCAAGGACAGGGAGCAACAGCATGTCTGAAGCAGAGAATATTGGGTAAAATGGAGTGAGTGCAAACTGGAGAGGTGGATAAATTACAGTGTCTTGTCTATGGGTGTTGTCAGTGCAGGAAAGTGCTAAGAATTGGTGCAGTCCTTATGGTTATTTCTGCATATTGAGTTAAATACTCCTGTGAAATGCAAGAACTGTTGGAAACTACAGCTCTGAGCTGCTGCTTTTTTTTCCTCTTCTGCCCAAGTTTAGTAAATCTAATGCTGAGGGACAGCATTGTCTATGATGAGGTTTGCAGGAGCTGTGCAATTGTTGCCATGATTCCCTGTCACAGCCACATAGGTAACTTTTACATTTCAATCAACACTTACTAAAGTACATTAAACTTCAGTTTATACTCAGATGAGAGTACATTCAGACAACTCTAGCTGTACCACTTGATTTCCTACTACTGTATATTCCCATGAGTATTTCTTTTAATACAAGCCACTGCTGTTAATCCCAACACAATAAAACTTTCAGGAGTACTAATGGTTTATTATGTGGAGTTTTTACTGAGATATATTATAATGAGGAAATAATATTGAGGCTTTTTTTAAATGCCTGGTTTTGGGAAGGATTTAAAACAGCCTTTGGGCATGTAGCTCTCAAAGCTGAAGTCCATAGTCTTAAATTTCCAAAGACATTGGTAAAAACTTGTCTCATGCAAGTTCAGGTGACTACAATACCTCATTGGTGCTACAGGTGATGTGGTGATGCTCCACACAGGAGGGGACACGGGGGGAATGAGACAGAGTGGAGCAACTGAGGTGTTCCCACTATGTCAGAAATGAACCAAATGCAGATGTAGAAAATTTGCACTGTCTAAAGCCAGAGTAAAATGCTGGTGCTTGCCCTTTGTGGCATTGCAGCATAAGTCTCAAGAAGTCAGTTGTCATTTCACCCTCGCAGGGACACGGTCTAAGAGACAGCAGCAGTTTCTCCATGTGCTGAGATCTCTTTGTGGTGGGAGTGAGGCTCACGGGATCTACCATAAGCCAGTGAACACAAGTCAAAAATTGAAATTAATACATTTTCATCAGAGCAACTGAGTCAAAACAAATGAACAGCAACACATCTACGTTGTCCAAGTAGCTTGGTATGTGAATGCAGTTTTTTAAAAGGAGTCTGAGCAATGTATAACTCTTGCAGCAGCTTTTAATTACATCAGTTGGAGCAGCCAGATGTAGGTTGCTGCTCTCTGTGAATTCATCTGGGCCATGAGAATTACTTCAGATGTGAAGAGTGAAGCCATCTAATTCAGGACTAAATTCTCATTTCCAGAAATTGTAGGCAAATTTTGGAACGCTCACATCTGCCCTTTCAAAGCGGCTGTGCAGATAAACGTGTCATTCAGAGCATGTTTCCGCGGAGGGGCGGATGGGATTACAGCCACACATATCTGGGGAAACACATGAATACCCCAACAAAGAACAATTATATACAATTATATACTGCCCCAGTTGGCTGACTGATAGCACATTTCATGAGTATACATTTACAGCCCCTGCTTAAGAGGAAGCAAGTGTGCCCTTCTGCCATTTTGCAGTGCTGGAGTGCCCAGTGCCGCCTCAGGAAGCAGCTGCAGGAATTCATGGGAACACAGGGCTGTGAGCTGTCAGAGCAGCTGTCTGTCTGTCCCGCAGGACTGATCGAGTTAATCAGTTGATAGGCAGTATCTGGCTGTGCTGAGAGCAGCCGCTCCTGGATCCGGCCCTGCCGCGTTCCTAGACCCGCAGGAGCCAGGGGGAATTGAGACTTCGCTGGTTTCTGGAGCTGGCAGAAACTTCTGCTGAGCAAAGAGGCTCCAGAGACTGTGGATGGCAGCGTGCTGTCCTTTGTGAAGAGTCTGTCCATTATTTATGACATGATGGGGCAGAAGGGGTGGCTGGTTGGGCTAAAATGCTGAATTAAATGTGATTTAGGAAAGGCTGTGGTGCGAGAGGAAGCCAAGCAGCCTCGTGGTTGGGACAGGAGGGCTGGCTTTGGATGTGGGATCATTGTTCCTTCATCACAGAAAGGGTGGGTTTCAGGGATGCTGAAATCTCTCCTATACAGGGTGCAGAGTCAGAGCATCTCTGATGATGCTTCTTAACAGAATGGCCTGTTGGACCCCAGTAAATTAAATCCTGAAACTACTTTAGATAGCTAACCCTGCCTAAAGCATGTATTCAGACTGGCAGCTCTGTGCATGTTCTGGGGTTCATATGATCCATGGAGACTTCTAAGTAACATAAAGTATTTTGTTGTGTTTTGCTGTTGATTTTGGTGGGTTTTGGTCACCAGGTTTTTGATCTCAGTTTTGGAACACTTCTGTGTGTTCCAGTGACTTTCCTTCTACTACAACTTGTAATTTTTCTCTCCTAATTTCTTGTTAGTGCCATAGTGAACTAGAATAGTGTAGTTTTCTTTTATAATTCTCATTAGCTAGATAGATTTGATCATCAGAGATTCAAAACATTATAATTTCATGACATAGGAAGAAAGCATGTGCACATCAGCAGAGATGTGCCTCAGGCTGTGTGGAAATGAAGGCTCTGATGTGCCCTAAAATATGCTTGGAGAAGGAAATGCCAATGTATTATCCCTTCCTAAGTGCTAAATATTTACCTTTAATTAAATACCACTGCTTGGCCAGCTGGGTTGAGCAGTATGAACGCAGGAGACAGAAGTTCATCAGAATTCCAGAACAAAGAGTGAATTTATTGCATTTGCCTTGACATTTTATTTTTTTTTTGGAGCTCACACTAAATCAGATTTGCAAACGAGCGTAGCAGAGTGAAGGTAAAATAAAGCTTTTTGAAATAAGCAGTTGCCTCTTACACCACCTGGTGCTCTTACACTGACCAGAATGTCAGTTGAGACACTTAAGAGAAACCCCAAAACTGTAAAAAAAAAAAAGAATAAAAGGTTAAAAAAAAGGTTTATGGGTTGCACTTTCTGCCTGTTACTGTTATGTCACGCTTCAGTAAATTGCCAGATATTGCAGCAGTTTCTCAAGAATTGTCTTTTCTTACTCCACTAGGCTGATCAGTGTTTGCTGTCAACAACAGAACTTTACTTCTCAATCCGAAGGCAATTTCATCAATTTCTTCACAATTTATCATATAACTAGCAGTTCTGAAAGTGCATTTATAATAAAGATGTTTTCAGTTTACAATCAGAACATTATTTGAAAATAAAAGTTATCAGTTATCATAGTTCAGGTGAGCTTAACTTCCTACAAATCTGTTAAATTTGGTCTGTAGCCTTTAAAAAGTGGTATATTAACAAACCTACTGTACATTTTATGTTATTTTTGTCTTGGCTACTACTGGTTTCCTTGCCAGTCAGTCCTCACCTCTACTTTCACTACCACCATCATATTCCATTGATGGAAAGGTTTTCTGGCTCGTTGTAGGTTTCATTTTTGGTCTAAGGGGTCACCCGTTTTTTCCAGAACTTCAAGAGGAGTTCTGCACTGCAGAGATGTAATTCTTTTTTTTTTTCCTGATTCTCTTCCGTAGTCTGCCATCTTCAACTTCCAGAGTCTGCTGACTGTGATCCTGCTGCTCATATGTACCTGTGCCTACATCAGATCCTTGGCTCCCAGCTTACTGGACAAAAATAAATCCGGGTATGTGGCCTGATCATTTCAAACATCCACAATCTGTGTGGGTTCAACTGCAGCCTTTCAGCATCTCCCAATGAAGTCTGTGATAATGCAGATCATGCTTTGAAAATTTTCTCTCTTTAAAGATAAAAATCTTAATTTTGTACCTCACAATAGAGGGCAATAAGGTATTGGCAAGCACTTAGTTGCAATTTTATTGCAAGAATTTATTAGCTTGCTAGCCTTGCTAATACTGCATTATTAATCTCCTAGATTTGTAGCTTCATTGTTAGATGTTTACTAGAGATATAGAAATGAGAGACAGAAATAAAACATTGTCCTACGTGTGGCTGTTGTTGCAATTATTTATTTTTGATTCTTAGGGTGGGTAAGAAACCAGCAGAAACTGGCTTTTTGCTTATTTTCAAGATAGGTGTTTTGCAGATAGAAGTTTGAAACACAGCTTTAGCAATAATCTGTAACTAAAAGAAAACTAAAAATAAAAATAAGCAATGAAGTCCTCTTGTGTGGTCTGTTCAAATCATGGTTTTGTATTCTCTAAGGTGAGGGAATTTCTAGAAGAGTTTTTGAAAACTTCTACAAACCTAACTTTATGTTTTTTAATCATATGGATGCTAGCTGTGATCAGCAGAACTGTGATTTAAGTGTGGTGGGTTTCGGGTAACCAATGGGCAGTTGTGACACAGAAATGTCTGGGGCTGTCCACAGAATTTCAGTAATGCTGTCACCTCAGGTTAGTGCAAAGGAGATGATATTTGTAGAAGCAGGAGGTAATTCTAGGTGGAAAAACAGACAGGCTTTGGGATGCTGAGTGTTTGACTTCTCCACTTTTGCCATTAGGTCATTTCCTGTTAAATAAAATGTTCTTCTTCCCTAAGTGTCTTCCATCACTTTGGCATTTAAATTCAGAAGTGTCCAGTTGTAAATAGTGTTGTGACCAAGAACACCAAACATCTGAGTGTTTGTCTTCTGAAAACCTTCGCTGTAATTAACCTCTGGGGTTGCTGTTTTATTATCCAGGTTTTTTTAATTTTAGCAGTGTAAGATACCCAAATTACGCCAGCTTTTTTTTTTTCCCTAATTTGGAGTTCCAACATGAAAACACTTGTATCCTTTTATATGAGGCCATGAAATTGTCACTGACATGAGAGGTTTCTTTGGATGCAAGTAAAGATGGAAGAAAGGATGACTTTATGAAGGACAGGGAGTGGGGGGACAAGGGGAGTGTGGGTGTCTGCTGGTGGAAGATAACACAATAGTCAATGAGGTATACACAGTAAGAAGTAAGAATGTTTATTTTACTGATTAAAATTTTAGTGCTGTTCTTGGCAAGGAGTATTTCCTTTAATCTGGAGCTACTCTGTTTATTCTTGAGGCAAATCTGTCTGGAGTACAATAGAACTCTCTTCATAAAACATTTCCAAGGGGTGCTGACACTGTGGAGGAGTTGGGCGTTTGATGTGTAGGTTTGTATTTACGTAGATGTAGGACATACCATTTTGGTTTTTTTATATATATATATTTGTAGACTACTTTGTACTGGAGAATAAAACCTTGGCCTGGAAGCAATGAAAGTTGTTTCCTGTATGGTAGATGTTTACATGGAGCTCATATGGTGCTAAACCCCTTTCCCTCTCTTCTAACATATTCCATGCTCCCGTGGAAACGTCTCGACGTGTGGGACGAAACATTCTAGTGATATTTCAGTTTTCCACAGAGATGCTCTTACCTCATCATTCCTGCTCCAAATAAAAGGCATAAAAAAGTAGCAATAAAATACTAAGGTGACGGAGAGGAGGAATGCTGATAGTTATTCACTGTATTTCTAAGTGAGTGGTAACTTTGCTGAGGATTTGGGTCTGTTGATGATAAGTGAAGGAACATATTTCAGTTGGTTGAGAGATGCTGTTGCACACTGTCACCCATCCTCACAACCCTGTATTTCCTCCCCCTCATTTCTGCTGCAGGGTGTCCTTTCCTACCAAGCCAGACAGAACCTTAAACCTTCATTTTCCCTGAATGTTCCCATGTGCTCAGTCCTGAGCAACAGTGTTAAAGGCTGGGAAAGCAAGTGGAGATTTACTGTTTCATGCTAACTAGAGGAGAATGCACACCACAATGTAATTCTCTCCTCCCTGCTAACCAGAAAGATGTGTTAGCTCATGTGCAGCAGAGATCCCCTTTGATTTTCCATCAGCATTGCAGTCAGGATGTCTCACACTCCCTCCTGCAGTGTCACTGGGTTTCTCCTGGTGAACACATGGCACTTTGCAGCACACCCAGCCTTAGCAGTCATTGTCTAAGGCTTCACCAACTCCTCCTCAGCTTAAGAGGTTCCATTTATTTGGTTTTTTTTTGTCCTCCAGGTAACCACATCTGCTTTTCACCATGAGTGCTTTTAGCATTTAGCACTGAGAGCCAGGAATCTGCAGCAGGGCATGCACTTTTGGGCTGTGGCTGCCAGAAAGAGCAGGGACCCCAGCCAGACCCACACCTTCACCAAACAAGGATGGAGCAGAACACAAAGGGTGGAGAAAGAGTAGTGCTGTTACACCATGGAGTTGATGCAGGAGGAATTGTTTTGGAGCAGAGTTATTCAAGGCAGCATCACTTCTGTAATAAGCAAGCAGGTTTTGATTTGAAGAGGTTCTTCTTGTGGACCTGGGATGAGCACTAATGGAAAAACCAGGGGAGCAGGAGGTCTGTCAGGCTTTTCCTGCAGTGGGAGCTCCCCAGTTCTTCCAGAGGGTACATTATCAGAAGGTCCAGAACTCAGTCTGCTGCTGAGCAACAGGTTGTGTGGACAAACAGAGGTAATGAGCTGTTCCAGTAGCACAAAAGCCTCTTAAGATGTTCTGGTGTCATCAAGGGAAGGCTGGTCAGTCCTCATGTCAGTAGCTTCAGGTTCATAAATTGTTAATTGCAGTTGTTAAGGGCAGCTGGTGAAACCC
Organism: Leucosticte australis; assembly: GCA_025504685.1. Classification (NCBI taxonomy): domain Eukaryota; kingdom Metazoa; phylum Chordata; class Aves; order Passeriformes; family Fringillidae; genus Leucosticte; species Leucosticte australis. The sequence continues at coordinate 3,999,672 of JANIJU010000003.1, read as the reverse complement.
ATTCTCTGTTTTGTACCTGGCATATCAGGTAGGAAAATTTCTGTTTTCACCAAGGGAGCTTTGTAGGGAAATGTGCAGTAGTGGCTTCACATTAGTCAAGAAATCCATAAGAAGATGGAAAAATACCCTTGCTGAGATTGTGAGGCAAATTCAACAGACTTCTAGGCTGCCTGAAGGGGTTAATATTCTTTTTCCCATGCAAGATTCTTCAAAAGTATATGAACAGAATATTAGTGTTTTATTTCTTTGAGCTCCTGGGCAAGCTTTTGAGAGATGGCAATATGAGAAGCAGGGCTGTGGAAGTTTTCCTGTTGGTTTTGCAGCATGCAATCTGTAAATTGTAATTTTACAGAGAGTGAACAACCGTTTTGAGAACCTGAGGTGCTATCAGTGGAGCACTTCAGATTTACACATGAATGCCTTTCTACCTGCACACATCTTCAAAAAGTGCATAAATGTCTTCAGGTTACTTTATTGTATGACCTCTTGGCCTGGATAAGTGTGGTGGTCTATATGCAGGGATCATTACTTCTGCTTGTGGAGCTACAAAAAAGCAGGACAAAAAGAGCTTTGGCTGTACAGAAATACAGTCAACCCCAAATATGTGTGTGTGTGCGTGTATATATATTTTGCTTGAGGTAAAACTAAAATGTAAAGCACAGATGAAAGTGCCTGTTTTCTAAAAATGGAAATGGAATGCTGTTCATGATGAATTGGTCAGCATAAGGGTACTTAAGTCAAAAAGCATTTCACTTTGAGTTTGAACACCTCAGTCACTTGCTGCCACCTTTGGTCTTCACCTGCCCAGCACTGAATCTTTGTCTCAGCAATAGAGGAGGCTGCTAAATGGACAGAGAGATGCTGAAGTAAACCAAGACCATAAAAGAGGACATAAAATAGAAGTAGCAGAGAATTAAAAGATATGTTGACTGCTTGAGCGTGGAGGAGCAAGTGGTCCAAGCCTACCAGTCTGCATTTAAATGTGTTAGAATTAAGCAGCTCTCAGAGCCAAAAAAAGGGCAAAGATAAACAATCAAACCTTTGTAGGTGTGAGTTCAGAACATTATTTGTGGGGTTGTATTAACTACCTGCTTAATGGCAGCTCTGCAAGTGCTTCCCCACAGTGTTCTGTGCCATACTGTGAAGAAAACCTTCCTGCAGACTAGCTTTGAAGGGCTGAAATCTGTCTGCTTACACAGGAGTTGTTGTGTAAGCAGTTGTTGTGTTGTTCCCCTTGTCTTCCTCAGATCTTGAAGCAGTCCCTACTCCTCTGGAGTTGCCAGTATGAGATTATTTTAGTTACACAGAGAAATTGTAGGCTTGTGACATCCTTTTGGATGTTTCCTGTGTTGAATTCTGCTTTTCTCCCTTGCTGTTTCACTTGTGAGAGGTAAAGTCTTGGGCAAGCAGCACAGGAGAGATATGAGCAAGGTAAATGTTGGTAAAGGAATAAGAAAGAACCAGAAGAATTGGGAAGGTTTTTTTCTTCACAAAACTTCCTGTCTGGGATACTTTATTGTAGATAAACATGGGGTTCTGATGACAGCTTTAGACCTGGAACACAGAATTAGTTAAATGCATCTTTGCTTGCAAAAAGACCCCTGCTAGAATTAGAACTTTGCCACTTCTGTTATTTATATTCTGTACCCTTATGTGTAGGTATCTGCTGTTTTCTGGTGTTCAGAGGGAATAAAGTTGACAAATTACTGTCAATTCAGATTATTTTAACGTAAAGAAAATCAGTTGACTTGGATGTATTAAACCGAGACCCTAATGAATTTATTTTATCTTTACAGACTGCTGGGGATATTCTGGAAATGCGCCAGGATTGGTAATTGTTTCTTTTGGTTTTTTTGTGGTTTTTTTTCTTCAAAATCCTTAAGATCACTCCCATTTCTACCATAATTTATCAGGATAATGTTGCCATGTAGCAATGAAAACCATACATATCCTTTGTCCTCAAAAATTCAGGTTTTAACCTCCATGAAATAAGGGGACAGGATATTGCTTTCTTAGATTAGCATCTTGGAAATCCTGCATCTTTCATGTCAGTTCATGTATCTAGTGTTACATTTTCAAAAGTCTTTTGCACTTCTTGCCACATGAAACAACCAAGGGTGCATTTCTAACATGCAGAGAAATCAATTATTTCTTATAAACTGCAGTCTGTTTGAAATTGCAATGGACTGTTTAAAAAAACCCAGATATTTACCTTATAGTAATAAAACAACATAATGCTCATAATGCATTAAGGTTCTGTTTAAGCATAAATGTGGTTTTTTCTCTTTCCCTTCTTTGTTCAGCTTCTGTGCACTTTTGAATTACACAAAGCTGTTCATGTCAAGTGACATCTGCACACAGGCTGATCAGCTCTAACACAGGCTGATCAGCTCTATCTGATTCTTGACATTTTCCCATAACATTGGTTTTATATTTATTTTAATCCTTATCCTGAATTTATTTTGAGAAGGAAATTGGAATATGCAACAGAAGTTTAGTCTTAACATTAAGGTATATCCACGATATAGGGAAAAAAAAAAAAAATACTAACCCGTCATCAGTGTTCAAATTGCATTGTTAATTCAGAGCAGAAACTTTGAACTTGTAATTCTAGAGCTTCCTACTTGTCACTGAACCTAAAGAAAGCCTTTATGATTCCCTTTCTGCATTCCCAGGCAGAACATTTTACAGGATGTCAAAAAAGCATTGACACAAAAAACAGGGGTTTTGGTGAAGAGCGGTTGTTAAAATGATTGCAGATATTGTCCTATTTAGATAATAGACATTGCAGAACCGGTTTTAGTGCTGTAATTGAAAGATACTGGGAAGGTGGCAGCTGTCAGAAATGAATTTTGAGCTGTACCAGGGAAAACAAATGTAAAAATTCAGCTGCATTAGGGTTTGTTCAAAGCTGAAGACAGCACCTCACCTTACCTTGCCATGTTCTTTGCAGTTAATTAAGTGCAAGGATATTTTTTTCTATTAGCTATGTTTCTTTTTCAACTTGCATCTAGAGTGAACCACTTTGACTTTCTTTTAGGCTAAGAAGTGGAAATGGGCTTTGGAGATGATTGCTGTCATTTTATTTGTGTTAGTCACAAAGGCAAGTAGAAAGTGTAGGTTTTAAAAATGAAAATGTCTCCTGGCTTCCTTTACATTTCACATCCCTGGTATGTTTAAACAACCTTTTCACATGTACATAAGATCTTAATCACTGGCAAGTGGTTACATATTTACAAAGTTGTGCAAAATAATGTTTAATCCTGCCACATGGTGATTTCTCTTTTAAGAAAATTAAGAGCAGAAAAGCATAACCCATATGAAAATTGTAATACCCTGAACCGTAGGAGTTGGACTTCCTCAAAATTTATTTTAAACAGATGTGAAACTGCAGACATTAATTCGTTCAGTTATTTGAAGTTTAATTAAATATATGCCAGATCATGACAGAATCTTGTAATGTCACTGGGCAGTCAATCCTGTGTATGGGAGGTGTCACTGCAAGTACTTTATTTTTCTTTTACTGTGGAAAGTTTGTTCTCTGTGTGTTTAAAGGTCCTGCTGGTAAAAGAAAAGACTTTTTTTCCTAAAAATTGCACCATGCTAGACTTGGGAGCCTTGGTGGTTTTTTCCTCTAATGTTTCTCTGAAAACTGTGTCTCTGATAAGGTGGTTTGTTAAGACAAAAGACTTCACACAGCAAAGAGAAATTGAACTTTGCTTAAAGCAAACAGCTCCAGCTCTGTCTTTATACTCCTGGGTGTGTAAAAACAGAGATCTTCTCACTTAAAAGACACATTTCAGTATTAACACTCCCTGCCAGCTCTGTAGGCTGGAGGTCTCTGGAACCATGAAGAATAAAGTTTAAGTGTAAGAACATCTTGCTAATTAATGGGAGAAAGTGCTCATGTAAGTAGGTACCAGTCAGATTAACATTACTGATGTTCCCCTGGTTGTGTTACAATTTTACACCTGAGAATCTTTTTTTTTTTGGTGAAAAACAGACCTGTGTAACATTCTGTCCTGGGACCAAATAGGTGGCAACAGATCTTTCAGGATTGCTTTTGCCACCAGATAAAAGTCTATTAATGGAGTAAATTTAACTTTCTTCCACAGTTTGCCCTGGGAAACTGTGACACCAATTTGAAAGAGTCAGAAAATAGAGGTGTCTGTGCAGCTTCTGTGATCTGCTGACCATTTTTATCATGGAAATCTGTGGACCAGACCCTCTCCACATGCTAACAATGTTATGTCTTCTTAAAAAAGCTAAGAAAGGCATCTGGCTCCGTCTGGGCAGCTGTGAGCTCACAGCTCTGGCTGCTGCATGATACCCTGCACAGAGGATTCACACTGCAGGTGGCAGGTACCAGGACCAGACAGCACCTCAGCTGACACAGAACAGCTCCTGAGCAGCCACAGAGGGGCAGAAACAGCAAAAATGGGGTGTCCTGGGCAACTTTCCACTGCCTGCCCCCTGACTTTGGCACTAGGAGGTAGCAGCAACAAAAAACTGCACCTCAGAAAAGATGGTTTGTAGTCAGATGGAAGCCCTTACATGGGCCTGTCACAGAGACCCAGAATCAGCCAGTGCCACTTCTGCCATGGCAGGGACACCTTCCACTGACCCAGGCTGCTCCCTGCCCCAGTGTCCAGCCTGGCCTTGGGCACTGCCAGGGATCCAGGGGCAGCCCCAGCTGCTCTGGGCACCCTGTGCCAGGGCCTGCCCACCCTGCCAGGGAACAATTCCTCATTGCCAAGATCCCAGCCAGCCCTGCCCTCCTTCAGCCTGAGGCCATTCCCCATAGTCCCATCACTCCATGCCATGTTTACAAGTCCCTCTCTTAAAGCAAAGAGCCCCAACTCTGTTTTTATGTAGCCAAATAACCTGTCCTACATCTGAATTTCCCCACTGCCCATGCATGTTCTTTGTGAATACACAGCTGTACTTCTGCCTGCCTTTCTGCAGCTAGAAATGTTGAATACCACGTTGTAGGTGCTGTGGCAGAATTACACTAGACTAGGAGCAGGTGGGTCTGTTTAACTGTTTAGCCATGCCCAAAATTTTTGTTTGTTCTGGGTTCTCTCCCCTCCTGCCAGGTGAGCGGAAGAGCCCCTACGTGGCCGTGTGCTGTGTGGTGATGGCCTTCAGCATCCTGTTCATGCAGTAGCAGCTGGAGAGTGTCCCCAAGTACCCAACAGCAGATCCTGTGTCAAGAAAGGATGGGAAGCCTCAGCAAGTCTCCTCTCACACGATGGATAACCTCTCTCCTAGTGGACACCCCTGCAGATGGACCAGCATTAGTGATCGTAACCCAGATGAGATGTGCTTGTTAAACCAGGTCAGCACTGACACTCCTGCTGTAACTCGTGGAAGGGTGTCTGGTGTGTGTCTGAGCTTCAGGGGAGCTCTTTTTGTTTTTTTTTTTTTTAAACATCATGCAGTTTAAAAGGCTTGCTGTTTCTAATTCTTTAAAATTTCTTGTCCAGTGGACCTGTTGAATGAAACGTTGAAATGGTAAATCAGCCACAGCAATAAGACCACCCTTTGAAGAATAAAGAGTGTTTTGACTCTAGGGGATGTTTATCAAAGTATTTTTAGTTCTTGCTGCCTAAACAATTTCTCTTGATTTGTAAGTGATGGCACTACTCTCATCCTAAAAATATGACCTCTGAACCTAAGTTACACTCAGCCATTTGTCTCTAAACTTGTAATTTCTCAAATAAACTCTCAATATTTCTGTTGTTAAGATGTGAAATAAAGGCAGGGACCATAATTGTAGTGATGTCTGATTAGCTGCTGAGAAGGCAGAGATGGGGGATCTGAGACATCTGGATTGTTCTCTGTAAAAAACCACATGTACTCATTTTTAGAGGTTCCAAAATGTTGAGGAAATGATTGAAAAGGCTCTGCTGCTGCTGTTGCAATGCATGGAAAGATTTCTCAATTATCAGAATGAACAATTAGCTGCAGATAAGGAAGTTGCATGTCATAATACAAAGGTTGAAGCAACCAAAATATGCCCACCAATAGTAAAGATTAGATTACTTTTAATGATACCTCCCATTAGCACTTATTTCTTAATTTTGCACACTTTCAGTAATCTAGTGACTTCTTCAATAATGCCTGACAGATGTGTGTTATATCAGACACCTGTGTGACTTCATACTGGTTGAATTTGGGAGAGCTGTCTGTTTGCAGTATTTGTTGTTCTGGAAAGGCTTGTGATCAGAAGGAACAAAGCTAAAAAGTAAAACACACTTAAAGGTATGTTAACTGTTGTCATTCTTGTTTGAAAACCTTATTTTCATCAATCCAAATTACCCTGCAACTAGGAAAAAAAGTGATTTTGAGTTATGACCTTTGTGTTGTCTCACATGTACCTGCAAATCTAAATCACCATCAGAAGTAGCCATCCAAAACTTTTCTATTCTGGTCTCAGGAAAAATAGATTTCTCCAATTTGGGCCAAATTAATACCCCTAGCAGTGCAGAGTTGTAGGACTGTAACCATGCTGTGCACACACAGAAGCCTGGGACAGGGCAGGGGATGTGGGGAGTGCAGAATCTGCTCTGTAACTTTAAATGTGGATGCTGCTCCAAACAGGGCATCAAAGCAACTCAGGTTTGGATTTCAAAAGAGCTGTTCCTCAGCAGGGGGAAGGGAGATTCCTAAAACATCTTGGGTTTTGACTGTTCAAAATATGCATAGAATCATCTGGTAACTTTTTATGTTGAGCACTTATATTCCAGTTCTTACTGCTTTTAATACATAATGGCATTTTCATTATATTCACACATTTCCTAGTCATCCAAGATGTTCTAATTACCAGATGAATTCTTAATAATCCCTGGAGTTTAGCTGCAGGCAGGAATACCAGTGAAAGAACTCAATGAAATTTTTTGTTCTGAGTGTCTGAAAACTATTAAATTGGAGGAACTGTGCTGCAGAAACCTTCTCTGTTAAGGTTTTATCATCCAAGAAGCTCTGACAGGCCTCTTCCTGGCTGTTATTTGTTCAAACTTTATTTGTGGTATGGCAGCTCATCCTTTTGGCCTAAATGCAGGTGATGGATACTTCTTGGTTGGAATTTTCTTTAATTTTCCCCCTAAATGACATTTTCAGGCTGTTCATTAGGTGCTAACTGCATGGCTGCTCAACAAAACTCTGGAAACAAGATCTTTAAACTGGCAAACTGCAGTTGTGCTGAAATTGCTGCTTCAGGCAGGTGTTTGCCTCAGGATTAGTTCTTTGGTTTTCAAGTTTTTAGCTTTGAAGAGATTGTTACCTCATGTCTTTTAGTAAATTACGGAGTAAATATTGGTTTCCCAGGTTAGAATCTTAAAACCATTATGCTTTCTTGGCTTTCTTCTTGTCATGCAAAAGAGTTTGCACCCACAGCAAGTCTGTACACCTTTCCTTGTGCAAAAGGAGCAGTGATTAAATGTGACTGAAGCTGTAGTTGTGCCTGCTACTGTGGAAGATATTTTCGCATTGGGACTTCATCCTTTTTTCCTAAACAGCATCATGGATGTTGTTGATGCCCAAACATCTGAAACACAACGTGCTGCTCTTGGAACACACAGAGTATTTTATACCCTTGCATGTTCTTGGTATGGATTAATATTGTATTAATTTCCATCCACATCTGCACTTTAAATGGCCTCAAATTCAAAGCAGGGATTTAGGAAGGCTGAATGGAGCAGCAGTAATTGCCATGTTGGGAAATGAGTAAAGCATGAGTAAGAGATGGGATCACAGTGAAGGTCTGATGTTCTGGAGGGACTGATAAGCAGCTGGGCAGACGTGGCTGGTGGAGGAGGAAAGACAAAGTGGAGTCCAAGGATGACAGGAAGATTTCCTGTTCTTGGAACAATGTCCCTGTTCTGTGAATGCCCTTTCTACCTCCGTAACCACAGCAGTGAGCAGTGGAAATACAGTGTCACCAAGAGGTGAAGCTGCACTGTGATGGAGGGAATAAATGCTCTGTTAGTGCTCTGAGGCTTTTATTATTTCAGTTTGTCTCCAGTTCTGTCCCACTGGCATCTGGGGCAAAGCCCACTCTCTAATGCCTAGGAAGGCTCACCATGATTGATTCCTCCCCCACTTCTCCCTTTGATAATCATCTTCTAGAGAAAAGAAAACCCAGCATCTTCCTAATGATTTAAAATGCTGAACGTGGTGAAACCACCAGAAGCCAGGAAAGTGTGATGTAAACCTGCTTCTCATACTCAGGCAGCAACTTTACATTATCTAATTCAAACATTCCCAGCAAAGAAAAGTTTTCCAGCCAGGTTTCTTTTCTCTCCCTTTTCTCTTGTTTTACCTGAGCATTATTACTCATTCCAGACACATTTGGGGAGTGCTCCCAGCATCCATCACAAGGCTTCACATGTGTTTGATGGTACTTGGCTGTCTTGAGAAGCAGTTTTCCCTTAGCTCCTGTACTGCACTGTAATCAGCATGCCAGGCATGGGAGGTCCACACTGAAAAACAGGTTTGGAGCGTGAGGCCTGAATTGTTTACCTGGCTGTTTTATAAACAGCATCTCTTTTCATGACACCTGTAGACCATAAGGCAAAAGGTGTGGAGGAATAGTCATTCTGCAGGATCTGATAGCTGGGGAAAATCCTCCCCACGTGCAGCATGACCAGGGTCCCACAGCTAACCTGTACTCTCTGGTAAAATTTTTATTCTATTTCAAACCTAAAGGGCTCCTGTGGCCAAAGGCACTGAAAAACCTGTGTTTTTCAGTCAGTCAGGATATCATCCGTGTCCAGAGGTTTTGCCTAAATTCCAGGAGCTGTTCCCTGTCTCATGTAGCACAGGGACTGAAGCATGATGTGTCTCCTCACAGGGTACCTACCCTTCCCTTTGGCTGTGTGACAGACAGAGCCCAGGCTCCTCTGATGGAGCATCAGCCAAGCTCAAGCTTCAGAGACCTCAGAAATAAAACCACCTTTGGCACTGCAGCTGCCTTGTCTCTTCCTGCTTCACCAGTAGCTGCAGGAAGGCTGTCCAAGGTTTCCTTAATCTGAATGAAAAAGACCTTGAGATGAGTGTTACTAACTCATGTAATCCCCACTGGTGTGGGAGGGAATGCCAATATTTCCTCAAGGACCTGGGTATAAACATTTCCAGGGTCACAGCTGCTGCTGCCAGCTCCTGGGACATCAGTAGGGGAGATAATTACTTAATTAAGGGTTGAGGAAGTTCCTTGCTGGTCTGTCACATTCAGAACTTTCTATGAGAGCATCTCATCATCATTTATGTTGTTTGAAAGGGGTTCTTTGGAAGCTGTGCCACAGGAAAAGAGGTTTTCCCTCCAGCCCAGCCCTGAGTGGGAAGCAAGCAGTGCCCATCCCCAGCTGCCCCAACATTTCAGTAAATGGCCATGTTGGTGCAGACTGGTTCAGCTGAGGACCAACCCTCCAGTTTGTGCAGGCCCAATTAACCTTTATCTTTTCTTTTTCAAAATCTAAACACACTGCACCGACACCCTCTGCATCACCCATTTACATAGTCAGAGGAGCCTGTCACATCACTCACACCACATACCAACACTTACCTTTGACAAACTCAATGGTTAAAATACTGTATTTTCCCCCAAAGGAAGACTGGGAGGTTTTAAAAGGGTAAAATTATATGTGACTTCATTTATTCCAGGGGAAAAAAAAAAGGTGGGGGCTTGTTTTAAAACACAAAAGACTTGTTTTAAAGAGAAAAAGTCAAATCAGGTCAAAATATAGAAATACCCTTTTCAATTCTAAAACCTCCACAGCTGGTCATTCCCACATGCAAAAACTTAAATAACCTTTCAGAGCTGTAGTAGAGCTAACAAAAACTCCAACCAAATGATAGATGTATTTGGACATTTGGATGTATAAATGTCACACCCAGTGGAATTAAGAGGAAATAAATAGTAATTTGACAGCATTGGCAAGCTGTGTTTTTGACTGTGTAGCACCACCAGCATATTTTACAAGTGTATCACAGTCATGAATAAGCCAGTCCAGACACACAATCACAGACCAGTTTTGATTTCCTATTAAGCTACATGCTCATTTTCTTTCCCCCACCCTTTTCCAGCTAATAAAGGGCCAAGGGAACGCACTGATCCTTGTCTCTTTGGAACAAATTACCTCCAAATTCTCACGATTGATTCAGACAACTTGGATCATTGGATTGGTAAAACTCCAGGAGACGGAAAAAAAAAACAAACAACCTTCCCAGTGATAAGGCATTCTTGACATTTGAATTGTTTGCCATTTACTAAGGACATAAAACCCTGATACCAAAGATGGCACTTGAAATTATCATCATCACTGGAGACCTGCCTGGGGCTGGGGCTCCCTGCTCCAGAGGGATTTTGAGCACACTCAAAGACTCAGTGAGTTCTCCCCGTACCTCTGCCCTGCAGAAAACATGCTTCTGCCTGCCCAGGGACACATTCTGGCATCAGTCTGATCACTTAATGATACCCCTCCTGCACAGACCGGAGGCATGGAAAAGATTTTCATCTCTGAGTTTACCGTGGCTTCTGGAAGTAATAAAAACTGTTTCCTCCTCTTCTTACAAGGAAGAGCAAATCCTTTGAAATCCAGCTGCTTTCAGGTCATAGCTGGCTTGGTTGGTTTGACGACCTACACATTCATATAATCACAGACTGGTTTGGGTGGGAACGGACCTTAGAGCCCATCCAGTGCCATGGCAGGGACACCTCCCACTGTCCCAGGCTGCTCCCAGCCCCAGTGTCCAGCCTGGCCTTGGGCACTGCCAGGGATCCAGGGCCTGCCCACCCTGCCAGGGAACAATTCCTCATTGCCAAGATCCCAGCCAGCCCTGCCCTCTGGCCCTGGGAGCCATTCCCTGGGGGCTGTCCCTGCAGCCCTTGGCCATTGTCCATCCTTGCGGGCTCCCTTCAGGCCCTGGAAGTAACATATTAATTACATACCTCCCAGTCTCCTCAGGGAAAGCAGCCTTTGCTGCCATTCCTATTCCACCCAAATTCTCCCATGGGACAGTTTCACCCCTAATACTGGATGAGGCACAGGACACATGAGGAAATTCCTGTTTCAGCACCGTGCCTGTGCCAGGCAGCAGCAAAGGGCTTCACCTGCCAGGGCTGGAGAGGCTGCCCTGGCCACAGGGAGAGTGAAATCCACTCAACCAGCACAGACACACAGCAGCAAGCTCCAGAGCTTAGCAGCAGTCATACCTGGACTTTCCTTTTATCCCTCCAAATCCAGCTCCAGAAGCTGCATTAGAGCATCTGATCCTTGGAAGTGTCCAAGCAATTTCTATTGCAGTCCCTCCCATATTTAAACAGATTGCAGGTTTTTACTTCTCAAAAAGGAAGATATTTTCTAATTTACCTTAAAAATACAAAACAGAACTGTAAATATTTTATGCATACTATTTAGCAATTTTTTTTTGTTCATTCATAGTCAAACCATCTCTTTCAAACATGAGGAACAAATACCAGGAAAAAATATACTTAGTCAAAATATAATGATAGGTTCTGCTAAGTCTGTCACGTCCCTCTTTTAGATTAGTTCTCAGTGCCAGTAAGTCTAATTTTTGCACTCACCAATGGATATACAGAAACGCAGAGCATTTTGAAGATAGGATTATTCAGTTTAAAACCACTCCTGGTTAGAGCATACCATACTGTGGATGGGGAAATGGACAGGGAGACAATTAGAGACCTCATCAAAGCAAGTGGAGTTTTCAACAGATGGGTTTGCTGTTGAGCAATTCCACAGCCCCATTAGGAATCCTGAGGCATCTTTACTTGAAGCTTTTAGGAATCAGAGAAAAACCTGCACTGAGTTATGTGTGATCTTACCTCATTTTAGGAGGTTGCCTGAGTTCTTTTGCAGCCCTGAATTCATGCAGAGTTCAACCAGACCATGTCTGTTTCCAGGGAACCTGCTGTGCTTCCAGCCTGAGCATCCCCCTCACCTGTGCCCTGGTGCCTGCAGGTATTTGGGCAGTTCAGCTGCTCATTACTGGAGCTGTGGATGTGTCCTAGATGAGGACACAGACCTTTTCTCCTTCCACCATGCCAGAACACTCAGCAGCTTTATGAGGAGCAGCACTCAGCACGTGAAAAGGAGCTCAGAGCAGGAAAAGAAAACCTTACCCAGTTTGTTTTCTAAGAGAAACATGACTATTGATGAACTATTAATTATCCCTAAACAAAGTGAAGGCTGTTTCCTAAATTGTATGTAGAGGCAGAAAGAGTGGGACCTACTTGGACTTTAAATCAATCAAGTGAATTAAACTGTAATCCAGATCTCAGTCATATAAATAACTATAACTACAACATCTCTTAGGTGTCTCATCAATTTATCACAAATTGTAACTGAAATTCTCAGGCCTATGCAAGTCTGCTGTGCTGCTGATAGAGATTTTGGCCATTTCCACCTTCCAAACTCTTATTTCTCTATTGCATGCCCACCTGGAACAAAGTTACTTGAGATGACTACATAAGCTTTACTTCCAAAAACCCCTGTTCCAGCAGACTGCTGTTTTATTCTCTTGAAAGCTTTATTCTTAGAAATAAGACCCTTATCAAAACTTTCTATCTCAGAAAAGACATTATTAGCCCCCATTTCAACATTAAATGTTCTTGTTTTGGAGGGAAAATAAAGATTTCTATGTAAAAGTAAAGAATAATGCCTCAAAATGTCTACAAAATTTACAATTCACTAATGTGTATGATGCTACCAGATGATACTCATAGGGAATGACAATAGATGTGTGTCCAACTGGATATTATCCCTGTTCCAAAAGTGCAGACTAATCTCAGCTGTCCTTGTGATTTACAGCATCACTAATGGAAGCAGTTTAGCAACATTTTCTGGCAAGCAAGAGCCTGTGCACCAGGGAGAGGGAGAAATATCCCACTCTGGAGGGAGAGGATGTGTTTGCTGAAGGGGAGAAGGATCCTGTCAATGTAAAACACACAATGTAAAACAGAATTAAAACATTCTGGGTTTTTCTCTCTGTTTCTTTGTATCCATTGGTGAGTGCATAAATTAGACGTACTGGCACTGAGAACTAATCTAAAAAATGTTGATAATACCAAGACCCAAACAGGGCAAAAATGGTTTTAAGTCATATCTTAGCTGTTTTCAACTGATCCAAAATTGTCCCAACATCATTCATGTGAGGCAAAGAACACATTTAGCCCCATTTCTGCTATTTTGTGACAGCAGTGCTCTATTTTGTGAGAGCAATTCTCCATTGTGCTTATGCTTGGAAGCCTCTCTTCCCTCACAATTTCTGTTTCATTTACAATTCCCTTTTCCTCAGACACTGGATTATCACCCATTTGCTCCTGCAGGATAGCTCACATGACACTATTTCTGCTAAGTCTAACAGAAATAGCACCTCACCTGAAATTGTCACACCTGCCAGGTGATTTGCCCAGTATTTTCCTCCCTTTCTGAGAAAAAAAACCCAGTCAGCTGTGGAAATGTGCAAAGTAGATAGATACTCAACCTCTTTGGTTCTCTGGGGAAAGAAACACTGGTCCTGTTTTCTCAAGGATTAGTTTTTCCTTACTGTTTTCTCTTGTTCTTCTGGCTCCAGCTTGGTGGCTCCTTTCCACAAGCAGCCTGGGAGAGAGAGTCCAGGGAAGCTGTGGGGCCACCAGGGAAATCAAATGGCATCATTGCAAGTGACACAAAGCAGTAAATGAAAGTCTTCCCTTCCTCAGGCTGTTTACATTTCTAAAGGCTTGGGTGACTGAAATGCTAGGATTAATTAAATCTAGCACCAGTCAATTCTGCAGAAGTTAAGTAGATCTGTTTCGTAATGGTAAGAAAAATGAAGAGACTAGAAACAGGAGGATATTTCTCTTTTCTACCACATCTGGTTGAAAAAGAGTTTGTTTTTCTAGGCAAGCATGAAAATGGAGATGAAAGAGGAGTTCTCCACTTAAAAAAAACCCAACAAAAATCTGGTTGATTATGATTATGGAAGTGGTAGGGAATGAATCAAACCAGGAAAAGCTGCTGCCAACCTGCACAAATGTTATGGCTGATTGTCAAAATTCAATCACGCAGGAGAAGAAACACCAGGCTGTTTGTCTCTAATCAGGGTCTGACAGGGCCACACTCATCTGGCTGGAGTGAGCAGCTCCTCCTTCACTGGGGCTTCTGTGATCCACAGAGCCATGGAATCATCAGGGCTGGAAAAGACCCCCAGGGTCATCAAGCTCAAGGATGAGCACAGCACCGCCAAGTCCAGCACTAAACTATGTCCCCAAGTGCCACCTCTGTGCATCTCCCTTGCCATGCACAGGACAAAAAAAATCAGGTTTTTGTCAGTGAAGACAGCAAAAGTTAAGAGGCGCAGACAGGATATTTTTCCCAGGAAAAATACCTCATTTCTGCTGCTCTCTGCTTTCTAACACCACTTAGAGAGAGGAAATGTGGCTCACCCTGGTTTTCCAGCCCCAGGCTCTTTTCAAAGAGAAAATTAGCTGCCACATTGTGCACAACCAGGACACAGATCTTAGATTTGCTCTCCATACAAAAGCCACCTTGTCCTTTTGTTGCCAGAAGCTTCCATCACCCGCCCCTGGAATAAGGAAGGACGTGCAAATGGTGGTGTAGCCTCACCAGTCTGTTCCCATGGAGAGCTCAGAAGGCAAGTCCCCAGCTGTTCCTCAGGGAAAGACACGAATTGTCTTTATGGAGATGCCTCAATCCTCACATTTTTAAGTTAAAACATTCCTTGACATTTTCCAGTCTAGGTAGGACAGGGCTTGGAGCACCCTGGGGCAGTGGAAGGTGTCCCTGCCCATGGCAGGGGTGGCACTGGATGATCTCCAAGGTCCTTTCCAACCCAAACCATTGGGTTCTATGATTGATATCATATTTACTTATAATAGGCATTTTTCTGGATGTCTGGGCATGAAGACAAACATGAGAGAGATAAGATCTCTTATCTTCAGAGATAAGAGTTCATGCAGATTTCCAAAGTACACGGTTCTTAAACCACTAGGTCTTCACTGGGTGCAATTATACCCAAACTTTGGATTGTCTTTGCAAACTGTGACTCACAAAATCCAGAATTTTCACCAAACTACCACAGACCTCAGCAAAAGCAGGACTCTGCCCTTCTTTAGGGTTTCTCACCCTGCAAAACTGGCATAAACCCTGCATAAATTTTGTATCTAGGAAATATTTTAAACCTGAAACATTTCCAGCAGAATTGCTAATGCTGGATTCTACAGAGAAACATTCCCATCCCTGGAAGTGTCCAAGGCTAGGTTGGAACAACCTGGGATAGTGGAAATGTTAAAAAAAATTTAGAAAATGCTAGTTAGACCAGCTAGAAAATACAGATCAATATAAACTGCAAAAGATATCAAATCTTCAGCAGAAGAGGTTTCCATGGAAGGGGAGCAATTAATCCCTCTGCCACTTAATAAACCTGGGGCAAGACATGGAATTTGGGTAACACAAGCCACACAAGGTGTCTCAAACCAGGGCAGGTGCTGATAAATTTATGCACTATTTATGGTTAAGGTGACAAGAACCACATTTCTTCCTTTTCCTGTGGAAAAAGTTGTGTTCTAAAGTATATGTTGTTCTGAGGTAGAACAGTTTGGGGAAAAGACAGAAATAATAAAAGTTTAAAGATACCTTTTTATAATAGAATTGTTAGTTTATTGGAATAATCTGAAAAAAAAATCTGAGCAGCTGAAGAGACAGACAAAGCCAGAGACCTGGCAGTTTTGGGTGGAAAGTGGATAATCATGGGAAAGTCTCCCAGACTCAATGTTTCACGGGGAAAACAGAATTTTAGTGGAAAAGCCACTTCTGTTTTGGTGAGGTAGCAGTCAGAAAAAATAATCCCACTGAAATTAAACCTTAGTTTCACCTTGATTACCCAAGGCAGAGTGTCTTGATGAGGAATGTGGTGAGGAACAAGGTCCAAGCAGAAGGAGAGGAACAGCAGGAAGGCACACCTGTGCTTTATCTTGGTGCATAATGAAACCTAAAAGAACTTCCAGAAAATTTATGAGACACTTTCAGACACCTTTCACACATTTGAGGGTCTGTGTGACTGCAGGAAAATCAAAGTCAGTCTTTTTGCCCCAGCTGCAAAATACAGACCTGTGTCTGGGGAAGGAAAACAACAAGAATGAAAGTGACAGGTAAAATTCCGGGTTTTCTTGGGACAGCAAATCCATACAGGAGCACAAACAAAGCTGCTCTGATTTATGTTGCTGACATAAAAGACTCCCCACCTAAGAGTGCCTAACAGCCCCTTTCCTCCCTGCAGCACAGAGCTGGGAGCTGGCAGGAAATTCCAGATATCCAGGGAGCTGAGCTCCTGGAATGAAAGCTTCCATGCAGAACCACCCTGAGCAGCAGCACTGAAACTGAGCATCTGAGCCATACCTGCACTAAAAACTTTTCAGTTTTTTGGTTTTTTACTATGGTGGGATTTTGGCACAGGACAGCCAAAGTTCAGGCCTGAGTTGCTGACATATTAAATCTAAACATACCAATAATCGTGATGTGAAGCTGCAGTTTTGATTCCAATTTCAATTCTGTTGTGTCTAGCAGAGGCATTTCTCATGCAGGGAAATAAGGTAGGATTGGGTTCACACTGCACTTGAAGAAAAAGGAAAATTCCAGAATACTTCATCCTTTTTTTCTTTCCTTTCCTTTTTTTTTTTTTTTTTTTTTTTTTTTGTTAAAGCCAGACTTCCCATGATAAGATGCCTGTTGTAAAGATTTATGGACATCCACACAGCAAGACTGGAAAAAACCCCCCTGTGTAACAAACCTTCAGATAATCCCAAACTGTAGAATTTAAGATTGTTCTATTGCCAGCATTTTCATGGCCATTTTTATAGCAGTGGGTTGTTTTCTCAATTATTTTCCTACAGTAACTCCCATTCCAAAGAATAGGCAGGGAAAAGCATTCTGGAGTGTAAATCACTATAGCAAGCTTCAGGATATGGAGCTTTAGAGTGAACCCACCACAGAACTGCTGGTTGGGGAAAAGTCTGAGGAGATGTTTTCTCATGAGTTAAAGTGAAAAATTGTGTGAAGCCACCATTAGGACACATTACCAGAGGTTTATGTGTCCAAAAAAATTTTTTTTTCCTTTTTTTTTTTTTTTTTTTTTTTTAGGTTTCCTAAAAGAATGTAAGTTCATGCCAATGGGAATGTCAGATGACAAAGGTGTCAGTCTCATATACCAGCACTGAAAGTCCATTTACAGTGTAGATGAAATTTTATTCACACACTCAACTTCACTACTTATTTGCTCCTAACTATCAGGAAAACCACGTGTACCTACTCTTTTTTTACTCTTGTCAAGTTTTCAGCCTCCTTAAAACCACAAAAAGATGGCTTTTGTTCTTTTTTGTTCTTATTCCAGGCCCTCATTAAAACTACAACCTATCTCTACTTTCTAGCTGCCTCTATCTGTCTTATTAAAGTGTCTGCCTCAAAAAATAAAGTGGCAGAAATGTACAAAGCAATGAATCAGGTGTAAACACAGGTATCTGCAGCCTGAACCTGCTTTATGATGTTCTTGGGCTGTCTGTTATGAAGCATATTTCCTGGTGAAGAAAACAGATAACCCCTCTATCTAAAAGGCAATTTGGGAGCAGGGACAGGGAGTTTAATCACAATTCTGCAGCCTGCTTTCAATTTAACCCCTTAGCATGTGCACAGTGATCCTCTGAATCAGTTAATAAACTGATTTTTAATATATTTTTAGCTAGTATGAGATGGAAAATAAATACTTTGGAGAATTTAATGTATAGAATATATTTAAATTTTCTGACCTTAATTACCATGGTCTACAGTCAAATGTTTTATGGCATGAGTTAAGGCTTTGGCTCTTGAGATAATTCTTGCCTTTCTCAGCAGTGTCACAGCTTTCTCAGTCATGTATTGAGCATTTATTAATTAATGACAAGGTGTTAGTGGAAACAATTACCTCCAAACTCCTCACTGAGTGTTTTCCAAGCAATATACATATATATATATATATATATATATATATATATATATATTTAGCACCTGATCAGAGAAAGGTGTCTCAGCAACTTGCATTATTGTTGTGGCCATTGTATCACCTGGACTGCTCTCATGAGAGGGTTTGAGAAAAGACCATGCCAGGCCTAAGTCAGAGTCTAATCTAAGTCCAGATCTAACATTTTTTCTAGGCAAGACCTAATACATTCCTTTAAATCAAACTCTTGAGGGGAAAAATAAAATTTTATGAAGAGTTGTTCTCTTAACTCCGACACCCACAATGCCACACTAGCACAGGCACTTGCATGGCTTCCCTCGCTTAAAAAAACATGGCTCAGCTTTAGATTTTAAATAAAATGTCTGAAATTAAGTAATGCTGTGCCAGGATTTACCTTATTGCTGCAAGCAAATGCAAATTGAAACAGCCCTTAAAACATGCCAATATTCCAAACATAACATAACAGCAAGGAAAAAATCGCTGTCTTTAAAGGCGAAACTCATTTTCTCATGTACAGGAAAAGTCCTAATGGAGTGTTAGCTGGGAATTTTTTTTTTTTTTTTTGGACTGTCAGAAGCTCTTTCACAGGACCCCTCATAAGAGGCTGCTGATAAGACCCCCGTGGGCACGAGGGGAAGGGCACAGCAGGGCCATGGGTCAGGGATGGAAACGCACAAGCATCCACAGGCACCAGCGATAAAGACTGACAGGGTCAGTTCCCCTGGTGCTACCAGAGTCAGGCAGGAGATAAAATACGCTGATTTACCTCAGCTTTACCTCAGTTAAAACTACTGGTGTGCCTGCAGAAGAGTTCAGGAGGACCAAGTGCACGAGCAGTAAAAGGTGTGCTGGGAGGCGTGACCAGAGCTGCTCGCAGATCTCACCAGAAAGGTCAGAGATAGAGGAGGCTGAGCCCCTCCAGAGCTTCCTTTGCCACAGGAAATACATCCACATCACCAGTCCTTCCCTCACTCCTGAGCTCCTAAAAGGTACCAAACCCTACAGGTGAACTTTGGCAAGCACGTGGTAAAAGAAATAAGATTTTGGCTGTCAGTTCGTGGTGCACTTGGACAATCCCAGGCAGCTCTGACTTGATTCTCACCCAGCAGTAAAATGTATTTATATCTTCCTTTTCTCAGCCTAAATAACTTGCTTGTTTGGGCCAGTTATTTTTCCTGTTCTTGGCTCCAGCCTTCCCATTAGTGAGTATTATAATGTTCAGGAAAAGAAACCCAGCTGGTGGAGTGCAGCCTCTACACAAATTAAATGGGAAGCTTGCAGCATGCCTGTTTTTCATCTAAACGCTATGTGCATTTAATTCAGGGTTACAAAAGCTGCTGTGTCTTCAAGATTTCATTTATAGGTACATCTCAGAAAAGGCAGTGAAAAAAATTTTAATGCATCTTCATCTATTTTATCTCAATGTAGCCTAAAGAAATATAAGCTTAAAACTATCACCTTCTCTTCAGGATCAGCCACACTTTACAGCAGAGGTCAAGCCTCCTGAATTTAGGAAATTCCTTTCTCCAAAACAAGTCCCACAAGTCCATTTTGGGTCTTCGAGCAGTTTATGGCCGTGAAAGAATCACAGAATCCCAGACTGGGTTGGGTTGGAAGGGCCCCTAAATCCCACCCAGAGCCACCCAGCCATGGCAGGGACACCTCCCACTGTCCCAGTGTCCAGCCTGGCCTTGGGCACTGCCAGGGATCCAGGGCCTGCCCACCCTGCCAGGGAACAATTCCTCATTCCCAATCTCCCATCCAGCCCTGCCCTCTGGCAGTTTAAATTTGCCCTTACCCTAAGAAGGTGACCATTTTGCCCATTTTAACCAACTTTGCTCAAGGAAGTTCTTCCATGTGGGCCAAAACATGCAAGAAATATTTCACCTGTGAGCTTCTTAATATTTTGTGCAATATGTAATACCCAAGTAGTAATTTTTAAAAATTATTCCTTGAACAGAAACTTAATTTCATCTTTTATCAAGGTTTTGTATTACATATAAAAGCAGTTTCTTGAGGGTTTTTTTTTAATTCTTTCTTTGCTTTCTTTTTCTTCCTTAGCATAATAATGCTTGACAAGAAATCTAGAGAGAAAACTAAAATTACATTATAACTTCTTTATCTCCATTTTGTATTGTACTGGAAGAGAGCAGAGCACTACAAAGTCTCTTCAAATCAGGTTTCAGAAAGTTAAAAATAAAGGATCGTGATGGAATTGGAAGACTCCCACAGAAATTTTATGGGAAGTAGTGCCAGTCGCACAGACATTGTGTGCTTGGAAAACCCCTGCCTCCTCATCTAACTGTACTGCACAATTTCCTGTCACTGAAATGCAGTAGAAAAATGAGGAGGTATGATGTGCAGGACACCAGCTTTGATCCCAGCTTTTCTGAAATTTAATTGCTTTTTGTAAAACCCCCTTGATTTTGGAATTTCACTCATGGATTGTGGAGATTGTTTCCAGTGCCACAATCCAAAATCCAAATTCCGCTCTGTGCCACTCCCAGTGGGTGAAGCCCTTATTGGTAGATGGTCACCATAAGTCAAGATAAACAAATTAAATTTCTTTCTCATCCACAGTTCTCCTCCACAACACCCCTTTTCTTCACCATTTTACCTGATCCTGAGCAGAAATGGATTTGAACATTTAAAAATTAAGTCACCTTTATTCCTGAAGTGTAAAATCCCGGACTGGGAGAAGGAGAGGCATTTCCATGGAAAGAACAAGGGTTTCACCCAAAGTGTGTGATACTTTTCAGAAGGTATGCATTGTTTGGAATTTTTTATGGCATTTCTTCCTCCCTTCCAGCTGCCCACAGGGATTCCCATCAGCTCACTGTCCCTGGTGGAAGATGGGACTGCTGTGAGATAATTGTGATCACTGAGTTCACACACAAGGAATTTTGTTCTGATTCAGTCAGCATGAAAAGCTTTGTGGCACAGGTTTTACTGACAGTGAGAGTGGGAATTTTATTTTCTGTTAATCCTCTGTTGGTGAATTTTGGACTGGGCAAAGCAAGGATAAATGGGATAGTAGCATGATTGGAACAAAGCAACTAAAACTGAGCAAAAATGAGTCAGCTTTTATCTGACCCTTCTCTTCTAAGGGTTGAGGTTTTCATATTGTACATATCGTATTGTTTTATTCATATTTATTCATATATACAGGCTCAGCTTGGCCACAGAGCATTTCACTGCTTCCATTAAACCTTCATGGCTTGACAGGCATTACCTCCACAGGTATCAGCCACACACTGGTGTCCCCCACAGGCTTCTAGACAAATCCCAGCTAATTTAATTCAGGGAGAATTCTTAATTTCTCACAGGTCCAGATGGTCACTGAAGGGAGAGACACCTCATTTCAGGTCTCAGTGCAGCTCCTGAGCTCCTCAGCACCAATGCATTTCCCAGTTCTGGGAACATCTAACACGTGTTATGTGACAAGAAGTTACCTTGGCAACTCACTCCTGTTTCCCAACACCATCCCTCCCAGAGCCCTGGGGTTCTGGGAAGGGTTGGGAGCAGGAAAGGCTGTCTGGGCAAGGGAGGCTGTCAAGAAAGGAGGTGGAAAAACTTTGAGGTAGATGAGCTAATCACCAGACAGAGGCAGAAAATATTCCAGGATAAATATCAGGTCCTTTGTTCCAAAGAAAATTTCTTGTTCAAAGTCAGACAGTCTTTCCCAACATCAGATAAGATCTTGGCAGGGGGAAGCTCCAAGAACCTAAAGGACATCAATTCTGAACAGTTTAGAGATTCAGTCTTTGTGCAGAGCAAGGCTGATGATGTCTGCAAAAAAACAAAACAAAAAAAAAAATTCATCCCCACAAAAGAAAATTCCCCAATACTCAGAAATCTTCCTGACTTAAAAAAAAAAATGCAAATCCATTTAGGAGGAGTGCATCAGTATTACGTAGATTCTCTATTTACCCTATTTATTTGAGAGGGAGCACTGATACTCGTTAGAGTAAATGTTCTCATTAGAGACTCACTCATTAAGCAGAATAGAAGAAAGCTCTGCGTGTGTCATCTTTCCCATTCCCAGCTGTTGGTGGTAAAGAGACCCAGCCCTGGAAGGAGGGAGAACTGCAAATGTTAACTGCTACACTGGCATTCATAGCCATGTAATTTCTGCAGGATATAGGAAATCCTAATTTATTTTTATTCCAGGCTTATCACAGAAAATTGATTCTTTCCCCAGTTTATCCAGAATGGGACACGGACAAAGGCGCGCATTTGCTAAGAAAATAAAGAAATAAATTAAGGTGGTTTTTGTTTTGTTTTTGGAGGAGCTAAAACAAGGATTTCCCTGTTGCAGGCAGCGGTGTCATGTGCAATAATCTGGCCATTGTAAACCCATATCTGCTCCTAATTCCCAGCCCAGCACCAGATGTTCCCAAGGCGTGTTCCCTCACAAGGCTGGAGAACAATAACGCTGGGATTTCGGCTCCCGTGTTTCAGCACCTCATCATGGCTGTTAGAGGATGGGCAGAGGGATTTCAGGGCTGTCACCCTGCCAGGGAGGCTCTGCTGGCCCAGGGTGGGGGGATTTATGGGAGGGCTGGGGTGGTGGCTGCAAACCCAGCCTGACCCAGGCTCAGCATCCCAGGAAGGGCTGGCACCCCTCCAGCCAGCGGCCGGCCACTCTCACACGGATCAGGTTTTGGGACACTCGTGCCTGTGGCCAAGCCCTGCTAATTTGGAGGGGCTGGATGCTCCATGGGGCTGAGGGTGTGAGGGTTACAAGGGATGCTCTGTGCTGGGGATCAGCCCCTGGCAGTTGCCACCATGGCTCCTTTCCCTGCTGTGTCCAACAGGTGCCCCCAGGCTGCCAGCAGCCCCCTTGATGCCTTAGGATTTTAGCTGTTATATTTTTCAAATCCTGTGCTGCTTTAGGGTATAACTCTGAACTCCATACAGACTGTTAGTTCCTGTCTTCACAGACAAAAGAATTCCTCCGGGCCTGTGGTCCAAGGACACCCTACAGCCTGAGGCCCCAAAAGTACAAACAAAAGTGAATTGGGGGGAGCAAGCTGGGATAAATGACTTCATTACCTGAAGCTGGAATTGGAGGGTTAAACCCTGAAATGTAAATGGACCAAACTTATAATTGTGTGAAAAACTCGTGACCATTTTCCATTTTTGAGTGTAACCCTGTGGAGGCTTTGTCTGCCCTTAGTGTACCTGAAGGCCCTCATTAAATATATCCATTTTTATTCTCTTAATTCTATGTGGTCCCTGTTTTTAGGTGAGACCAAAAAAGGCCTCACCCAGGAGAACTCCAGGCTGGCTGCAGGCCAGAAGGTCTCCAGACCTTGCTCCTGGCTGGGTCAGTGTGTCCTGTGTCCCACCTGGAGTACCACTCTCTTCCCCTGTCACAACTCTCCTCCTTTCTTTTATTCCCAGCTTTGCTGATCACCCCATCCATCTTCCAGCACCCACTCTGCATTTGGGGCTCTACTGCCCCAAAAGTGACCCCCCCATCCCCTCCACAGAAATGAGAGTGAGGGGATTTTTCCTCAAAAAAGGAAAAAATCCACAAATCCACAGGGTTTTTCCACAAAACCTTTGGGCATTGGGATGGTCATATCAAGCCCCCGAAGAAGGGTGCAGATAAGATATCTGTTGCTTTTGTTTCCCACACACCTGTGGGGTGCATTGTTAGGATGGATTAGGATTAGGATGGATCCCCTGAGCATATTTTCCTCTCTAAGGACAGTAATTCCCACCAAATAAGTTGTAGCTTTGTGACATCTCCCCCTGCAACTACTGGGGTGTATGGTTTGGTTTGGTGACCTTAAATGTCTTTTCCAACCTTAACTCTGGGAAGGTAGAATGCTGATCTTTAGTCAATATGTAATATTTAAGTTCCTGTACTGATTCAGCTAAAGAAATGATTTTCAAAACTTATGTAAAATAGTGATGTGAGTAAAGGAGGACTCTGGCATAAAAATTAATCATTTCTTATCACATTTTACACAGGAAGGAACCCAACTGTTGATGAGTTATTTGCATTATGAGGTCTCCAGAATAAAAGGATAGCAATGCTGAAATGCATATGGCCTTTTTTTAAAGATAGAAGCAATTTATACATATCCCTGGAGATATGAATTTCAGGGCTGTAAAGTAGAGGAAGAAAGTTGCAAAAATGGGCAATTACACTTGGTGTTGGTACATGCCATGAAGATGTGTATCCTTTGCACAAACACTTTTCATTTTCAAAGGTCTTGGCTGTGACATAAAGTCTCAGGCATGAAAAGTGGGGGACGCACCTGAGGTTTAGCAGTTCTACAAGAAATAATGCTTGCTCTGCCTTGTTTCCAGAATAAAATGAGCTTGTTTGCTCAGGAGAATTTCTGGGTGAAGTAGAGGTATTGCCCCACTTGCAGTCACAAGGGTTTTTTATTGCAACAGGATGGATCTAGCCAATCCCTGCCTTGAGGCAGAGACATTTCTACAATGATGTTGCTGTTCAACCAAGAACACAGAGAAAACATGGACAGTTTCCTTAAAATTTGTTACCCTCTAAATAAAATATTTATAGGTTCTAGAAAGAGAGTAAGTGTACTAATTGTCTAATTATCATTTGTCATTAAAGCTAAATGCTAAAACTTGTCTCTCTTTGTTTTGGTTTTCATTGAGGATTTTTTTTTGGTGGGTTTTTTGGTTGTTTTTTATTGTTTGGTTGGTTTTGGTTGTTTTTGCATTTGGTTGGTTGGTTTGGGTGGGTTTGGTTTTTTGCAGATTTTTGGGGGCTTTTTTGGGGGGCGTTGTCATTTTTTGGGTGGTGCTTTTTTTTTTTTTTTTTTTTTTGGTTGGTTGGTTTTCTGGTTTTTTAGTTTTTGGTTTTTAGGTTTTTATTGTTTGGTTTGGTTTTTTTTGTAAAAAACTTTGAGTCCCACCTGGGTCAGGCTGGATTTTACTAAGCATAGTAAAAGCAGTAGGACACCATCCTACTGAGCAGTTACAGAAAACATTGTCAAGGAGCAGGAAAATAATACCTGGAGGAGCTAACAATGACAATCTAATGGAAGTGAAGAATCATGGAAGGGTTTGGGCTGGAAGGGGCCTTAAAGTACAATTCTGTCAAACCCTTCTGCCATGGCAGGGACCCCTCCCACTGCCCCAGTGTCCAGCCTGGCCTTGGGCACTGCCAGGGATGCAGGGGCAGCCCCAGCTGCTCTGGGCACCCTGTGCCAGGGCCTGCCCACCCTGCCAGGGAACAATTCCTCATTGCCAAGATCCCGGCCAGCCCTGCCCTCTGGCCCTGGGAGCCATTCCCTGGGGGCTGTCCCTGCAGCCCTTGGCCATTGTCTCTGTCCATCTTTGCTGCAGCCCCTTCGGGCCCTGCCAGGCCACCCTGAGCTCAGCCCAAAGCTTCTCCTGCCCGGGGGAGCAGTGGCAGCTGTGGCAGCCTTTGCTGCCGGCAGAGCTGCTCCATCCATCCCTCTGTCCATCCTGGAGCCTCCTCTGGCCTGGCTGCAGCAGCTCCAGCTCCTTCCTGGGCTGGCCCAGGGCTGGGGCAGCTCTGCAGGTGGGCTCTG
Organism: Leucosticte australis; assembly: GCA_025504685.1. Taxonomy (NCBI): domain Eukaryota; kingdom Metazoa; phylum Chordata; class Aves; order Passeriformes; family Fringillidae; genus Leucosticte; species Leucosticte australis. The sequence goes on along the minus strand of JANIJU010000003.1, from coordinate 3,974,113 downwards.
ACTGAGGGGCAGAGGGGCAGAATCCCCCCTGCCCTGCTGCCCACGCTGGGCCCGGCCCAGCACGGGGCTCTGGGCTCTGGGCTCTGGGCTCTGGGCTCTGGGCTCTGGGCCCAGCACGGGGCTCTGGGCTCTGGGCTCTGGGC
>JANIJU010000003.1:3934060-3964321 GCA_025504685.1 Leucosticte australis | reverse complement strand
GGAATGCAGGGCAGGAGAAAGCTGCTCCTCTGGGAATGCAGTGGGCAGAGGCTGCTGTGGTGTCCCAAACCTCAGATTGGATCCAGGTAGGAATGCTTGGCTCCTGCCCTGGGTGGAGCATCTCCCCATGGGATGGTGGAATTTGATCAGCCCTGCAGGGACACTCAGTGGCCATGGACAGAAGGGAATTAATAATGAATGGCCCATGGGCAGCAGAGATCTCCTGGAGGGAGGATTGGCTGTGGCAGAGATAAAGAACACTGCCCCATGAACAGAGGAGAACTGCTCAGCTCTAACAGATGACAAATAAAAAATAAAATAAAAATTAAACACACACCCCAGTTAAATCTTTCAGCCTGACACAGCAGGTTCCCAAAGATGTGTCTGTAAAGTGACACCAGCACCTTCCTACCCTCAAACTTAGTAAACTGCTTTTTTTTCTTTTTATTTTTGGCAGAGATCAGGCCCTGTCTCTGGTGTCCCAGCTGACACCCACACACAGCAGAGGCAGCACGTGGAGCCCTAACCCAACTCCTCCTCCTCCTCCCTGACCTTTCCAGCTTCAGTGTCCAGGTGAGAACTGTCCCTGCTTGGGAAAACCTCCTGCTCTGCTGCCCTGTGAGGTGGCTCCAGGTGAGCCAGCACGCTCTGCCTGCACCAAACCCCTCCAGAATAATTTTGGATGAGCTTTAGTACCATTTCCTACAGTAGTTGCACTCTAGTGTAGAGTTTGGGGAAAAAACCCAACCAAACTGCAACAACAAAACAACCACCACCAAAAAAAAAAAAAAAAAAAAAGCCAAACTAAAGCAAACTAAACAAACCAAGAAAACCCTCACCATTTTCCCTATAGTTTTTTTAATATGTGAGTTCACATTGTGTCCTTCCCACAGATTTTTAAATGCAAATGTTTTGCAGGAGGGAGACGGCTGGGCCCTTAACACCCCAGCCTCATCTGTGATGTATTCCCCTTGGCAAACCTAAAATAAGTTTAAGCCCATAGGACAGGAATCCTGCAAGTCAGAGTGACCAAAATGGTGCAGTCCCATGAGACACTGGGTAATTTTACTGATATTTGTGGAATAAATAGGTTCCTTCACCCATCACTGGGTTTTGTCCATCTGCAAATAACTATCCTGAAGTTCTTTATGCAAAGGAAACAGTTTGGCACCAAGAATTTGGATGATTATTCTACCTTTAGGACAAAAAAAAAAAAAATCAATTTTACTGTGAAGTTTATCCCTTATGCCATTCCAGCCACCACAAGCATGAACTGCACTTGCTGTGCTGAGCTAATTAAAGGGTTTATAAAACCATTAAATAAATTACTGATTTACTGTGTATGTTCATTATTGATTGAGACAGGGAATAATCATGACTCTTTCAAGAAACAAAATGCATTTATATATTAAAAATATATGTAAACGTATAAAAAACCCCTTCCTCTTAAATGTGTGTCTCTAAAATCACAAGTGCAAATTCCTCTTGCAAAATTGGTGTCATGAGAGGCACCAGGTTCAGTCCTAAGGACTTAAGGAAAATATTCACACACAGATCAAGGGGGAGAATTGGATGTGGATTTGAGAGTGCTTTACCTCTCCCTGCACACTGGTTATAACAATAACCTCAGAACAATTAAGTGTAAAAATTACTGTCAGAGGTTACAAAACAATGAAGATTAAATCCCACAAACAGCTGTAAGATCTCCAGAAGAATCAGGTAGATAGAGTGAATTTATAGTGAGCACCTACAACCCTGGCTGGACCTACAAAATGGCTTTTTTAGGAGAACTTCTGGATCCAAACTGCATCCTCAGATTCCATGGCTGGAGAATCCCATGGATCCTCCAGCCCCACAGACAATCATTCCTTTGTGTTACTTCCTATTTGTTACTTCCTTTCATTACTTTACTTACTATATTTACTTACTTTATTACTTTACTTACACTATCACTTCCTTTTATTACTCCCAACCATCCAAAGTCTGCAGCAGGAGCACCCCAAGCCTTTCGGGGATCAGGAATTCTCCTCTGTCCATCCCCACCGAGCTCCCCCAGACTGGGAGTTCTTTGGGCTCACCCACCTCCACAATAAATCAGCTTTTCCCAAAGGAAAACCCAGGTTTCCACGCTGCTTCCAGCTGAGCATTTCTCCCAAGTTATCACTGGTCTGGGATGAAATTCCTGCATTTGACAAGGGCTGTGCCAGCTGAGGGTGAAAACAGAAATCTTGCACACTGCCTCTTCGTCAGTCTTTATCACCAGATGAAAAATACCTTAAACTCAGAATTATGGAAACAGCATTGATGTCACAGAACTGTGCCTTTTAAACCCAAATACAGCAGAGCAGAGGGCATAATTCCTTAGAGGAGGGCCAGAAAACAGCCCTCTCCCTTTCCAGGTTAAACATCAAATTCTCTTTGCACATAAAATGCTTGGAAACCTTCTCAGGACCTTTTCACTTCCAGCCAAGCTACCAAACCAAATTAATTCAATTTTGGTTTGAATTCACTGGTGCCAGGCCACCAAACCAAATTAAAGCTGTTGGGTGCCCCTCAGCGGAGATGGAAGAGGCATGGACAAAGAGGGACCACAAACATTAGCAATGTAAACTGATTATACAATTCCTCATTACTCTCAGAGTGACTAAACATTTCACTGTCAGGCTCCTGAGGGCCAGGGAACACCTTCAAATTAAATACATGCAATAGGACCTGAGATGGAGCATTTAGGAGCCTACAGAAAAAGCTCTAAACCAGGTAAAGATTACCCAGGACTAAACCCAAACAGCTCACAGTATCAGAACAGGAAGCTCTTAAAGTTTATTGTGACTAACGTGGGAGGGAGTGAAGGTAACTCCTCTCTGCATGTGATTCAGAAGGAAATAAAACAAAATATTTCCAGGGTTGCAGTTATACCAGCAGGGTCTGTCACTCATTTCACCACAGCTCAGAAGAATTTAAAACTTATGAAATTCATTGTTAACACTAGGCTTTGAGTGCTGTTCTGTGTGAAAAGGGAATTAATTTCAAATTCTCTCTGTAGGCAGCACCAGTTTTACAGAATAATGTAGCAAATAAAAATTATTGGTTTATTTATATATTTTTTTGTAAAGAGAAAATTCAAAATTAAAGTATTTTAAATATTTTAATTGACTTGTTCATACTTTGCTAGCAGTGTTTTTCCTACAGAAAGTTGCCTGAAGGACAAATTTTTTTCTCCTTTTGCTTTTCAGGTAATGCACATTAAGACCAATGTTGTGTACCAAAGACACCCAGAAAAAGGCCTCTTTTATAATGCAATGTTTGGATGTATTATTGTGCATGAATAATATTTATAGGATAAAATACATGATGAAAATATTATAGTACAGGATATAATATTATGTTATTATCATAGGATATAATAATTTTATGTATAATACTATTAATGTGTATAATATTATTATGTATAATATTACATTATATTGTAAGGTATAGATTCTATTATAAGCTATGTGATGATGATGATGATGATGATCATGATCATGATAATAGTGATAATGATAATGATAGTGATAATGATAATAATAATAATAACAACAATAAATTCTGTAGTATAAATAATAGGTTTTTGATGGTGGTAAGTTGCTTTGAGGACACTACTGTTACTCCTAGCATTTTGTATATTACTGTAGAGCCTCCAAAACTCAACATAATTTGGCTTTATGGTTAAGGAATATGTGAAACCATAATGTTGCTGCAGATAATAAGAGCTGTGAGATTTCTAAACAAGCCATTAACCTGATGGAAAACTGTAGCAAAGAGAGAGGCTTGGTTCTATCAGGAAAAAAACCATTGCTCACATTTCTGCATTAGTATGTTACAGTAAAGGCTTACATGTCATGGAGAGCTTGTTACCACTCCACGATTTAAATGCTGAAATAATTAACTTGTCTGACTGAAAAAAAAAATAAAAATATAAAGGAATTCAAAGGGAACTAGCCAGAGGCAATTATTGTATTAGCAGTAATATCCTCCTTTGAAAGATGGAAAACCTGCTTTTAGATGTCCTGCGGGCTATGGATTTTTCTCGTGACGTCAGCAGAGGGAACTTTCCTGCTGGCTCTTTGGGGAGGCGCAGCTCATCCCTGACCCTGAGCCATCTCCTGCCTTGTCCTGGACCAGCTCCATGGCAGCTCCTGCCGGGAGATGACAGCACCTTTCCCGGAGAGCTGGAGAAGGGGGGTTTGCTGTTCCCTAAGACATCTCACCCTGGGAATCACCTGGCAGAGCCAAACCCAGTCTGTCTGCAGCCTCCCCTGTTCATCTCCTGCCACCCACCGAGCTGGCTCTCGGTGCTGGATTTGCACCAGAGCTCACCCCAGGGCAGGCTCCACAGCCCGCAGCAAGGTTTTCAGCTGGAATAGCAAAGGGAAACAGCACTGCTGTCCAATCGCTCAACAAAACTCATCCCAGGTTCATTCTTGCTGTGATTTTCTTTTTCATCTTCTTAAACAGGAAGAGGTTGCCTCTGCAGGCTACTCAGATAAAAATTAAATAAATAATACTGATAAAATAAATTAAATTAAAATAAATTAAAATAGTAAAATAAAATGAAATAAAGTAAAATAAAATTAAACTAAAATTTTAAAAACTAAAAATACAATACAATACAATAATAAAATATAAAATAAAATACAATAAAATGAAATAAAATATAAAACAAAACAAAACAAAACAAAACAAAATAAAATAAAATAAAGCAAAACAAAACAAAACAAAACAAAATAAAATAAGATAATAAAATAAAAATACTGATAAAACTGCACGTGCAGAAGCAGAAAATACCACTCCATTGCCATGGAGATGGGTCTCATCTGGCCATTTCCCCTACTCCTCCCCCTGCTTTTTCTTATGCTGGTGATAGATATCTGTTTCTCTGGGAATTTTTCATCACCCATGTTGCCAAAGCCATCCATATCTGAAAGTCTGGCCTGAAAAATCACTGTTACCTGTGTCCTTGGTCTGCTGCTCAGCAGAATAAAAGATATTAAAGGAAGCCCTACACCCATTAGGGTGTGCACCTATTAAGGAAAGGGAGAGAGAGGGCAGAAAAGATTCCTGTCCCCAGAGATGAAACCCAGGAAAAAATGGGCAATATTTTGGGGTATATTGTCTGCAATATCCCAATTTGTTTGTGCTTCCTCCTGCCTTGCTCCCATTCCTCTCCGTCCTCCCCAGCTGCTGCCAGTGCTCAGCACTCCAAACACAGGCTAAAATTTGGGATAGACTGTCAGATGACAGGATTACTAGTCTAGACATTAGGGATTAAATCAAATTGTTTAATGTTCTTGATGGGTGAGGAGGAGTGTAACAAACTTCTCAAAATTAAAGGGAAAAACAACAAAAAAAACCCCCTCCAAACCTCACCAAAACACTTTGATATCAAAACGAATTCACCTCATGGTGGACCACAAACAAAAGAAGCACATTTAATTTGTGGGAAAAAACCCAAATGACACAATTTCACTTTCTTATGCCTCCCATGGCCTCTGTGGAACCATTCCCCTTTTTCCAGGGACCACCAGAACAGACCACTGGTTTCCTCATCAAGTCTGTGCTGTGAATCTGACTCCCTGAGTGGCTCCTGAGAGTCACTAGCAGTTGTCTGCCTCAATAAATCTCTGGAAAAGGAAAACAAAGATGCATTGTTTGAATGTGCACTGTCACCATAGGGGTAAATAAGCACGATTAATGCTTTACTTTAGAAAACGTCTGGTTTCTGTACCCAGGAAAAAAAAAAAAACACCAAAAACCTGGAGTGTATCTGTTGTTCAGCTGAAATGTAATAATACAAATTGGTTATAAAGAAAGTTGTTTATACAAGCCCCTCTCTGCCATTATTCCTTTCCTCTCTTCTCTGCTGTTATTTATTTTACATTCCAGTTTAAGTGGATTACATTTCATCCATAACCAGTATGTGACTACGTGTTGCCACAATGCCAGCTCCTGCTAGGACCTCACTGAAACCAGCAGTTCCACGCCCTCCTCCTTGAGATACAAGAGACTTTCCAGTGTTTTCCTTTCTGAAATGATTAAGAAGGCATTCTGGTTTTATTACACTGAATTTCTAAAGGGGTATTTCACAACCAGAGCCTGGGCAGTATCAAATCACCTGTGCATTGCACAAACCTGCTGTAAAATAACATCAGCCAGGTTGTGTGCTCACAGATGGGTAAAAGAAGGGTTTATTCAAGCAGTCTGAGCCACTGATTAAAGGAAGTAGCATAAATAATTACAGCAGTCTATCCCCACTCTCCAAGAAGAACTTCTGATAAGGCTCAGACCTGGGGGGGGAAAATCAAGTTGGAAACATGACATCCCATCTCTGTGTGAGTGAGTCACTGTGCTGGGGCCTTCTGAACCCCTGAGCAGCCTGCCTTGCCCTGCAGCTCACCCTCTGCCTTCCTACCCTCTTTGTCATCACAGCTTTTCCCTTCTGGCAGCAGCTCTGCCCAGTGCCCAGATTCCCTTTCCACATGCAGCTGCTCCCTGCTCCCATTTGGGCTGTCAGGTCTGGGTTCAGCACAATCCCCTTTCCCCTCTTCTCTTCCTGACCTGCCCTCAGCACAGGTGCCTCTCATTTTCCCTCTTCTCTCACATATCTGTGCCCAGTGCTCTGATTTTTCTATTTATTCAGGTTTTTTCCATCTACCTTTAACCCTCTCCTCCACATTTCTCCTCTTCCATACCATGGCAGGTCCAGCCTTTTTGTTGCCCAGTCTGGAGCTGAGTCACTTCTCCCACTCCTTTCCTAATCCCTTCTTACCCACTGACTTCCAGATCCTACTTCCCTTTCACTATTTCACTTTCCCGCCTCCATCCCCTCCTTCCTGGGCTCCTTATCAACATTTTTTTGGCACTTTGACATCAACATCCACATCCAGCAGTCCCTGCCATGGTGCTGGAGCACACCAAGGAAGCACAGGGGAGAGTCCCCCCTTCATTTTATCTTGTGTTTAACCAAAATCCAGCTGTATAGGAGATTACAGGTGAAATTCCAATGGAAGTCCTGCCGAGTTCTTGGCTTTGCCAAGTCCAGCATGGAAAAGTATCTCCATCACTTCCAGAGTCATACTAACAATCTCTTCAAAATGCTTATAATTAATAAAGGCTTTTCAAAAAACCTGCATCATGAAAGGAGCCTTTGCTGCCAGCACTCAGATTGCTGCAACTTCTCAGAGAAATATCTGCCAGGATTCCTTCCAGCAAGAACAAAATAATATGGTTTTATTCCTTCTTGGTTTTGGAAAAAGAAAAGCCAAGCAGGTATTTTCCTCTTAATTACAGTCAGCCCGAGGCACACATCTCACCTGGAAAGCAGAAGCTCAAATGATTAATTCTGAGCAGAGTTTAAAGCAGCAGGGAACTGCAAGCAGTGGAAATAAAGACAGCCTTAAACAGTGCTGCAGCCAGTCTCTCCTTCAATGTTAATTATGTATTTTGCTTTTTGCTTTTAGGTCAAGGTTCTGGGTGTTGCAAATAAAACACAGGAGTTACCAAGAACTGTGTCTGCTGTAAAAACTCAGAAATATTATCTGCTCTCTCCTGAGTGAGCTGCAGCTCAGGTTTCATTTTGCTTTGTCTGAAAACAGTGTTTTACTCAGAGAGCATCTAGGGCTGGTGAGCTCTGTGTCTGCAATTCTGCATCCTCCCTTGATCAGCTGAGTGCAAGTTTTTGGTGAGCTCTCAAGGCCAAGTGGTTTTTAGGTTAAATTTACTGAGGGCTCGTCGTGCTCGTACAAAAATCGAACAAAGGGAACACCATCTTTCTGTAAAAACAGTACAGGGATTTTAAAAAAAAAAAAGAAAAAAGAGACAAAAAAAAAGACAAAAAACCAACAAAACAAAACAAAAATTAAAAAAAAACACAAAAAAACCCCAACACCACCACCCAAAACAAAAACAAAACAAAACCCACAAAAACAAGTATAAAAACAAAAATCCCAAACAAACAAAAAAAAAAAACAACCAAAAAGACACCAAATACCCCCACATCCAGAGCCTTTCTCTTATCTCTGACAGCAAAGCAAGAGGATGCACCACAGCAGTGGAGGAGCAGGGTGGGATTATTGCATTAAGCCTCTCTTTCTACCAGGGAGTTCAGAGAGAGCTGTCAGGGCAGAGATGTTGTAACATGTCCTTTGCATCAGCAGGGTTTGGAATCTCAGCCTAAAACCCCTGCCATCACGTTTGTCTCTTGGCAAGCTCAACACTCCGTGGCCCTTTGCTGTGAGAAAGGCTTGCCTAGCTAAAGACTCTTGCTGCTGCACTCCTGTTTTCCTGTTCCTAAATGTACCACTCTTCACAAGTGCCTCTGCAGCAAAGAATCTTAAGAAGTGAAAAAAGAAAAAAATAAATTCAGCCATTCTCATCTTTTTTTTTTTTCCCATTTTGCAGCATCCAGCCCCCTGACTTTATAAGGATTTGATCTAAGAATGTACAACTTCTCACATCAAAAACTTCCCCTGTTAGATCAAAAACTTGGATCAGAAACTTCCCTGTCTGGGACCATGCTTTGGTCCCAAAGAGGGAAATCCCTTTCCTGCTAACTCCAAATGTGAACAAATGTTCCAAATCCATGTAAAGAAGAAATCTCAGTTTTAGGCCAAAATCAAAATCCAAATAAGAGCTTCCTCCTGAGATTTAAAGTAATTTACTGGGCATAATACAACAGCCTGATGCCTAGAAAAGACCAAACAGGAGTTCACAGGCAACTCCAGTCTCCTTTGGTGATGTGGAAAATCAGAGCAAGCACAAGAAATCAAGGCCAGACAATAAGACAAAGTAAAAGCTACACATTAGGAATAAAAGAGAAACCATCTCTACCTCAAAACCAGCTTCTGGATCCATGAAATTCTAAGGCTGTCCAGAGTACTCTGGAAAAATAAGTTTATTTGCGGTACAAATACGATTATTTGCAATAATTTCAAGAAGTTTCCCATATAAAACTTACTTCAATCAGTTTCCCAAACAGAACTTATTTCTGGGTTGCTGATTCAGATCCCTTCTGTGGAGTCTCAGTGAGAACCCCTCAGAGCAGCTCGCTGAACAGAAACAGATTTTTCTGTAGCATGGAAAACGCAGGGGACTATTTTGTTGCATCTCAATTTACTCTGATTGGAAGCAATATTATTATTAAACATGCAAAACTCCCATGGACTTAAATGTCTTGAATTTTTGAATGCCATAAATCTCCAGGAAGGAAAGCTCTGTCTCCCTCCAGGCACTGTGGCAATTGTAGACAATTTAGAAGTCAGAATCCTTTTTTCTCAGCCAACTAAAATTATGAGCACTTCTATATCAATTTGAAATCTGGTCTCTATTGACTACCAATGCACAAAGCCACTGAAATTAGAAACATTCCTTTGAATTTATGTTAAACTGCAGGATTGTTTTGCTTATTGAACTTCCCTGACACTTCAGAAGTAATAAATGAGGGTTGACCAAAACAGCTTGATGCTCAGGAATCAAGCTGACTTTCCAAGATGCCCAAATAGGAATTTTTCACCTTATTTTTCCCTCCCCATTCACTTGCAAATTCAGCTATAAAATTTATAAACAACATTGAAACACGATAAAGAACAAAACCCACAATTTCGTTTTCATTTCCAGCTTTGCAGAGCACAATTGCAAGAATTTATGAAGCTGGCACTCTTCTACACAGATTTCTCTCTATTTTGCTTTGCATTCTGAAATAAAATTACCAGAATGAAGCTTTTTCCTTTGCTGTTTGTACCATTGTGAGTCCCTTCATGAGGGAGACTCTGGCATGTGTTGGATGCTCAGAAACCTCTCTCTCCAAACACAGATTTATCCAAATTACTGCAGCCCTGGAGAGGGATCAAAGCACATGGAATCAAGTAGCAAAAAGAACTTCTTGGCATTTAAAATCACTGGTTCAATAAGAACAGCTAATTCAAAACTGCAAGAGGCACCTCCCACCAGCTAAATCCTGGGGTTTCATTCCACTACAACCAGATTAAAAACTTATTTTAAATGTATTCTAAGAAATTAACTGCAATCACATCACAGCAGAGTATCCTGTTGGGTCACCCTGGTTCAGCCTGTCTTGATTTCAGCATCAAATTCCTTGGGTTAGTGCAATCAACTACAACCATCCTTCCTCCTACCTTTGAAAAAAAAAAAAATCACTTAAAAGCAATCTTCATGTGAAATCATCTTTGGGGAGGAAAGCTGGTAAAGCTTTTAAGTTGACTTTTCACCCTGATTCCCTCTGAAATATTTTCCCAGATTGCAAGCTGCCTCTATTGAGTTTAGCATTTCAATTTCAGGGGCTCAGGGGTGGAACGGACCACAGGACAAACAAACTCACAGAGAAGTTTTAAAAGCTTAATTGTAAAAATATCATCTTTTAAACCCTTTTCTTTTTTTTTTAAACTCTCTTTTAGTGACTCAGAGAAAATTCCACAGTTCTTTATGTAATCTGTGACTCCCATTCAAGTCATGAGCACGAGTACCCCAGAGAACATTAACCAGAACTTTGATGAAAGACATTGTTTGCAGAATTTGTCACAATATTGCATATTGTCTTTCAGCAAAGCCCAAAATAACCTTCAGAACCCTTTGCCATTTTCTCTAAATCACTTCTCCTGGCAGAACCACATGCATACTTCAGGGAGTAAAACACCCCAAACAGTCACAGGTGAGAAATACAGCCAGGTTTCCTATGCATTTTAACACAAATATTAACTTAAATCCTAATTTGTCATATCCTAGCTGGAAGTAAAGCATGGGAACATGAAATAGGAACCCATTTTTTCTTTCCTGCAGCCTGACCCTGACTGTGGCCACGTTTTCTGACCTCTCACTCTTGTTTTTCCCCAGAAAGAGGGTAGAACATTTCTGCAGGCAGCTGAGCCTGGTTTATACTTGTGAAAAACCCCAAATCTGGAGACTTTGAAGGGAGATGATGATTTCCCAGACATTCAGGACCTTTATATCATATATGCACTTTCATTTATTTTATAAAGCAAAGCAGAAACTACCATCTGAACACTACACAAGAAGCAGACTGGGGTTCTACACCTTCCTTGAAACTCGTGAAATTTAATTGTTCATCCCCCAGCTTCTAAAAAGGACTTTTAATCACTAAGTTACAGCCAACACAGAGGAGGGAACAGGGATTAGAGCCAGGAATGTGTTTCCAGGAGCATGTCAGCCGTGCCAAGCTGTGGGTCCAGAGCATCAGGGGAAATGCTGGCCCTGAATTTTCCTCTGCAGAGTGAGGGAACATCAGCAAGGTGTGGAAATGAGGGAACCCCCCTGGCTGAGGAAAACCTGGCCTGACAGCTCAGCTTCCTGGAGAAACCAAAGGTATCCCCTCCTCCTTCCCAACCCACTATTTTTGACTCTTCAGTCACTTAAGGGGAATCAGCAGAAGCACAAAACCAAGGGAACAAAACACAGCAATTCCATGGTGAAGTGAAACCTCATGATAATTTTGATTTCCTGTTTCCATTTGATTTTCTCCACTTGGGCTGGAGATTCACCCAAAGCAAAGTGGTCTGGACAGAAATGACAGTGAGGAGTGCTGCAGGGGGGAGATTTCAGGATTCGTCACTTCTGGAGAAACCTGGACAAGGCTACCCCAGGGAGCTGCACAATTTCCCTACAACTAAACCTCACCAGCCTCATTTGCTTTTGGCTACACACCAAATAAAAAAAATCTACTTCCAGGAAAGATAGAGCAAACCTGAATGCCATATTGAGTTAAAAGGACCAAAGGCATCACACAGACCCTGCTCACACCCACAAAGCCCCTGTGCTGCCTTTGTGGGTTCTGAGGTGGCATATGGTACAGATATATAATATATAATATATAATAAATATATTATATAGAATATACAATATAGAATATTCAATATTCAATATACAATATACAATATACAATATACAATATACTATATAATATATACTATATACTATATACTATATACTATATACTATATTATATATTATTATGGTATATGATATATGATATACAATACATTATATAGAATATAGAATAGAATAGATTATGTATTATGTATTATGTATAATTAATATATAAAATATAATTTTGGTATATTGTACATGATACATGACATACAATATATGAATATAAAATATAGAATACAATATATTATATGTTATATATTATATATTATATATTATATATTATATTGTATATTATATATTACATATTACATATTTAATATTATATATTGTATATTGTATATTGTATATTGTATATATTCAGGTATTATTATATAGCTCACAGAAAATAAACAAAATCCAGATATTCTCACTGTACTTCTGCCTAAAGGAGATCACTACCAAATACAACAATTACAACTACCAAATACATCATGTCCTGGGAGAAATATGTCTAAATATGAAATATTAAATACGTCTGTCACACCAGCACCTTAAAGGGAAGGTGAGTTCTGCTGTGTGCACACAGGCAGCCACAGAACCTGATTAATCTGTTTAATTGGTCATATCCCAATTGTTTCTGTAGTAACCATCTGCAGCCTACAACTCCAACCTACCACAGAACAAATAAAGAGAAATGAGCAAAAACAGTGAATGTCCAAGAGCCAGCTTGGAAATGCATCCAAAGCAGGAGTGTGCCCTAACAAGACACCTGTCAAAAGTTCAGCAAATTAAGGAGCACAGAAGCCAGCACGGTTTTAATGGGATCAGATATTTGTCTGACTACTTGGTGACACCTCTGTGTGTCACCAGCTGGTGCCTGAGCCTGCTGTGCAAAGGGAATGTGAAAAGAAGCTCTCCCTGACCCCCCTGCAGCCCCACTGACCCCATGTGCTGGTCATGGCAAGGTGCAGCTCACACCAGGATGGGATCCATTTTTCCTTGGGTTCAGGGATGGAATTCAGCCTCCAGAATCCACCTGGGGATTACGGAACAAAGCAAACCTCAATCAGAACCAAGGCGCTTTCCCCCGCTTTTTTTAAACTTTTTTTTTTAATTACCAAAAAAAAAAAAATCCCTTGTGAATGGGTGAATGTTGATCTTTTCTTTGCCAAGTCTACAAAACAATTTCTGAAGGTTCCCCCCTTGTTCCTCTTTCTCACAGCAGTTGTGTTCATACCTAGCACATTTCTACGCTGAAACTGAGAACTGAGAACGTCAGAATTCAAAGAAAGAAAAAGGAATTTGAGAAATAATTCAGTATTTACTGATAATGTCACACTAATATGTTTTGTGATGCAATTGGCCAACTACAAACTAGAATTTTTCACTGCTGTGCCTGATACACTCCCATTCATTGACCCTGGTTCAGCTGCATGCTGAGGCAGGGCAGAAAAATTGTGTCCACAGAAGTTTGAAAGGACAAATTTTATCCTTTAATGTGGCTTGATTTTAATTTAAAGCAACAGTAGAAGCCACTATTGAAACAATTTGAGGCTACAATTTCCAGTTAGAGCAGTGAAATGAGGATCCCTTTCACTCTTTTGTTTTGTTTTTGGTTTAAATTGCTGAAAGAGGCTGTGGAACAGGAGGAGGAGCTGCAAAGGCTGAACCAGCCCTCACATCAGCATCCTGAACACCAGTGCACTGGGAAAAAAAAACCCAAACAAACCCCCAAAACCCCTGAGATGCTGAGTTTTCCTTGGAGAAATCTCTGTAGTGGAAGGGTGGGGGTGTTCCAAGCCACTCTGGGATTACCCATGACAATGTGGGGCCTCCACAGCTGATGTGAAGCTGATGCCAGGATGATTTTTTAGCTTTTTATTTTTATACACCTTTATGTATCCTCAGTATTCTTACCATACATACTTGTAATTATTTAAACCTGATACCTTAACCCAGTCCTAATATCTGCTAAACCAGAGGACCAAACATCCCAAAAACCTCACAGTTAAAAACCAAAAAAACTTCAGGTAATTTAAGAAACCAAGACCCTCTCTAGAACATACTTTGTAAACTAAGATTAAACCCATCTAGAAGAGAATACTTTAGAGTCAAAGAATGTCACATCATGCATTTAAACCTCTCATTAGAGAATCTTTGTCAGATATGCCAATTTGCAAAGTCCATAAATTTATATACACGATGTACCATGGGTGTGCATTTTGGCATATTCCACCCTGAAAAATTATTGTACCTAAAAAAATCCTCATTAAATACTGAAATATCTGAAATTTTATCCCTTAACCCTGTCTAACTCTTAATTGTAAACCAACAGAAACCCATCAATTTCCTTTGCTGTGACACTGGCATGCCAAGGATAAAGCATTTCCTTGGGAATCCCCTTTTCCAACTAATAATAAATAATAAAAAAAGTGCTGCTCCAGCATACCAGTGAGCTCCTGAGAGGATTCCCCAGGCAGGAAGGGTGTAGCTGGCTTCCCTCAGCAGCTCAAGGTGGGTTCTCCAGCCTGGGGGTAGAAGACAAGAGTTACAGCACAAAAACCTAAACCCTTCCAAATAAAAGGTGCATTGACATTAGGGGGGGAAAAAAATTAAAAATAGGAAATTATAAAAAACAGCAATTCCAGAATCAGGCCAAAAGTAATTTTGAAGTTTTAACTGGTGTATGTTGGAGACTAGCTACTTCTTGGACCTTATTATCACAGAATCTCAGAATAAAAATATTCTGAGATATCAGAGAATAAAAGTTGGAAAGGACATCCAAGATCCTCAAGTCCAACCTTCTCCTATGCACCCTCTTGCCCAATAATCCTTATCACGAGTGCCACACCTTCTTAATTTTGGTTTTGAGCACTTCTAGGGATGGTGACTCCACCAGTTCCCCGGGCAGCCCCTTCCAAAGCTTCACCAGCATTTCAGAGGAGAAATCAATTGTTCCTAATTTCCCCCTGGAACCCACCCTGGTGCCATCTCCTCTTGCCCTAAGATGACCAAAGGGAATCTTGACTCTGCTGGAAGACTGGGCGTTTAGTTAAGTTGTTTTTTCTTCAAATCTCCCACAAAGAAATGAGAATTCAGGAGAACTGAGTGTGATCAGTCTGTCGTCCAAAGCTGCAAGTGCAGTCCTCTGTCTGTGCTTCACGATGGCAAATGGAGAGTGTCAGCTTGATTTCAATTTAAAGCAACAGCAGAAGCCACTGTTGAAACAATCTGATGCTATAATTTCCAGCTGGTTGTTTTTCAGATCCACTGAAGGTATATCCTGCCTCTAAAACATGAATATTATGGAGTACCAAGGATACAGGGTTGACCTTGCTCCTCCCGGCAGCTTTTCACCATCTCTAATCACTCCTGGGGCAAAAAGCTTGACCAACAGATAAAAAATTTCACCACGAGCATTTCTTCTTCCTCGTGGTGGCACAGGGACCTGGAGGGGTGGATTTGATAAGCATTTACACCACTGTTTATTGATAAAAAGAGTAATTTGTGCAGGTTTTATTTCAACAACAAATAGCATGTTCTAAGCACGTGCATTTAAACTCACTGAATGTTTGAATACTCTCAGGTTTTTCCATCAGCCTGAAATCCACAGAATTAATCTCAGATGGAGGGGTGTGCAAACAGAGTAGTTTGAAAGTGATGTGTTTCATTTCTGTTTAAGTGGTTAAAAAGAGATTAAACCCTTTTGCTACATGAAGGTCCCAGATGCCAGATTTCATCTCAGCTTTAAAACTATGGAAATGTTTCCTCTGCCTTAATCATAGCATGAAAAACATCCCATGAAAACAACCCAAGAATAACCAGATGCTATGGCTGATTCTGAAATTTTTCCTCTGCACAAAATGATTACAGAGCCTTAATTAGATATGCAACATTAAACTCCAGGTTTGCCTCTGTGAAACTCATTTTAATCTACATAATTTGCTTCAGTGCATGTCAGAGACATGCCTTCCCTGACTGGGTAAGCTGTGACCATTAGAAAAGCAAATTTTAAGACTAACAATACCCAATCTGTAGGAAAAATTGCTGTAACAGGGGTACCTGCAAGGTTTTTTGCAGAGTAAAAATTAGAGGGAAGGAAAGCTGGAGAAGTCAAACCCTTTTTCTGACACTGTATAAATCCATGTTAATTTCCAGCCTGAAGCTCCAAGTACTTTTAGTCCTCTGTCTTCAATAATAGCAGAAAAGGAAAAATTGCAGGGAGCAGTAATGAGATCAATCAGATGTTGGCAAGACAAGTAACCAAACACTGCAATTCTTGAAACTGGAAGAAAGCAGCATAAGGCAGCAGGAAGTAGACAGGACAGACATCCATTTCACCATGCCTGATGTGGAATAATCATCTTTTTGAGAACATGAGAGGGCATCAAACGAACATAGCTGCCTCTCAGGCTCAAGAAATTCTTATCAAACTTGCAGACAAGCTGTGGAACCACAAGTACATTGTAAGCTGGAAGTGTTTATGGACACAGGAAAACGATGTGTTCCTGGAATTAAAAAAAAAAATAAATTCAAATATAGAGAAAGCTGGCACCACACTTGCTTCAGGAACTGCCTGAAGTGCAGGTGGCTGGAACACTGCAGGACACTGTGCATTTTTCAGTGTTCCTCCTCTAAAATCCTGTAATGTGAGATTACCAAATGTCCCTTGCCTGTACCCAGCACTATCCAAGTGGATTGTATTAACCTGACTTCTTTGGGTGAAATGCTGGTGATCTGCAGTGGATTTGTGCTCCATTCTTCCCTGTTAGGGAAAGAAACCACGTAAAAACTCCCTCGATGCCAGGATCTGTCTCATTATTCTGCTTTAGTCACATTATTTTGTTTTTACTGAACAAATGAAGACATCAGACTTCTTCTTTTGGACATGCCCTGAAGTTCTATTTAGAGCTAGAGCAGAATAGCCACTTTTCTGTTCCTCTGGCCCTACCAACAATGCAATCCCTGAGCCTACTAGAACAAATAAATCTCCTGTGAACACAGTTTTACCTGTTGGTACTGCACCAGTTCTACCAGCATTTCCTCTTTGAGGCAGGTCTTTTAATTAATCTTCTATAAAGTGGGGTTTGGTGCCAAAATCCCCTCTCTTTTTTTTTTGCATCTGAGCAAAACTTTTGAGCTTCTACTGGCTCTATAAACTTTTCATCCCCCAAACTCCCTAGCAGTCTGACCATGATGTATTCAAAGAAGGAACCTTCTCCACCTTTGTAGTTTATTTGAAATTGTTCAGACTCTTGGTGATGTTCAGTTCCCTGAGAGATTTGTTTCCCAACTTCCTCTCCCCAGACCTGTGTCTAAATTTGTCCTTTTCTGCAAAGTTATGTTGATCCAGGAATCTGCAATTTCTTCAATTTACACAAGTCTATTAAAAGGCACAGAAAGAAAAATAATTCCAGATGCAGATGATCCCTGATAATTCCTTAATGAAGAATGTGACTATTTTGAGATCTAAGCTTAGTACCATTTCCATAGGAGACCACCTACACTTTTTAAAGTGCATTTCAGAGGACAGTGGAACAAATCTGCGTCACTAACGGAGATCAGCACACCTGCACAACCCTGGGCCAGAGAAACAGACAGGCCCAAGGACTTCAATTTAATACATGCTGATATCTCCTCTTTAAATCCCTGACTTGAGCATTCAGAAAAAGCAATTTCCCCCATCCCCTTAATTTGCTGCTACCTGCGCTTTCCAATAGTTAGATTTTACTTCTGCTGACCCTGAGCTTCATTAGAGAAAAAGGAAACAAAACTAAAGCCTTAAAAAAAGCCAAAGAGATAAATAGCAGGACACAGATTTGAAGGAATCTGTGGACCACATCTGTGTTCTTACAGCTGTTAATTAAAATTAAATTAAAGAACAATTAAAATTAAATTACATTAAATTTAAATTTCATAAAAACACCGGCAGTCAACACCTCCAGCCTTCTCTCCCAATCTCAGCAGGGGAAAGGAGCTTGCCATGACAGAGTAACAACAGAACCATCCAATATTTGCAGCCAAGCAACGAAGACCCCGCCAGGGCTGCACAGTCCATGTTTTGCCACGTAAAGGATGCCAGGACAGTGCCAAAGGATGCCAGGGGATGTTCAGGGCCAAGCAGGATGGGACTTTGAGCAGCCTGGCCTAGAGGGTGACATTCCTGCCCGTGGCAGGGGAAATCAGGGGAGACCCAAAATGCACGGAGCCAGGGTGTCTTCCACCTCCCTCCATTAATCAGCTCACTGCCAGAACCCCTCAGGAAAGACACCTGACAGGAAAATCGACCCACAAACAGCAGAGGTTTGTGTCCAGAAAGGAGACAGAGGAGTCCTTTGCCTTTATTCCAATCAAGGCAGAGGCCATGGGGCATTCCCCTGGGGTCTCTCACAGTTTTGGAGGTGCAGCCTCCCTTTTATCCCAATTCCCAGCCACATTTCCCTTCTCTCTTTCCCCTTGGCTGAGGTACCTGAGAGGTTCAGACTTCCCAGAACACCTGATACTGAAGATTTCCCAAAGATTTCCCTCTAATGTACAACCCTGCCTTTTAATTTTTAATTCTTACTGAATTTAGGGGCTTTTCTTCCCCATTGTTTCTGTCATCTCTCAATGCCTAATTTCATTTATCAGCCAACCTACAAGTTCATTTGTAAAAACAAATCTCTTTTTCCATTGATCACTCAGTGGAATCCTTCCCATTGTTTCTTTCCTCTCCCAGTGCTGGTTTTATCCACCAGCAGACCCACAGCTGGTCTGGGAAGACAAATCTGCCATTCCTCTCACACCTCCTGACGCCCCCAAAAATCTGCTTTTCTCACAGGAATCCCCAGCAGATCATCCCTACTTTCTGCCTTTTCTGCCTTTACCACCCCCAAAGGAAGGCTGCAGGCTGTGGAGTGAATATAATGGCACACAGCTCAATAGGAAACCCACTCCCTGCTCCAGGGGCTGCCCCATGGCTGCTGGCAATCTCTTCTAAAGGGGCAGCTTAAAATGTTTGCAGTTATTTTATCCGGCTTCCCTCCACACATTTATTGACTTTTGCTGCCACTTTCAAAGGCAGGCCCTGCAGCAGAGCCTGCAAATGAGCCCACAGGCCCCAAGGAAAGCTCAAATGCGAGTTATCATCCCTATTTTGATTTAAATGCATCTCTTCACATCCAGCTTCTGAGACTTTCCTTGCTGCAGGTAGTGCTGCCAGTGCCCTCTGAAGAAGAGGTGAGGAGAGGGAGGCACATATCACTGTTCCTAGGCTGACAGACCATTCTGTCTCAGCTGTCACCACTCAGTTGTTATTCCCTCCACCACAGTGACTTCCTAGCTAATTCCTTGGACCTGTCACAGGTGCTGTGTCACCTGGCCCACAGGAGAAATTCACAGCCCAAATTATAAGGGCAATTACTTAAGACTTCTGGGATTACTTCCCTGTATAGCAGACAATAGGGGACAAAACTGTTTTTTGCCCTATTCACTGAATGCAAACATATGTCACTTATTTGTCTTAATTTTATTTTTCACTTGAAGGTTTTTTTATAGTTTGGTGTTGTAGCCTGTCCAGGTTCACAGGAAGGAGGATTCACACCTGGAGGTAGGTGTGAAGAATGATTCCTTCTTCATTCCTCATTGCTGCTGCATTTTTTAACAAAGTGCAAAGCCCTATCAACCTGCAAACCCAACAGATAAAATTTGTGTGTGCACCACGACATGTCAGAACACATTTACCCCTCAGCTCTTTCACACTTCTCCATTAGCTCATTAAGCATCATCTGTAGTGGTGCTAGAACTTTTTCTGGAGATTAAAAATTGTATCCAGTCATCATCACACTTTTCTAGGGATTGCAGCACTCTCAGGCCGTGCTGTGTCAAATAAATTTAGTAGAAGCCAGATTAAAACTGCACTTCAGCATGTTTAACCACATTATGACTACAGGACCTAGAATTTGAATCTGGTGTTCTTGCAATCATGACAGATTTACTGTAGTTTTCATGTAATAAACTAGGTGGGCATGATAACATCTATATAGCTGCTAGAGCTATACTGCATTAAATGTGCTTTTACCATGGCTTTATAATCCTAAAAAACATGGGTTTGGGCCAGTGTTTTATTGAGTAGTCTTGCTCAAACGTGCTCTTCATGGCAAAAGAGGTTTTTTTCCCCGTTTTTTACAAGTATCCTGGGAAGAAGAGGCGAAGAGAGGAAGGCACATATCAGTGTTTTTAGGCTGGCAGACCGTTTTGTCTCTTTTTCTGTTATGATGATTGAACACAGTTTTTAGTCTCCAGAAAAAGTTCTAGCACCACTACAGATGATGCTTAATGAGCTAATGGAGAAGTGTGAAAGAGCTGAGGGGTAAATGTGTTCTGACATGTTGTGGTGCACACACAAATTTTATCTGTTGGGTTTGCAGGTTGATAGGGCTTTGCACTTTATTAAAAAATGCAGCAGCAACGAGGAATGAAGAAGGAATCATTCTTCACACCTACCTCCAGGTGTGAATCCTCCTTCTTGTGAGCCTGGACATGCTACAACACCAAACTATAAAAAAACCTTCCAGTGAAAAAAGAAATAAGACAAATAAGTGACATATGTTTGCATTCAGTGAATAGGGCAAAAAAATAGTCTTTCCTGGAACTGTAACATGAACAGGAAATACAAAATTCATGCACAACCACACAGGGAAACCTGCCAGGGGTTTGTGCTCCCTCTCCAGAGCCCAGCCCAGGGAAAGGTGAGTCCTGCTGATCCTACACGTGCTGAGGGAAATCCAGGGATGCTGAAAGAGTGAGCTCTGCTTCCAAGGCTGGGAGCCTGGAGCTGGATGGTTTTCAGGTCCCTCTCTGGGTGCTGCATCATCCTGAAGAAACCCTGCAGCAGAGCTGGGATTGGAGAGCTCCCATCTGCCACAACAGTCCCAGAAATGCACAGACTTGGGGAAAACATGTCACCCTGTTGAAAACAGATGTTCCCACTCACCCTGTACCTCAAGGTGAGGGAGGTGCTCCTGGATCCATGGAAATCCATGGATCCGTAAATCATACATGCAAATGCATCCGTGTATTTACAAGGATATTTTCATTTGCATCTGTGTCTCCTTTCCAACCTGAAGAATTTATCCAGGCCTCCCTCCAATGCTCTGTAGGAAGACATGGACTCATATGATATATTATATCATATGAGTCCATAATATAATATTATATAATATTATAATATTGTAATTCTGTAATATTATATAATATTATATTATATATTATTATATAAGATTATAGTATTATCTAATACTTTATATCATATGCGTCCACTATAATATTATATTCTGAATTATAATTAATTATATTTGGATGAATGTATAAATATCTATATTTATCATGAATACATGACTAGTGCTCCAGCCATGCTGCATTGCACAGGCAAGCCAGAAGTGAATTGCCACGTGATGAGCAAGAGAAAAGTGGAAATGCATGCCTGTAGCTAAAATCAGCTTTAATCTTGGGTATCCCATGGTTTGGCTGGTGCAGCACAGTCAGAGTGGGGCTGCCAGTCCCACAAACGATTCCTTTGTGACTTCTGGGCATAAAAAGTCATGGAAAACTCTTTCCTGTCCATCATCAAGAGGTGGTTGCAAAGATGAGACAAAGGAAATCATTTTAGCCAACCAGAGAAAATTTCGTGTCTTTAATGCTGGGACAGAACTGAAATTGGGGTGAGAAAAAGGATCTGATAATGAAATTTCCTCCAAAGACTTTAAAAATCAAGGCTCAGGTTCCTGCTCTGTCCCTTGGTTCAGATAAACAGGCAACACTTGGATCCATTTCTCTGAATTTCAGTGCCCATATTTATGCATTAATTTTATTACCAGTGAAAGAATAGGAGTGAAAGGAGGAGGTTTAAAACCAGAATTGAATTCTGCAGCAAGTCTGGCCCTAAAATTTATGTTCATGAACAACAAATACAGAATTGACTCCTTCAAATTCACCCATGTGGTGGGAAAGATGCTCTGCTCATCATCCAAACCAGTCCTGGGAGTACTGGGGACTCAGGGACAACTAATACAGTGATATATGTATACAAATACTCTTCATTCTTTCTGACTCCCAGCAGATATTTAAGTAAAAATATAAGTAGATAGAGAAAGAGAGAGATAAAGAGAGAGATAAAGAGAAATAAAGAAAGATAAAGATGAAGAAGGTACAGGTAATAGAAAGAAAAATATAAGATGGTAAAGATAATATTACTTGTCTAATCTGTGTTACCTTTAAATAAGTGTCCTTTTGTTGGATTCCAAAAATGATGTTTTACTCAATACACTTCTAACTGACACCTGTGGTGCTGGGTACCATTAAGGGTGTGAGAATGATGTACGCTGGCTTTTCCTTCCTTATGACTGCCACTCGGAATTTCCCTCCCAAAACCTTCCTGAGAGATGGGACACAACTAATTTGGCCACTGGTGCCTTAGTACTGCCTGAAATTAATCCTTTCTCATTCAAGGACCTTCATTTGTTAGACAATTTGTTAGATTGTCTATTGTTTGTGATGTGTCTTCCTGCTCTTTGTCAGGATTCTCTTTGGAGAATGTGATGTGAGCGGCAATTAAACGCATCCAGGGCGGTTCCAGAGCTCAGAGTTTAAACAGGGAAGAACCAAAGCTTGACACGTGCCTTTCTGTGTGCACTTCATGTGTTTCTTCACCGAGATAACCTCTGTGCATGGCTGGATGGTCTGGACAGATGCCTGAAGGGATATTTTGCGTGCACACCAAAAGGTAACCCAGCCCCTGCCAATCCTGGAGTTCCTGCAGGGGGAGAGTTGTGGGTGATTTGCTTGGAATTGGGGGACATCAGGATATTTCCTCCAGAAACACCTTCAGAAGGAGCTGGAGGCAGGTAGAAGGAGGTGGGATGAGGCATAAAGCTGTGGTTACATCAATCCTCTGATGGGCTCCCCCACCCCTCCAGCCTGGCCCTGAGTCTTCAGCTCCTCCAGGGCTCTAGAAAACCTCCAAATCTAGGAAATCTGGTCAAATTTGGCTAGCAATGGATGCCTAGCCTAAAAGAACTCTTTGAGACCATTTCAGGAGCTATTCATGGCCAGTTAAGCATTGGCTGATATTTTGCCCCATTTAGGGCCTGCAGGAACAACATTCTGAAATTGGATCTCCTCCCCCTCCCCGTTTTGGTGAACCAACTTTGCACTTCAGCAAACAGAAATTCTGTCATTTGCTGCGTTTGATGTGTTAATGCTGCTGAGAAAAATTCCCCCTTCTGAGGGAAGACTTTGGTGATTACTTCCTAGTGGGTTTCGATATCACCTTGTGGACTTTGTCTAAGCAATCCAAGCAGAACATAAAAATGTAAATATACCAAATAACACCAAAATAAAGCACTGAAAAGGAGAGGAATCTATTTCAGAATCTGAGAGCAGAGCTCAGCCTTGAGAAAGGGGGAAAAAAACCCCAAACAAACAGGTTGAAATACTGGCCTCTGTGAAATTGGTGACAAATCTCCCTCTGCTGCACTGCCCGCACTTGTGTTCTAATATTTCAAAGGAAAATTGATTTTCCTAGCTCTGCTATTGGCATGATGCTGATAGGGTAATAAGGAACCATTCACATCCAGCATACATACTCACACTGTGACAACCCCACTCAGCCCTTCACAACCAGAGGGAGGGAGAAAGTGGCAATTGTTAATAAATTTCTTGCGCAGATTTATTTTACCTGCTGACATTTTGAGAGGCAACTCAATCCTCATACTCTCAAATCCAACTGTGCCTGTGGGACACCACCAGCTTGCATTAAATCACCAAGCCCCATTCTGGCTCGAAGAGGATAATCACAATTTGTGTTTAGGAAAGTGGGTGAAGTCATCTGGGTTATTAGGAACAAATGTTTAACAATTCAAGCTTTTCAAAGACCCCTCTGTATTCTCTCCAGGAGGGTTTCAGTTTATGCAGCCACTGTGCCCTCAGGAAAAGCTGTGTGTATGACATGCAATACACACTGCTCTGACCTGTGTCCCCTTTGAAAACCTGAGTTCTTTCTCCTTCTCCGTGTCCCACACTCAAACTCTCTCCTTTCCAGGGGGAGCTTGTCACATTTGTGAGTTTAAATCAGCTCAGGGTAAATGCAGCATGGTCTGTTGAAGAAGGGATCACTAATGAAGCGTGGTCTCCATGATTAATCCAACATTTCCACACAAAAAGGCTGCCTGTGCAATGGTTATCTTCCCACACACACAAGGGGCAATGTGCTGTCTCAAGCCAAATTATTGTCACTTTTTAATCTCTTAATATCAGCCATGGTGTGTATTGAACAACAGCACCATGTCACTGTTTTATGGGATATTGTAACAACTTTGTGAAAGGTTAGTTGTCAACAAAAACAAGCCAGGGGGGTGGAATGAACAAAGTGCCTTGCCCCCAATTCTGAAGAAACACCTTTCATGTAGCACCGTGAAGGTGTGACCTGCAGAACTGACCCAGGTGTCGCTTGGTCCAAGGGACCAAGCCCAGCAGTGGAAGGGTTTGTGACTTGTCTTGGAATGAAAATACAGGTGTCTATTAAGGGCACCTGTCTGTTTGGTTGGGAAATCTCAAAATTGGGTAAATCTTATACTGGCGAGCCAAAACCACTACACGAAGGCAGGAGACTCCCCTGAAATGGAAAATGCAAACCCCTTCCCTCTGAATTATTGTAATTTTGAAATTAAGGGGCTCTCAGGCAAAGATATGGGAGTAGGAATAACAGTTCTTTACCAGGAAAAAATAAAAATAAATGTAAAAAACATGCAGAAATACAAAACAAACAAATGCCAGAGTCAGAGCAGGCCCTGTCCCCCTGTGTGTCAGGGTGGTGGCACAGTCCCATCCCAGGGGGGCTCAGGGTGGTGGCACAGTCCCATCCCAGGGGGGCTCAGGGTGGTGGCACAGTCCCATCCCAGGGGGGCTCAGGGTGGTGGCACAGCCCCATCCCAGGGGGGCTCAGCCCTCCTGCAGTGCCAGCTGTGGCTCTGCTGGAGCAGGGATCCTGCACAAGGGGGGAGTTTTCCTCTGGAGCTCCAGGGCTGCTGGAGATGGGCCTGCTCTCCCTCTGGGAATGCAGGGCAGGAGAAAGCTGCTCCTCTGGGAATGCAGTGGGCAAAGGCTGCTGGGGTGTCCCAAACCTCAGATTGGATCCAGGTAGGAATGCTTGGCTCCTGCCCTGGGCGGGGCATCTCCCCATGGGATGGTGGAATTGGATCAGCCCTGCAGGGACACTCAGTGGCCATGGACAGAAGGGAATTAACAATGAATGGCCCATGGACAGCAGAGATCTCCTGGAGGGAGGGTTGGCTGTGGCAGAGATAAAGAAAATGCCCCATGAACAGAGAACTGCTCAGCTCTGACAGGTGGAAATTGAATATACACCCCACCCACATCTTGTAACCTCAGACATGCCTAAAGGCTGGGAGATCCTCCACAGCAATTTCCACAAGAAAGCAGGAAAACGGGCATGTTCTCCCTCCTATAACCCCAAAACAGGAACACGGTGGACCTTTCTGATAGATTTCACCTCCTGGGTTATTTTTCTTTTTCAATCCAACTGAAAACAAAAATGCTTGGATTTGATTTTCTGGTTCTGTTTTGCCTATCTGGCCAGTCCCCAGTTTGTAAAACTCTCATCAATGAAGCTATCAATGCTGGTTTGCATTTCACTGGTGAATCTTTCTGCTGCCTGTAACAAGAGAGTGGCAGGAGATGCAGGCAGCTGCTCTTTAGTAGTGGAAGTGCACCAGGAGATCTGAGAGGCCAGCAAACATTTTCTTTGAAGTTATTTTCAATGTTTTTACAGCCTATTTTGGGAAAGGAGAGGGGGGAAAAAAAATCTTTATATATTTGAGTAACAAAAAGAATTGACAGCATCTTTTCATGTGCTACTTCTACCCCAGACTGATGTGGGGCAGGGACAAACATTCTGGCACCTTGTTCTAATAAATCTTCCTCAGTTTTCTCATGGACAGAGCACATTGTAATTTAGAAACTTGGCAGGGAGGAAGTCCAAGTGCAACATCTTCAAAAGGCTGTGGCTTTAGTGAAAATATAAGTGAATGAACTTGGCTCGAGTACAAATAAGAAATGTATTCCTGGACTGTAAGAGCTACAGCATTAGCTTAACCTTAGCACCAGCTCTGCCTGTCCAGAAGCCGGGAGAATTTTGTTTTATTTTAATGTATAAGATCAAAAAACACAAATGGATTGCACTCCCTGCCAGTGGGTGGAAGTAATATCTCGAGCAGCTTTGCTTCCAGTGTGGAAAAGAACTGCAGCACTGTTGTGCAATTCTAGGTGAGGTGAATTAAAATCCAGGTGCTGTGGTGGGTCTTTTATCCACACGTCTGCAGCACCATGCTGTATTTCCTTGGTTTTCCTACTTTTTTTTTATTTTTTTGGTTGTTACTCCTGTGATATGCTTTATTTTTCACAAGGTTTGCAGTGGATAGTTTGGGGCCAAACTATCACAAAGATTTTTTATTATAAAGGGCATTGCCTTTATGCAGAAGACCTGAGAGAAACACACTCCATAAAGTGCTTTCTCCACAGGGTTTTCCTTCCCTCCTCCACCCCCTCACTCCAGAGGGGGACAGTGAATGGTGTGACTGAGGGGTTCCAAGCTTTAAAAGCAGGATGGTGGAGTCAGATTTGCTTTCCCTTTCTCTTTCAGGGGTATTTTCTTTGTCCAAAAACTCGAACTCAGCGTGAGCTGGATGTTGCTGTGAAGGAGCAGTAACTGATCTGTCAGGTTTGTCGAGTGCTTCTGTGCCACCCAATTTATTACATCTCACAAAACAGAGAATGCTTTATTCCAAAATCCACAACATAAATGTTTTTGGTAGGAATCTGGACCCATGCACATGAGCACTGTGAATTAGCTCATTGTGTACCCCTCTCCCTGCCCCTGCCACTGAGTCAGGCTTTGCCCCTCATGCCCTTTTCCAGTGTCCAATGATTTTAATGAATTTTGCTGGATTTACCTTCCAAGAACTAGTTTGAGACAAACACACTGATGCCAGTTTTGACCTAGATCTGAGGGAAATCCATAACTCAGTAGCCACAAGGTCAATTTCTCAATAATATGCCAGAATTAATTTTTAAAGAGTCTTTGGAAGACTCCAGGTGTCTGTTCCCTCCAGAACTTGTCAGATCTGGGACTGGAAAACCTCATGTGAAGCTGCATACACACTCAGAATCTGATTTCACCACAAATCTTACCTGTGCCAACTCAGGTTGCAGATTTTAGTCTTTGCATCCTGCCTCATGCTGGGTCGGTATCATTTAAAGGCCAGAGGAAGTACTAACATGAAATAACATTATTAACAAGTATTTGAGTGTTATTTCATACCAACAGACCCACATGTCACTCTTAGTTCTCACTCTTAAAAGTATAAAAACTGTCTGAAAATTCCTTCGGGCATCTCTTCCACGAAGGAATAATTGTGGTTGGGTTATGCCATCACCTAGAAAGAACCCCCAGAGGCTTTGTGCTTGATGTGGTCAAGAAAAACCACAGTTCTTCTATCATCAGAAGTGAAAATATGAACTTGGCCACATTGTATCTGGAAGAAAGAGGCAACATTTTAATGTTGTTTTATTTTTTTTCAATGTAATTCTTTGTTCCCTCCCTGCAGGAGGAGCTGGTAACACCCTGTGCTCTACATTACACCAAATTTCTGGACGTGATGCTAAGGGGTAAAATTCCTGCGTAGTTAGGATTTTGAATTTAGATGGGGTTTTGGGGTTTTTGTTTGGTGGGGTTTTTTTATTTTTTGGGGGGTTTTTTGGTGCTTTTTGTTGTTGTTGTGGGGTTTTGTTTTGTTTTGTTTCTTTTGGTTTGGGTTTGGGTTTTTTCATTGTTGTTTTTTGGGGGGGTTGGGGGTTTTGGGGTTTTTGTTTGTTTGTTTGTTTTGTTGTTTTGTTTGGGGTTTTTTTGTGGGATTTTTTTTTTTGCTTTGTTTTGTTGTTGTTGTTGTTGTCGGTTTTGTTTTTTGGGTTTTTTATTTTGTTTTTTTCCCCCGTGGTCTCCCAGACTGGACTCCCTAAGGTCACCAAACATGAAAAGACAGTTTCCCACCCAACAGGACAAAAATCAGCCACGCTGATGGAGTCACCTGAGGGAGCCACGGGCTGGTCTCAGCAGCACAGATCCCAACCCTGCAGCCTTTGTTGGCTCAGTTTCTTTTCACTCCTTTATTTTTATGGAATGTTGGTCAATGGCCCTCAGGTTCCTGCTCCAGCTGCAGCCACTGAGCTCATACCTGGGCTTTTTGGAGTGTGTGGGGTCTTGTCTTAACACCAGGCACCTCTCACAGTAATTTTGGGACACCATTCTCACAGCAAATGTCAGTGGCTCTCTTATTTTCACTGCAGCCTTGGTTGTGCCAGAAATTTGCAGACGGTTGCCTGTGTGTGTTTTGCTTTCCACTGTTGTGGTTTTTCTCTTTCTTTTTCCTTTTAGAGCCTTATCTCAGGAAGACCCAAGCAGAAATAAAACACAAGGCCCTGCAGGATCAGACTGAGTAACTATTAGCTTGATGAGCTAGATTGCTTGGAGGAGGTTGTTTTTACCAGGGCTCAAATTGACATCTGCCAGGTCTCTCCTCCCCCTCCTTGGATCAGCTTCAAACAGCAGTTCTTCCTGTGTCTAAGAAATCAAGCATTTTAAGATTAAAAAGCTTTAAAATTGCCTCCAGCACAGGCTTACCTTGGTAAATCAGCACAGGCTGAAATGGACAGACCAAGTGTTGAACCCTGGGCAGGATTGCTAAGCACTGTTGGCTGCTGGCTGGCACCTGGAGGATTGGGTCAAAAATGACACAGAGGTAAAGGAAAGGTGTTGGTTGTAAAGAAAATCTTAAGAGTTTCTGAGTAAATGAAATAAAATAAGACATCCTTCTGATTTACTCTTAGTCTGTGTAAGTAAGGTAAAATACCACACACTGAAAATCAGACAAACTTCTCTTGCTTTTTTGCAAAATCACCTTATTTTTGTGTTCTTTGATGGTTTTTCAGCTGCCATCGTCTTGTTCAGTCCTGGAAAGAGTGACTGGGGATGTATTGCTCAGGGTGGGGATTTCCAGTGTGGGTGACAGTGAGAGGGGCTGGGCTTGATCCTCCTCACAAGGTCTCGTTGTCCTCTCCAGGAACAGGACAAGAATCATCCTCTGCTTTTTTCCTGCAGAGCAATGAGTGTGCAGTTCCTTCTGCTTCACTTTTTTGATGTGGCAGTGAGGCAAGAGAGCTCAAAGTCTTCCTCACCCACCCTGAAACCATGAGGGTGTTGAAACTAGGGTATTGAAATCTCCATGCTCACAGCATGTCCAGCCACCTGATTCCTTTCCTTGAAAAATGCTCTGTACCAGAACTGCAATTCCTGAGCTGCTGGTAAAACAGAGGAGTTGTGCAAGAATTGTGAAAGGAAAAATGTGTGGTGAAGCTCACTGTAAGCTCTGCATTGAAAAGGAAATTGAAAAGTTCGTGTTCTCACACTGTAACTCACTTGGTGTGCCTTGGTCTCATGCAGTTTTACTCTGACTTTATTACATTGGAAATAGATAATCAATCTCCTAATGCTTTTAAAATTATGATTAATAGCCAACTGAAATCAAGTAATGAAGTTCTGTAATGTGGGAAGAGTCAGTAAGGAAATTGTGCTCTCAGCCTTAGAATGCATATTTAACTTAAATCCTGACTAATATACAGAACTTTTATCATAGCATTTCACACAATAGTTTTTAAATGTGATCAGGTTAACATTGCTTTTGAAATCTTCATGTTGTTCTTAAATATTTCTTACATTAAATTTCCTAGTACTTGTTAAGTACAAAGCCCTCAAAATCTGTTTCTTATTAGACTTGCAAAGTTTATATATTCTCCCTAACCAGGTTCAAGTTTCAGCTGTGTTGTACTGTAATTTGGGAGGGTTTGGGGGGGTGTAAGTGTGCTTTGAGTTTCTCTTCTTTTTTTTTTTTTTCCTGTGACCTTTTATTCATGGTAATGGGTGGATGAAAGAGAGAGAGAAAAAGGGAGAAAGAGCAAGAGAAAGAGGAGAGAGAAAAGGAGAGACAGGGATGGACTAAGAGATGAATGGGAAGGGAAGGAAAAAGACAAGAGGAAAAATGGAAATAAAAAGATGAAAAGGAAAAGAGAAAAAGAGAAAAGGAAAAGAGAAAAAGAGAAAGAAAAAAAAGAAAAAGAAAAAGAAAAAGAAAAAGAAAAAGAAAAAGAAAAAGAAAAAGAAAAAGAAAAAGAAAAAGAAAAAGAAAAAGAAAAAGAAAAAGAAAAAGAAAAAGAAAAAGAAAAAGAAAAAGA
>JANIJU010000003.1:3882324-3933960 GCA_025504685.1 Leucosticte australis | reverse complement strand
GAAGGAAGGAAGGAAGGAAGGAAGGAAGGAAGGAAGGAAGGAGAGTGAGCAAGAAAACATGTATTTTTTCTGTCATGGTCTGGAAATATCAGAATAAAAGGGTGAACCCTAAATACATGCACATACTACACCCTACAAATAGCAGAGCTACAAAGAAGACAATTCTTTTAATGCCCTGGAATCCTGCTTTCTTGCAGACCACAGTTTCTTCCCAGAGGGAAAAGAGTAATAATTCAGAAATAGCTTCTGTTGAGTGAGAAGATTCAAAAGATATGTTCTAAAAAGATCTTTCAGCTAAGCTGTTTTTAAGGGTGAATGGTTGAAGTAAATTTTAGAAGCAGGATGCTGCCTGAAGAGCTATGATTAAAGGGAAATCTGTGTCAATAAGATCTAACAGAAGGAAACTAAACACCCTAAGGGATTAAAAAAATCTGAATTAAAAAAAAAAATCCAACAGATTTCTTATCTCAGTCTCACTTTTCAGTCTTAAGATAGTTTTGATCCCCTTCTCGCACACAACATTAACATGTGTTAATTTAACAAATGCATCTGCACTTCCAAAAAGGGCAAGGAAAACGTGCTGGAAAGAGATCCATCTTTGGTAAAAGTGGAATTTGAGGTCAGCATTAGTAAAAATCCAGGCATACCAAAAAAATTCAAGTCTCCCAAACTTCGTAAACGACAATATTTCCTTGAGCTCATTTTGGTGCCAAATGGGGTTGTTATATTAACAGACTTTGGGCTTTTGTTTCAGCAACATTAGGATAACTCCAGGCCACATACAAAATGAACAAGAAGTTATAAGAAAATTATAAAAAAATGTAAGAAAATTATAAAAATTTCAGCTCATTCAAGTTAAGCCTTTTGCAATGTTTGGAATAGGAAGGAAATGATGGCAGAGAAGAAAGACACTTTGGGACATAATTCTGTACCTCCTTTAGGAAACTGAAGCTAAGGAGAAGCATCTTGCAAATATCAACACAAAAAGCAAAATGAGCAATTCAGTGTTTTTTAGCCCAGATCTGAAGTTAACTACCTGAGTGACCTGTCATACACTGTCAGACAGAACCAGAGCTCCAGATCTCCAGCCTTCTGCTGCATTATGCAGCATATTTGAATTAGGTCTCAGCTATAAGTGCTCCACTTCCATGGATATTTGAACCAGCAAGGGCATATAACTTGGGGAAAAAAGTAAACAAGTAGTATGGGAAATCCACTGAAACAGATTGTCTGTCATTTCACTTTCGTTCTATTTATTCTGTCTGTAGTTCAAACCTCATTTTTCTACAGCTTGCCTAAACAAGTTTTGGGTTGTAGTTGCGACTTCCTCAGCACAGGAGAGAAATTTCAGCTCATTATTCTTAGGGGGGAAAAAAAGCCCGAAACTTTCTGAAGAGTATTGGAGCCATCTGTGAGGACAGAATGTGTCACTGCACATGAAGGAGCTCAAGGATCAGGCCCTGGATATTCCTGCAGAGGCATTTGGTTTCCTTTGGTAGTTATTATGCTGTGACAGTGCTGAATGTGAGATTTCAGCGGAACAGAAGTAAGGGAATGAAATAAATTTTGAAAATCTTTCTCCAAAGGTTAATGGAGTGAATTGTGGCAGCACCTCAGCCATATCTGTCATATTCCTGGAACAGAGCTCTTTCTCTTGTTTTCAGTGAAGGGATAATATGTTTTAGTGTGCTTCAGGCTCAGGCAATACACCCAGGGAGACAACCTACAAAAAAAAAAAAAAACAAAAAAACAACAAAAAACCAACAAAAACAAAACCAGACAAAAAACCCTCACAACTGCAAACCTTACTTTAGCATGGATAAATAAGAGAAGGTGATGTAAGCAGCAATGAATCGTTTCCATGACTGATGAGATCAACCTCATGGTCAGATCTGAGCAGCCTGGGGTAGTGGAAGGTGTCCCTGCCCTTGGGGCAGGGGGCTTGGAATGAGCAGAACTTTAATTTCCCTTCCAATCCAAACCATTCCAGGATTCTGTGATTCCATTCTGTGATTTTCCAACACTCACAACCTTGCAGAGTGCACGTGCAGCAGCTGAGCTGACTCTAGCAGGAGTGTTCTGAGGAACCAGCTTCAAAAAAAGGTCCTGATTTGCCTGAATGTGAAACATTTAAGTATTTCCAATTCAAATTTCCTTTATTTAGAGCGTGCCTCTGCTTGCCCGGCTCTGCTCCAGGACAGCCTCACACAAACTGGAATTTTGGTGCCCTGGGGCTCCTAATGGAAGGTCTTTGGTTGCTGCAGGAGTGTTGGGGTGCTGTGCTGCCCTGTGCCACATCCAGCAGCTCCAGAGCAGTGGCAGCACCACGGAGTCAGGCAGGGAATAATTTACATTTAGACAGCCACAACCCTGAGGCCTCCTGCCCTGTGATTTCCAGGGTCATACGCTTGAAGCAGAGGATATGTAATTTTCCTGATGGTTTAAAATGGAAAGTTATTTGATACCTCCTTCTTCTAAAAGGGAGGGAAAAAAAAAAAAAAAAAAAGGGAGTGGTGAAGTTGTTGAGCACAGCCTCTCCTCTTCCAGTCCACAATTGGGAACAGATTCCCAGACTCCTTTGATGGTGGGAAGGCTCATTGAAGGAACAGCTGTCATTGCTCCTGGGTTCACCAAAGATAGCAGCAGCAGCAGCAGCAGCCACAACTTCCAGGAGAGATTAATGGCAAGGCAGAGAGGAGGAAATACCTCCTCCTGCAACAACAGCAGCTGCCATCTGCAGGCAAGGCAGGAGGGGCTGGGGAGCCTTCTCCCAAGGAGGGAGCCTGGATGAGACCTGCAAAGAAAAGGCACGGTGTCTGCCTTGCCAGGGTGTCTGCCTTGCCTGGGCAAATTGTTTTTGTGGTTTGGGACGTGGCAGTCCTTCCTGGGAATGGCAGGGAGCTGTGGCTGCACCCTTCACGGGTGGGGTGGGAGAATGGGGTGCACAGGTTTGCTCCTGAGCACTTGGGATTGCCTTGCATCAGCGAAAATAGGGTGGAAATTGTTTGAAATGTGATGGGAAGAATGAAGAGGAAAGGAGAAAAGTAAAGGAAAACTGATATTGGGAAAACCAGCACTTTCTGAGGTGGATCAGCTTTAGGAAGGGAGACACAGAGAGTGGGAAGGAAAAGAGGTGCTATGAGATGAGGCAAGAGATATCTTAAGGATCTTTTTAAAGCAAACTCTCAGAAGGAGCTTGCTGTGTAAAGAAAGGTTTGTTCTAAAGTTTGCTAGCTCTTCCTTGTGCTAAGATTTGCAGCTCACTGAAGGTGATGGTGCATGCAGCTGTGGAGCAAGACCATGGCAGGATCAATTGCCTCAAGGGCAAGCAGGGGTTCAGGCAGCTGGAAAAGTTGCAGCTCAGCTCCCTGCCTACACAAGAGTTCTGGAAGTGGCATCTTTCATCTCCCACTTCCCTCACCCTTCCCATACAACCTGGGGCTGGGTTGCTCCACAGTCCCAAGAGCCCCAGCTGCAATGCCACACTGTTGTAGGAAAGGTTATGATCATAAGTCATCATGCATTTTTAAAATGTTTGTTTTGTGGTCAGAACCCTTGCTTGCAGTTTAAATATTTGCCCCAGAGCATCTTAAACAGCATTCGTGAGGGGTCAGCTTCACCCACTGTGCATGACCCCGAGGGATGTCTGAGGAAATCTTCAGCCTCCAGATGCCCCTGTCCTCAGCAGCTTTGGTGATTCACAAAGGGGGACCCAGCAGCAGGGACACATTTCTCCATTCCTGTGTCAGACTTGTGGAGCCTTGCTGCTTGCACAGGTTCTGCCCTCAGCAGCCCTCAGACCTTCAGGAGCCAGAGAAGGGTCCTGCAGCCCTGGCAAGCAAAGTGCCCAAGTTATGAGCTGTAACAGCCTTTCTTGTGGCTGTGTAGCTGCTTTTCCTGAGCCAAACCAGCCCCGCCACAAGGTGGTTGTAAGGCCACCTTGCAATGATCTGCTCAGTGAATTCCTCCTCAGCACATCACAGCTTACCTTGCGTGGTTTTTTCTTAAATGTAAAAATGCTGTTTCAAGGGGAGGGCCACCAAGGAACGAGAACCAAGCCATGCTCTAAAGACCACAGAGTCAGATGGAGAATGCAGGAATTCCTGGCTCCTGTCTCTGCATTCATCCCAGTTCATCCTCCTCAGCCATTCCTTCTTGTTTCTATAAAAAAATAAAAACCTCCCCTTTATGTTTAGAAACTGTACTGCAAGAAAGGGCTTGAAATGACCATCTTATTTCCTTGAAAGGCAGAAATAAATTGAAAGGTGCTGTTGTCCTTCAGAAACATGAAGACCACAACAAGGCCTTGGAAGCCCAGGACAAAAAAAGCTCAGCAGCAACAGCACCTCACAGGATGGTGTTCACTAAACCTTCCACCGAACCACGTAAGGTTTTCTTTTGTGAATATTATTTAAAGAAAAGTGTTGAGAAAATAAAGGAGAAGACAGTGATGAAAGGATGCAGGAAGTGGGAAAAAGAGTTTTCTTCTCTTTCAGCTGCTGTGGCGTTGTGTGTTTTTAGAATCGGTTATTCCTTTTGTAACTCAAGAATGGTTCGGTCCTCGGTTCCCCCCATGTACTTCCCTCACAATGGTTTCTCCCTATTAGAGCTGCCCCTCCCCTGCCTGTCATGGTGACCACCACCCTTACCTCGAGAATTCTCTGTGTCAGTCATTCCTTAATTTGATGTATGATTTGCCCCTGTGGTTTATCCCCTCCCCTGTGTGATCCTCAGTGGCTTAGCTGTAACCCACGCTCCTCCCTGGGTCCTTGCTATTGGTAAGCTTTGTGTCTCCTCCTATCACACCCACTCCCTTTATCAGCGCTCCCCCCTCCAGACCCTCTTTGTCGCCTGTCCCTGAACCCACCGCTGAAGGGCGTTAAAAGATCCTTGGTACTTATACCGGCGTCTTTCCTCCGTCCTTTGCTTCGGTACCTCACAGCCGAGATCCCGCCTGCACCACCCACGCCGCAGACGGTAACCACTGCCCAGGGCTCCGGAGGGAATCCGGGAGTGGCGCTTGGTGTGGCCATCTGCGGCCGGGCCGGGGGCACCCAGCCGGGCACCGCACAGCCCCGCGGTCGTGGGAGAGAGGCTACGAGCTGCTCAGGTGGACCCTTGTCCACCTGAATTGTTGCCCTGATTTTTTTTTTTTTTGGTCCTGAATTTTTGAAATGCCGGTGAAGTTGGAGGATGGAAGGAGAAATAATGCTCCTGCTATATTCTGTTTATCCATCGCACAATGCATCCGATTGGTGAGTTTCTTTGTGTTCCTAATGAGCAAAATGTTTGTTCAAATCCTTCTGGCCACCCATAAGTCCCTTCTCTCAGAATTTTCATCCTTTCTGTCAATTTGAAACCATGGAGGATTCCTCGGAGCTTGCAGCAGCTTTCACTCACTCCACATCTATGATGAGCCCTGTGCCCTGCAGCTCCTGGAGAACCTCTGGTTCCACACAGCAGTGTTTTGGGATTTCTGCAGGGCACCAGCATCATGTTTTGACTGCGGGCTGCAGGCCTCTGTGCTCTTCAAAGGACTTTTTCCACGCCATAAATTGTTTTGTCTGTCTGCAAGCACCACACCGAGCAGGAGAAGGGGACCTGTCCCACAGCCAGATGTCCAGCGAGGAGCCACCTTCTAGGAACTCCTGCAAGGAATTAGGGATGCTAATGCAAAACCCACGTTCCTCTTAGCAGTGAGGTCCCAGCTCCTCTTTCCACACGCTGGTAGCGTGCTGGAAGAGGGAGTGAGGCCACTTTCTTGTAATATCTGTGTGAGCATGCAGGGTCCCTCACTTTGTTCCCACAGCCCTGTGCACAAAAGTGGCCCGGTGGCTCATGCCAACCCCAGTGACAAGCCAGGCCTGCACAAAGAAACAGTTAAATAATGAAATCTGGCAGCAAAGTCTGGCAGGGGACCAGGCCTGTAATTCCACTTGGCAAGATGATCCCAGCCAGCAAGGAAGGCTGACTTTGTAGGATAAACAATTAACTGTGGTGCTAAAGGATCTACCACATACGACATCATTGGCCAGGGAGGAAAGGCAGCAATGGGGAAAGGCAGAAATGCTTGGTGCCTTTCAATTAATTTGCTCTCTGCAGATTATTCAGCTCTGGGGTTTGATGGATTTGTTTTGCCTTTTTAATACATAGGAGAACACAAAGGAAAGGGAAAATGCAGTGCATCCTGTGTCTCAGCAACCAGGGTTTTTTGGGTTTTTTTTGCATGCTAGCTCTTCTCAGTCTCAAAGGAATATTTCATTTGTTATGAGCAAGCTTTATCTTCAAAGAAAAATCCAAGCAACTTAATTAATAGCTGATATTCAGAAACAATGGCAGGCACTTTTCCACTGACATCTTGGCAAGGAAATGTGTAAACATAGGAACTGATGGAGATTGCATATTGAATTATCCATTGACTTAGAGAAAGACCCTTCTTGATACTGCAGTAATATCCTCCATAATTTTTTAATGAAGAGGAGGACTAATTCATTTAGGGAAAAGAAAATTTAATCCATATTTTGTTGTTATGATCTTAGCAGTGATTTTTGACAAAGACTTAGTATCTGAGCTTCAGGATAGCTTTTTTTTATAAAACTTCCTTATTTTTGCTGGATTTTTGCTTGTCCCTTTTCCAATGCCTGCTAACTACTACTATGCACTAGTCTAAGTACTTCCTACTTTGGTAGCCTTTAAGTTACAGAATTAATTTCAAGTCTTTTCTAGCTGATTTGAACAAAGAATTCCAGTTTTTTCCCCCTACGGAAATTTGTTTAAGATATACAGTGAGCTAGAAACACCTTTCCTCGGAGGGGTAGCTCTGGGAGGAATTTAGGATGGGAATATTGAAGGCCAAGGCACCATATAATCCTGAGTTTATGCAAAGCATGACAGGGCACAGCACCTGTGACGTCAGGACATCAGACTGTGCAACAAGAAGATTTGTCACTGCTCAGAGATCTTCAGTAGATGTGTTCCATGGCCACAACAGCTAATTTGGGACTCAGGTAGCTAAACAGGATTATCTTGGGCCCTTGTGCTTGTGAAACTGGCTCTGGCTCTGGAGGAAAGACCCAGGAGGTTGCTCTGGTTTTAAAGAACACGTCACAGAGACCATGCCAGGTGTGCTCCCCCTGGCACCCCTGGTGTGTTTGTGCCCACCTTGGCTGGTGCTCTGTGTGTGCCTCGCTGGGCTCAGCTCCGCAGGAGATCACATCCCACCTTCTCTGCTCCCATTTCACTTCAGTTTTGGGGGAAATGTAGGGCATGTGAGTTGATAAACCAGTGCTTTATCCATCAGAGACAAAGACACCAAAGGAGAAGCTGCCTTGGAGCAGCCCAAGTGTGCAATCACATGGAATTCTGCTGCAGATCACCAAGCAATAAACCAGCCTTAAAACATTTCCTGCAGAAGGTCTTTTCTTTACTTTTCCCATCCCAAATGCTCAGTGATCATCTCATCCACATCTGCTTTTCCTCTTGGGGGTCTCAGGCATCCCAAGCCATGTGAGTCCCCTTGTGGGGGTGGCACCCAGGGTAGGATCCATCAACACCTCACCTTCCCGAGGCGGTGACGGGCCAGCACAACATGCTGACACCTTTCAGGCATCCCAGCCAGGGAAACAGGGGCACAAAAATAGCCACCACCCCACCAGCAGAGCCAACAACTCCTGATTGTAGCAGGGCCAGCTGTTGGAGGGCACCAGCCAAAATGCCTCTGTGTGGATTCTGCAGTCAGATGACAATGGCTTTTAACCCAGCTATGTCTGGTGGTTTTTCTCCTTGTGCTGATGCAGCCACTTCCCACAGCAGCCAGCACAGGAGGGGCCAATAAATGGAAAGATTGCACCTACCAAGGTTTGTTCAAAATCTTTGCAATTCCTGTAGTTCCTTTAATTGGAGAGGTAAATTATTCCACCTCAGTCTGGTGCACAGTGGAAGATAGAATGTCTGACTCCAAGGCGTGGTGCCTTCAGATGTGTAAGAGGGGGACAGATATATCTGCTTTTCTTTGAAGTAAACCACGTAAGAACCAGCATTATCTCATGGAAAGTTTTGAAAACTCCATTTAAAAGCACTTGTGTCCAGATTACCCCTGTGCCAGAGCAAACCAGAGAAACCTCTTCATTCATTCCTGTCATTAGACTATCTCCCAACACATTTGCCAGGCTGCTGAAAGAAGGTAGCGTTTCCTCTAGACACCACATGTTGTGAAGTATTATAAATACATTGCAGAGCCCGGAATCAGGATCAGATTAGTGGGGCTTGTGAAACAGTAGTGTTTTACTTTCTTGTCTCATTTATTTGAGAGGTACCAAAGCCGGCGTTGAAACCAGATTTTTTTTTCCCCCTGTGTAAACATTCTGAGGCAGCACATGGAGCTCATCTTCAAAGGTATGTGTTCCTCCAGCACATATGTACAGACAAGGTGCCAGAATGTGGCCGTGCCTCTGCCAGTCCAGCTACAATTTCCTGTTCTCAGCCTGTGCCTCCCAATTAAATTCATCCCAGGAAAACAAGGGATGAGAGCCTGCCCTCCCTTCTCCAGCTTTTCCCACAGACAGGATCCAAAGGAGAGCACCCAGAAACTGCCTGCCCTGAGGTTGGTGTCATCCTGTGGCTAACCAGCCCTGACAAACCCAACCCATCTTGTGCAGAAACAGCTGCTTCTCCCCAAAAACGGAGTGCAATGGCCTGGGAGAGGGCTGTGGAGAGGAACGCGGCTCACAGGGCATCGTAGGGGCTCTCTGAGGTTTTTAATTCCCGTGCTTTTGGGGCAGTCTGAGGTGATCTTTGCCGAGATGTGCCTTGTCTGCAGCAGTGCCACTGCTAGCTGCAGGGCTGTGGGAGCCAAGAGCCCTGCAGGTGTGGATGGTGGCACTTGGGAACCTCATTTTTGTACCTTTTTGTACCTTTTTGTGCCTTTTTTGTACCCAAACACGCAGCACCAACACGCTCCAACTGCTCCAAGCTCCAGCCTCCAGTGAGTACCCTCACCTACAGGATTAAATACTGGAATTTCTGCAGGGAGAGGAGAGTCAGTGCATTGTTAACAGGAGAAGCATCACTCAGCTCTACCCGTTTCTTAGGTCACCTGCAAATCTAAATTTAATTTTTGTGGTTTGCAAAGTTACTGCACTCTGCTGGAACTGAGGCTTCATGTTCTCTTTGTTTTCCTTTTATCCAGCAATCTGAAAACCTATTCTCTTAGAGGGCAATGCTGGATAAATCACTGAGTCCTTATTGAGCACCAATAAATATCAGTATTTTTCAGCAGAAAAAAGGAAGAGCACACTGCAGGAGAAAAAAATCTGTACTGAAAATATTGCCTTTTCTGAAAACAAATTCTTCTGTTCATTAATCAGCTATTAATCCATGACCAACAGAAACACTTTGATAAGAGTTGTATTTTCTGGAGCTATTTTAAACAGGAAGACTTTCTCTTTTTTTGTTTTGCTTTGTTTTGTTTTTATAGAGTAGTATTCACAAGATATTTAGCCTCGGTGAAATATATGTATATTTATATTATTTATATTTATATTTATATTTATATTTATATTTATATTTATATTTATTTAAAATGCCCACAACTCTCTGCTGCGAAAGGATTTAGCAAACAAGTGCAGCCAAGTGGGAAAGTAGAGAAAACATAGGAAATTTTTATGAGATATTGGTTGGTTTATTTGGTTTACACTTTTAGATCCTCCACTGTGGGGAGGATTTTTAACACTGGCAACAGATTAGTTAATCTACAAAACAGATTATTCAGTAGAAGGCTGCTAATTATTCACTTCATCATCTAAACTCCATGAATTAACACTTCAGGTTTTCTGGGTGCTGCTTTCTGCTGGAAATGTTTTCTTTGGGAGCTTGGGGTGTGTGACTGTGCTGCTATTTCCAGGTCCAACATTCCAATGATAAAAAACACAGTCAGGAATCTGACTGGTAATTATTAATAGTTACATGGTGTGTTATGCCCTCCAGATGAAGAAGTGGCATGAGTTACATTTCAGACATCCACAAGAAATCTTTTCCCAGAATCTGTTGAATGTACAAAAACTGGAATTTTTGCTTCCTGAGAAAAACCCAAAGCTTCTGGAGCAACATGGCAAGTGAATTATTGGCATCTCACACTCTTTTAGTTCAGGTAGGCTCTGAAATCAGGTCTATAGGATGGTCTTTAGGTGTAGTGATTGTTAAATCAGGAAGATAAAATCAGAAAGAAAAGCCTTCATTTCTAAGTCATACAAAGTTACTTTAAAAAATTATAACAAAAGTGTGGGCAAAACTCTGAGGAAAAAGGGATTTAACTTGTTAGAAGGTATTAAGTGTGCAGAAGTGACTTGAAAAAAAGTAAGACAAAAAATAACTGGCTTAAAACTAGTTGTCACCTCCTTTGGAGAAAAACAACAATGTGTGATTTTGAAAAATATTGAAATACAACCTGTAATCTCCTTGTGTGCTTCAAATCTTTGCCACCAGGGTGAAGGCAGAGGATTGCACAACGTTTTCTTGGTACAATGAGGGCAGTGAGTCAGCTTTGCTCTCCCAAACAGCTGCTTCAGGTGGGCAAATCCAGATTTCCATCCTTGGTTTGTTGCTCCCCTTTTCCCTGGGGCCTCAGGGCTGATAAAGGTCTTGCAGCTGTGTCAGAGACTGAATCAGAGACCCCGGGCACCAGTGATGGAAACCCAAATTTATCTGCCACAAAGTGAAAACAAGTTGTGGCCAGCGAGGCAAAAAGTATAAAAACAAACAGACTTTGAGAGCTCCTTGCTAGAAACTCATCATAAAGTGGGGTGGCAAAGAGGTGGCCAGAGGAGCCTCCTGGAGCTCAGAAAATTCAGATTTATCAGTTCTTGTCCAAGCTGATGCAAAGCTCTGGGGGTTTTCCCTGCTGTCCATCACCAAGAGTGTGAATCACCCCACTTATGGCATTTCTACAGCACGGGGGGGAAGCACTGTCCAAGAAGCTGGGATGTATCCCACAGAAAACAAACAAAACTTTTACTGGGGAACAACTGAGCGGGTTTGGGGGTTTTCTCCCTGAAAACCAAGCTGGAAGAACCAGTGTTATCTTATTATGCTAAAGTGCAGTTTGAATGCTACTCATTCCTTTCACAGAACATAAAAAAAGCACCCAAATATTGTAAATAGAGGAAACCCACCTGGGCAGCAGTGGCCGTGCTCAGGCTCCCTGCTCTGCTGGAGGAACCTCTCTCCTTAACAACCTTCAGCTAATTATTGTCATTTTCCAGAGCTGCCATTCCCTATACACCAGTTTGTGGACAAAAGACTGCAGCAACTTCAATTTTCCAAGCCTATGTGACACAAAATGTTGAAAAACCCTAGCACTGCCTTATGATTTATTTGCAAAACTGTGATGGTCTTGGTGGACTAAATCTTATCTCCTGGTGTGCCTTACCCATTTCTGAGTCTGTTTCCACAT
Source organism: Leucosticte australis (assembly GCA_025504685.1). Taxonomy (NCBI): domain Eukaryota; kingdom Metazoa; phylum Chordata; class Aves; order Passeriformes; family Fringillidae; genus Leucosticte; species Leucosticte australis. The sequence goes on along the minus strand of JANIJU010000003.1, from coordinate 3,922,511 downwards.
CCTACATTTGCCTGCTTCAGAATTTCCTCTATTACAACAGACATGGCAGCATTAAAACAAACCAAGTGTTAATTTAACATTATATTATTACGTTTAAAAATTTATTAATTTTGTTATTCTATTTTTAAAATAACAATAACAATACTAAACAATAAATAATAATATATTATTTATCATTCTGTATTATATTACTATATATTATATATCATATTATATGCTATATTATCACATTATATTATTAATTAAATATATATTAATTTCATTATTATAATTTTAAAATAACAATAATAAATAATTACAATATATTATTTATTATTTTATATTATATTATTATAGATTATATATTATAATATATTATTACATTATGTCATTAATTTTTTAAATTATTACTTTATTATACATTTGAAATAACACCAGCAAAGCAACAACACCAACAATGACAACAACAAAACACCACCACCACCACCACCAATAATAATAATAATAATAATAATGACAACAAGAACTGAGAAAATGCATCAGATTGTTCTTTCCTTGCTTTGTGGAGGGGTTGTGCTGTCACTGCTTATTGTAACCAACAGTAATGGTTAAAAATAACAACGTCCACATTTCTACTTTCAAGAACAGAAGGAATTCTGGAGGATGAGTGGATCGATTATTTCCTCTCCCCCACTCCTTTTCCTCACCAGCTCCAGGCATAGATAATAAAATCTGATTTTAGAGGATGAGGAGATGAAGCCTCTTGCAGCACACGCCAGGTTTTATTGATGCTTCAGAATTGAACTGGGGGCTTCCAAGGGCTGCCTGCAGCCAGGCTCTCAGTTAAAAACCCACAGGCACAATTCCCAACTCTAAGACACAGCTTCTCTTGGAAAGAGGATTTTAGGAACCATTCTGATGTGCCAGGTACCACAGACACTGATATATGAGTACATTTGTTAAAATAGCTGATCCACAGAAAAAAACCCCAAAACGTTGTAAAATACCATTTTCTAGCTGCCATGCCAGTATTTCTCAAAGTGGTACATCACACTTGGATAGAGCATCATTGCATATAAATCAACAATGCATGTAAATTAAAAAAAATATAGATTATACTCATTTTCCAGGGAAACATTCCCAAAGCCTTCTGGTGTTTCTTATGGAGAATTCAAAAATTTCCCTCCATGTTTCTTCTTTAGATTTATTTTAATTATTTATAAAGTAAAAAATTATTAATGTTCATTAATACATCCACATTACATAAAATGGATGAAGATATTTAATTACTTTTTTACCAATATTCAACACTAATGGGGAGAACAGGAAAGCATTGAATACAGCAATTATCAGCTCATAGCAAAGTAGTCAAACTGATCACAAACTTGCCTCAAAGGAGCCACAAGTGAGGCTTTAGACTCTGAGAAACGAGGTGATAATTTTAAAAAACCATATTCCTAATTTGAAGTGGGGGAATAAAACCCCCTCCAATTCCAAAATTTCCATTTTATTGAGTAGAACTTGCTTCATCAGAGCAGCAAATCCTCCACCCCATCCACCTCAGTCAGCTGTGACAAAGGTGTGATGCAGCTGCATGTGGGTTTCTCTTTCCAAACTGGATTTTAGGATCAGAAAATTGATCAGGGCTGATAAATGTGCAACGAGTCCCTAAGCAAATACCAGCACTTGTTAACGTGCATCAGTCTGTGGCTCACATGTTCTCCTTTGCTTGGCCTGAATTTTTATATGCTGATTATTCTTGATTTCTTGAAATAACAATTAAAAAGAGATATACGTGAAGGGCATAGCAACCACAGAAGGAAGATTTTCCTGGATTTATTTCTCGTGATGTGTGGTGAGTCACCAGGGGGTTTCTGGCCTTCCCCTAAAGTCATTTGGTTTTCATGAATCCATTTAACACAGCACTTCATTCACTGCTCCTGGGTGTGCATTGCATCTGAAATAGAAGTCATTTGGGCCAGTGATGGCAGTGCTGTGACCACCTGAAATTCAATGCCAAACTGAAACCCCTTTCCCACCAACGCCTCACTTTGGCTCTCCTCTTTGTTACTGGTGTGTCAGGAGAAAAAGTTTGCAGGAGTAACAATAATATGTTTCAATAGCCTAGAATTTTTCATCAAAAAGAGAAGAAAATATACAAATGCCTGGAATAGACCAAATAACTCGGAAGAAAGTGAAATATTGGATATTTCTAGGTAATACTGCTCTCTGTATTACCTACCTGTTTAGGTAAATTCAAAAACCTACTGCAAGAAACCCTAATTTAGTATAGCATTCAGTAAGGTGATCAACAAGTATTTTATCATCCTCCTTTAATGTTTAAATAACTTGTTTCTTTTCCTATTCCTGGGCAGGTTGGACAGGTATACTGTGGTTTCTGCAGCACTCTATTCCAAATCCATCCCTTCCTGCAGCCACTACTGGGGCCACCTGGAGCAACCTTGGCTGTGTTTTAAACAGCAGGAGCAGCACCCAATATTCCTTGTTCTCCCCCCAAAATGAGGTATGTGCAGTGCAGCACTTCTGCTGGAAAATGGAAAATCAGAGTTTTTTAGGGCTGTGACAGCCAGAAAAGAGAGTGTTGGGTCTTTCTTGATTCATTCCACACTCACAGTCCCTAAGAAAGAACTGCTGCCTCCTGCATTTTGCCTTTGCCAGCTGCCAGTCTGGACACACACCCTGAATAAATGAGGATGCAAATGCAGCACTGCAGTCTTAAAAACATTTTATATTTTTTTTTAATGCAAGATCTATACCTCTTCTCTCTGGTGGGGGGAAAAAAACTAACAAAAAAACCCACCCCCCAAAAAAAACCAACAAAAAACCCAACCCCCCCAAAAAACCACAAACAAACAAACAAACAAATTTTTAAAAAATAAAAAAAACCCACAAAAATAAAAAACAACAATAACAACAACAAAAAAACAAACAAACAAACAAACAAAAAAAAAAACCAAAAAAAAAAAACCCAAAAAAAAAACCCAACCCAAACCAAACCAATCCAAACCAAAAAAAAAAAAAAACCAAAAAAAAAAAAACCCCCCCCCAAAAAAAAAAACCAAAACAAAAAAAAAAAAAAAGGAGAGGAGCTTTATGAACCATTTCAGGAAATTCATAGCTAAGGAAACATTAATATTCTCTGTAGGTCATATCCAGGGTAGAAAAGGGGATTACTGTGTGCCCATTTAACAGGACGTATAACAGCTTAAGACACCAACAAATCTGGGTTTCAAAGTCCAGTTTTACGAACAGCTCAGTAGGCTTAGCTTTGCAGTAAAGCAGGGGGTGATTTTTGTTTCTTTTCCAAACGAGTGCAGCAAGGATTGCTCTTCTGCAGCATGAAGGAGCCATGCATCCCAGAAAAAAGGAAAGATGCCTGAATTCCTGGCAGGCTGCAGATATGCCACAGTCCTTGTGCCACTGCTGTTCCAGGAGTGACCCTGGGGTGGCACAGGGCAGGGCAGGAGGTACCTGCACCCCTGAGATCACAGGCTGGTGAAAAATAAAATTGAATGCTTCTTGTGGCTTTTGCATTTCCTCTACGAGCCCAGCTGTGGGTTCTTAGCATTCAATACTGAAAAGTAGACTTATCAGGAGATAAAGCAAGAGTGGAAAAGAAAGAAGCAGCTGCTATTTCAGACCATTTCAGGTTTTTCCAGGGGGTACCATAAAGAGCAGACAGCAGATAGATTCAAGCAGTATCCAGCAGAAACCTGAGAGGGATTACTGACTTCCTCCATGCCATGACACATTTCAATTTAGGACATATGGAATAAATCAGGGCAGACAGCGTGGAGCTGGAACACACAGGAAAATCAGTAACAAACCTGGAGGGTAGTCAGAGGTGCTTGGAAGCCTGGGGGCTGTTAGCAGCCAGCTCTGCTGCTTTTCAGCTGAGCTGGGATCAAGTGGGCACTGGGCAGAAGGAGAGCTGGCAGAGGCACAAGCAGTGTTCATTTGCAGCCACGTAGTTGCTGAGGTTGTGGTCACCATTCTTTTCCATCCTTCTGCCTCCTCCTTGGAGCTGCACTTGGTGTAGGATAAGGGTGTGGGCACCAGTAACCAGCACATAAAACATTTGATCCACGGTCTGGGTGTTTGTGGCACCCTTTGCAGCCTGGCCCTGACACCCTCTGTGCTGGAAGCATTTAATGTCTTAAATTCATCAAAATCATGGAATGGTTTGGGGTGGGAAGGGATCACACAGATCATCCATCCCACCCCTGCCATGAGCAGGGACACCTTCCACTATCCCAGGGTGCTCCAAACCCCACTCAGCCTGGCCTTGGACACTGCCAGGGACGGCCATAAATTGTAATTGATACATAGAATATAAATATATATTTATAATCTAATTATAATCATCATGTTGAGGTTGTAATTGAGCCAGCCCAATGTAAAAATGCAGGTAATTCTCCACTACTGATGTAAATAGACCAGGAGAATTTCGTGAATGGGGGAAAGGAAAGGAATTGAAAAAAATAATATTTAAATAAAACAGCCCTGTTATCTTTCTCTTATGGCATTTATTTATTTAGGTCAAAAATATTGAATTTTCTGTCATAATCCTCATCCTGGAACTATTGCATGGATTTGGGGAAAGTGCACCTCTCAGCTTCACCTCTCTCATGGAAAAGAGGAAGCAGGGACTGCAAAATTGAAGCATGAAAGGGAATAACCCCTCCAAATGTAACCAGGATTTTTTTCTCTGAGCACACAGCAGCACGTTCCCGTGTGGGTTCATGTGTCAGCGTGGGCTCAGTGTCCATGTGTCTGAGGTCATGGATTCCTCATATTCCTCACGTTGCCATTCCTGTGGCCATCAGCAGCTGGCTGCAAACTGGGTGCCAGACATCATGTGCCTCAAATTAAGGCTTTAAACAAATTCTGGAAAGCCTTGGATTCACAGCCATTCCCTTATTATCTATGCATGGATTGATTTGGTTCAGACAAAACCTCTTCTTCAGCCTCTGCTGGGGCAGATTCCTGTCTGAACCCAACCTGGGACAAGTTCAGTCTGATTTCTGCCTGACAGAAACCCTTATTTTGAGGAAACACTGGAACTGAGTCAATAATCCATAAGCACAGATCTTCTCATCCTCCGAAGAAACTCTGAGGAACAGAGAATTATTTCTAGCTATCCATCAGATGAATAAATGGCTACAAAGATTGCTATAAAATGATAGTGGCACTGGATCCAGGACTGTCACTCAAGCCAGAGTGGAGAGGGAGCTGCACCACAGGTCTCTTAGTCTTTAATTAATTAATTGGGAGCATGACGAGGTAGGGGTTCCTCTGACAGACAGCAAGAGAAACCCAGCATCCACATACAAGTGATGCACTTGCCCTCAGCTTTAATTAGATTCACAGATGCAAGCACCACTTTGAAGAGGAAATGACAGAATAATAACTTTTTCCTACCTCTATTCTCTTATTTCCTACATATATTCTCATTTCCAAGGGATGTCTGAGCCCACCAGTGCATACCCCAGCGGAACATCTCCCTGTGCAATCATCTCAAATCCCAGACCTAGATCATATTCTATTCCTCCCATGTATTCCTGTTCTTCCCTATCACTGCTACATATAACTTCCAATCATTTTCTCCCACACATGTTCACTTTCCTTAGCTCACATCCTATTGTTGTATTGTTTTGGTTTTCTTTTCTACTTTTCTCAACTGTACTTTTGTGCCATCAAGCCTTCCAAAATTAGAAGAGAGTGCACATCAAAACAGCGGATATTTTTATTTTATTTTGCTTTACTTTATCTTATTTGCAGCACAACCGGTAATTTCATTTTCCTTTGTATTGTTGCCATGTTGCTATAATACAATTGAAACAGAAAGGGAATATTTAAGTATCAGTGAAATAAATACCATAATATGAGTCAGCAAGAGGCTGGGTTGTGGTTTTTTTCCTGGCATGAAGTTGTAAATTCTAGAACAAAGAATTAATTACTAATAGGCAGACTCTGAAGATTTGTGACAGCAAAACCATGGTATTTCTGCTGGCTGCCAGGTCAAATGGCACTTAAAACATTTTTGATTGTGAGCAGTGATTCTTTTTAGGCCATGAATTTCTGAGCTTCATGGTTTTTAATGTTCCTTCTTTTTTTTTTCCAGGTTAAGGAACAGCAAGATTTTAATAAATCCTGATTTATTAAATCAGGATTTATTAAAATCCTGATTGGGATTTTAATAAATCCTGATTTAATAAATCAGGATTTATTAAAGGTTGGGATGCTTTAGCAGTTCCTTAGGCTATCTGTGAGCTGATCAGTGTTTCAGAGAGGGGATTCCAGTTAGCTGGTTTAGTTCTGGTTAAGGGACTGTGCTTGCCTAGAGGGAAGGAATCACTAAGACACATCACCCTCCTCTCTCAGCCCTCATTGTCTCTCTTTTCAACTTGTTGGCACAGAAACCAGTGCCCAACCAATTTAATCCATGCTGTGCCCTGGCTGAACCCCTGATTTTTGTAACTGAGATACAGCAAAAATTAAAAAAAAAACCACCACCTTATTTTTCCCTTTCACAAGATTTAGGCCAAACTGTCAGATGACACAGAAAATGAGAGTTACATCAGTTTCTGCCGTGGGCAAAATTCTGCTGCTCAGAGCAGGAACTGTGCCTCGTGTGAATGTTGATGTATCCAAATGAGACACCTCACTAAAACCAGGGCTACCAATCCAGGAGAAGGTGGACAGACCTCATTGTCATTCCAGTTCTCATAATTGTGTGGAAAATGAAATTTCAAAACATTTTTCAAGATTTCTTCCACAGTCTGAAGATTCTAATGTGCCAAGCCCTTCAAATGGCAAACAACAGTGTGCCCAGCTGAGTAGTTAATTATTCTGTGCTCTTTTTTTTTTTTTTTTATGACTTCCACAAATTCGTTGATGGACCTTTTAAAATAAAATTTTTTTTTGCTTCTAATACAATCTAGATTTGTAGAGATGTCAGTGAGAGTTTGCAGACCTCAGGAAGAACAATGTTGAAATAATCAGCTTCCAGCCCCTAAATAACTTCTGTACTAAAACCAAACCAAACCAAACCAAACAAAAAAAACCCCACCAAAAAACAACAACAACGACAAAAAAAAACCAACACAAAAAAAAAATTTAAAAAAAACAATAAAAAAAACAAACAAAAAACAAGCAAACAAAAAACACACCAAAAAAACCCAAAAAAACCCACCAAAAACCCCCCAAAAACCAAAAACAACAACAACAAAAACAAACAAACACACGCACATAAATAAAAGAATATACAGAACAGAGATTTAGAAAAACCTCTTAACCTTCTACAAATGCACCAGCCAACAGGAAAGTGCTTTTTCACTGCCATCAGGCCTGGTCATTTCTAAGTTCTAGATCATTGTCCTTCAGCACAAAGTGGTCTGCTTTAAGCAAGGCCAAGGCTTTAGGAATTGCTCTTTAGTAGCAGCCACATTTTCTCCTCCACACCAAAACCCCTAAAACCCAAATCTCCATGGCAAACACAACTGATTGTGCTCCTTGAAGTCTTTAAGGTAAAAATCCTGAGTTTCACCTTCTTTTGGTATACCAATTTTACAAAATGCCACAATTGTAATTTCAATTTTTCCCTGCTATGCTGCTTTGCTTGATTTATATAATTAAATATATATTGCAAACAGGATATCTAGGACCCCATTCTAGGAACCCCAGCTGCAGTGTCAGGTTCCCACTCCAGGATATTTCAGGGTGGTCCCTGCTGTGACATGGGACCCATGGGTACAAATCTCTCTGGTCTGATAATGAGATAAAAGAAACTGCTGATACTTCCACATAAAACACGTTGTCTAAAAATGTCCTGCAAGCACAAAAAGTGATGGTAGTTGAGATTATTCTCATTTTCCTGACTGCCCATGACAGAGGAAGGAGTTGCTTGTATTTTAGGCTGCATTTATCTTTGGGGACATCTGTCCAGTGCACGGATATGTTGTGTTACTCCAAACACCTCCTCCCTCCATCACATGTGTTAACACTTACTGGTCCAGAAAAGAAGAGCATCAGCAAGAAAGGGGACAAAGACCACTGTTTCTAAGAGGTTTTGTTTGCAAACAAACAGCCCAGCAAAGGCACACGGGAGTTATATTCCATTTAATTCAGAATGCACACATCTGCCCCTGCCAGTCAGGTCATCCTGAACACAAATAAAAATGTTATTAAAGCTCCATCACTCCTACAGCTATAGTGCCTGTGAGACTCCCAGAGTGCAGGATGCAACAGATAGAGCTGAGCATCCAGCCTGGCTCCTCACAATCAGGATTATAAATGAGCCACGAGGGTAAGACTTGGGTCAACTGAAAGATTTTATTAAAAAGCGACTATTTGTATTAATAATGTCAAGCCTGCAGATACACTTCTTAAATAATGGTCACATCGTGAAGAGGAATCAATTACACACAAAACCAGAGCGCGCTGTTTTTTATTTTCTTATTGCGTTTCTCATTTTTATTGTGATGAATGTGGCAGGGGGTTTTCAATAGGGTATTTGGGAAGCAGATATTAATATTCTGAATGCCTCAGGGCTGATGCTTGTGGAGGCAGAACATCCTAATTGAAATTCAAGGTCTTGTGGTCAAAATCTGCTGAACCAGAGATCCTCACACCACACCAAGTATTAACACATTATTCCACATGGATTATAAAACAAGTGAGAAATACGTGACTGTATCCTTTGTATTGCACAACTCTGATCTTTCCTCTATTTCTGAAGCTGGCTTTTTCAGAAGGTTATTTAACCATGTGAGGTAAAAATACCGAACAGTAAAATATATTTAATGTGGTCATGACGAAACAAATGGGCAGCAGCCACAGATGTCCCCACAGTGCATCAAGAGCCTCCACATGGCAACACACAGATCCCAGTTCCACAGCAAGCTGACATCTATATAAATGCAGGAGGACCCTGAAAGCTGGCAAAGACATGAAACTCCTACACCAGACACCAAACCAGCAAAAAAAATTAAATGCCTGATGAGAAAGATCAAGATCTCTGAGGTCATAGTCAAGACCTGCTCAGATAAAAGGAGTGTCTAAAAATTTATTATTAGGAGCAAAGTTCTAGAACTGTCCATGTGCCACTGCATGAAGATGAAGGATAAAAAAATTAGCTTCCATTGCACCTTTCGCTTATGAATTCACTTTTCATATGAGAGTTTGTGCCACATTGGGATTTATCATGCTACTTCAAGCAAAACCTCTGTCCTGTTTCCCTGGACTAAAAGACACACTTTGTAATGAGGGGACAATCCCAGCAAATGACTCTCAGACAGGTGGGTCTGCAAGGGAAAAAAAGACCTCTCTTGCAAACAGAAATATGACTTCTGTCAGTTTTACTTAAAGAACCAGATGGGAGGTCAGCACAAAGAAAAAAAATAGACTAGAATATTAAAAAAATTAGAAAAATAGAAAAAATAGAATCTAGAATAAATTAATTTGAAGAGACCACTTATGCTTTCAGACAGATTTCCAGACAGTGGAAATGCATATGCTCATCTATTTACAAAGAATGAATTGATTTTTCAACAAAAATGACAGTAGCATGAATTGGATGTGCCAGGAAAGGGGCAGGTTTGGGGATTTTTTTTTTCCCTGTTTGCCTTATATACACTTTATCCTCTTTATTCTTAAAGATCATGTCCTCTGTTGATCGGCAGCCCCAGGATGGAGAAACCCAAATATTTCTATGGGGCCTAGTGGTGTTCCTTTGCCACTCCTGAAACACCATATGAAGTGCAAATCTCCTGTGAAAAGGTGTTGGGACCAGGTTTCACTCAAAGCAGGGGTAAAACAGTCTGACCTTAGTGCTCCACTCCAAGCAGACACATCCACCCACAAGTCTGCAGGAAGAGGTGGTGTTGGGGGCTAAAGTCATTTGTGAATGAGGGAAAAGCAGGGAGGAAGGACCCACCCAGTGTCTTTTGTGTATAAATAATGTGTATGCAATATTAGTGGGCATTTATGGAAATAGAATCATAGAATCATGTAAGCTGGAGGGAAAAAGCCCTGAGATTATGGAGCTGCCTCTGCTGTCCTCCCTGGCTTCTTGAAACCCAGGATGAAAATAAAAGTAGACTGCTTTAGGAAAATAAAGGTAACGCTGCTGCCAGCTTGGGACAAACAAGGGGAATTGTCTAGAAGAAGAACAGATTACAAAACAAACAAAACAACCCCCAAAAAACAAAGGAAACCCAGCAAACAATCGAACCAAACTAAACAAAGCCAAAACCAAAACAAAACTAACAAACAAACAAAACACACACAAAAGAAAAAAAAATAGAAAAATTATTTTGACTGGAAACTTAGAACAAAATAACCAAAGGGGCACTTTCTTTTTGTTGTGGCAGCCCATGAGGATGCTCTTGGCCCAAAGAGAGGGGCAATATGAGCTGCAGGCAGAGGGCAGGAGCATGGTCACCTCGTGCCACAGGGATGTCACCAGCTCACTGACACTGTCCTGGGTGTGCCCAGCACTGAGAGCCCCCAGGGGGATGCTGAGGCTCCCGGGTGGGGTCTGTCCCACCCAGACCACATCTCCAGGCATGAATGGTGCTCTCTGCTCCGTGTGCAGGAGGCAGTGACTCACCCTGGGAGCCTCCTCCAGCAACGCCAGCAACAGGGCTCCAGAGCTGGCTGTTGCCATGGCTTTCACTACTTCAGTACAACATTTGCTCATGAAAGATGTATGTCATCTGAACTGGGGTAAAAAAAAAAAAAGGGGCTTTGCATTGTTTCCTGAGACTTACCTTTCTCTTGGACAAAAATCATGGCTATTATTTTTGGATGACAGCAGGAAACTCCTGTCTAATTCAAAACAGTGCCACGTATTGGCACACGTCTCCCCTCACCTCTGCCTCTACCAAAATGTCAGTTTTGCTTAGGATGCTTGTCCTCCTGTCACTACAATGAAAACTGTGTCCTCCCTGGTACAATTTATCATACAGGGTTCAATGATGCAGTGTGCCAAGCAAGGAAGAAGCATGTGAAACCTTATCACCACGGTGTTTATTGACCAGTCATCCTGCTTTGTACTCATTTCCTCCCCTTAATTCCCTGCAAGTATACATTGGCTCGGAATCAAAAGGAATGCAATAGTTAAAAAAAAGCATATGCCCTGGGATGAATGTATTATTCCATAGATGCTGATGGTGCAATTATTTCTCTCCTGTGATAACTGAAAACGTTTGTTAATAAAATCTCTTCCAGAAAAGCAGAGCATTAATCCATTATGCTGTTTGAATCCTGACAAATTGGCCTTTTTTTCCCTTGGAGAAATCAAGTTTTGCATCTGAGACATCATCCTGAGAACGACTATTTACACACATTAAAGGAGAGGGGATGTTACACAAACAAAATAATAAAAATACTTGTTTTTGCCAGTCCTACTTGGCCAAGAAAGAAGAAGAAAAGGATCACAGCCAGAACATGCTGTACCCAGCTCTTGCTGGCTCGTGATTCCCTACTATAAAATTAACCCATCTGACCTAATGGTCTCCCTCAGCCCTACCCATCAGCCTGCAAAGCAAATCTCCTGAAATGGTGCCAATTAACTCCATCACTCATCTCCACCCAGAGATGCCCAGCAGAAAGACATCACCCCTCTGTGCATTGCAGCGTGTGATCCCTGCAGAAACAGCACGGGAAGGGAGAACCACAACCCCCTTCTCACTCCTGGTGTCCCTTTTACCCTTTTCCTTCAGCTTTAGTCCTCCCAGCCCTGCTCATTCTGCTTCTGGGTGCTCAGCAGGGCAGGTGCTCACTGTGGTAAGGGTGGCAGAGAAAAGGCAGCAGCTCCTCGCCCTGGTCCTCCTCTGTCCCCTGGGGGCTTGGATGTGGCACAGGGGGACACGTAGGGCACTGGGGTGGGGTGACTTTGCCTCTCCACTGCACTCAAAGTGACAAAACCCCAAGGCAGCATGTCAAAGGAACAGGCAGAAGAGAAGAGAGAGGGAAAACAATGAGCAAAGGTAAAATAAAGGCTTTTTCTTGAGCTTCCATGGAACTTGCTCATTTAGAACACAGTCTAGCCACACAGTCATGTCAACCTTTCCCCAGAGGAAGTCTGACAAGTTCTGTATTCTCAATTTATGTCTCTTTTTTCGCCCTCAGTGCAGCCCTGAAGGAGAAGCACAGACTGCTCCTTTTGTTATGTACCTTTTCCCAAGGCGGAGCACAAGACCTCCAATAAGTGCAGTAACATCAGGAAATAAACATTTTGCTGATTTGCCTCTGCTTGAAAATATTCTCACAGCTACACTACACAGAGGAAGAAGGAGGTGGTGATGATTCAGGGAGAGGCCAAAGAGTAAGAGAATAAAATCTCTCGGGGAAGAAAGCAGCTGATGAACAAAAGTCGGGAACAGAAAGAAGACTTGTTATGCCACAAATATAAAATGTATAGTCACATAAGCTCATCGGAAAGAAAATGAGAGCTGACATCCTACAATGCTAGATTGATTAGGGAGGACTTGGAAGAGGACCAAGGTCTGGGAATGGCATGGGAAATCATTTCAAAGGAGAAAGAACCTCGCACTCTGCTATGGGGGATGGCAGCAGTACAATAACACATGAGGAGGATGTTGGAGAGCTGCCACAGACCCTGGGCTGAGGGGAAGCAAAAACATATGACAGTGTGTGTGTGTGCAGTTATACTGATACCTGAGTGGCTTGCAATGGTGGTGTGAGGGATCTGGACCTTTAACTGCCTGAAAAGTGCCAGATTTGAGAGACCAAGGGTTGCCTTTCTCTTTGTCTGTCTGCCTCCTCCATTTCCAGGTACATCCTTAGAGACATCCTAATGTGCCCACAATAAGGCAGCCTAAAGTGAAGCAGATATTGCCACATCTCTGAATTTTTAAATTTATCCATTTTCACCTTCTGTCCAAGGGCTGGGATTATCAATGACCGTTTCTTTGGTGTTACAGATACAAAAATGATAAATATCCTTTACTAATAGAACTTCACTCATTTCTCTGCACACACAGAGAGTATTTATGCAATCCAGGTACATTTAGAGGCCTATATTCACAGCTTTTCTCTGTGGACAAGGCCAGGCTACCTGTGAAAGGAATTTTGTCTCATGAAAATCAAGGATAGTGAGATTTCATAGGATCATGGAATGGTTTGGGCGGGAAGGGACCTTAAAGCCCATCCAGTGCCATGGCAGGAATACCTTCCACTGTCCCAGGCTGCTCCCAGCCCCAATGTCCAGCCTGGCCTTGGGCACTGCCAGGGATCCAGGGGCAGCCCCAGCTGCTCTGGGCACCCTGGGCCAGGGCCTGCCCACCCTGCCAGGGAACAATTCCTGCCCAGTATCTCACCTAACCTGGCCTTCTGGCAGGGGGAAGCCATTCCTTGTGTCCTGACACTTCAGACCCTTGCCAACCATCTCCCTCCATCCTTCCTGTCATCTCCCTATTCCCATGTGAATCCTAAATAAGCTCCAACTTCCACGATGTCCAATTTAAACGTGAGCTTAGCACCCTTCATTTTGAGACAAGGAGAAGATTGTGAGTGGAAATATCCCCATCACCCACAGTCATTTTGGGAGGTGTTACACCTCTACAAATTGGGCTGTGCGCAGAGGGCCAGGCTGTCCGTGCAACACCAGCCATATTTTGGCATCCTCCAGCAAACTTCTGCTTGTTTGCTAAAAATGTGTCATCAGACCTTCCCTCTGAGTGCCTAACGAGGCACACATGGAGCAGATGTGCTGGCCCCCACTCCGAGGGCAAATCTAGATTATTTGGACGCGCCTTCGGACCACGGCTTGGGGTTCAGCTCCTTCAGAAGCCAGGAATAATTGACAAACAAGTGGAGTAAGGGGAAAACATTACTAGAGGAAAAGCCATCTTTACATCTGGATTGCTGCTCATTTTTAACCAGGGAGAGCGTTCAGTGATGTGCTCAGAAGCCAACACGAGTGTCTTCAAGGTTTAGTTCAGAAATCATAAAAATTTGAACATAAATAAAATGTAAACCCTAGTTATCCTTCTAGTCCTGAAGGAAGAAGCCATGAATTGCAAAAATGACTTATCATGACATCCTCACCCTTAATCCATCCCCAAACCCAGATTCTTAAAAACACTAAACACTAATTATGTTTACAATGATAGAAAGGTGTTCAAATATGCAAATGATCTGGAAGAGGGAGGGATAGCATGCCAAATAGACTTGGAGACCAAGACCCAGAAAATTTTGTGTAAGTTATTTGGAATCAGAAAACTTCTGGAAACAATGGTCATGTGGGAAAAAAAAAAAAAAAAAGATTCCTACTTAAATCCCTACATCTGTCAGTGCTTTAGAACATGAAATTTTATTCAGGTTTATTTTCCTAGGGGAAAAATATATCTGGGGAAACACTGATAATTCTCTTCTCCAACTATTAATTACACATTCAAAATGAACCTTGTTTGGCCTTTCAGAAACCTTTTTCTATTTGCTTTCCACTCTACGTCTGTTTTTTATTTATTTTAATGTGATTAAAATGCTGCCATTCAAAACACAAGAGTTTCTGCAAAGATTGCCACCCTTCATCAGTCTGGGGGTATATTCACTCAAGAAATAATATTTGTCATGTGTATTTTCTCTTTCCATCAAGTACTGTTTGTCACTGGTGAAGGAAAAATCACATATTTGATACGTTAAAATCTTCACGTTCTGAACAGCTGTGAGGTGGCAGGCACGAGGCTGGCCCAAGGGGAGATGGAGTTTTCTGTAGAGATTTCATAAAGGAGAGAGGCTGAAGTGCCTCCTGTTAAAATTAATTTATAGGATCAGTACAAAACTCTGGGCTAAACTAGTTTTTATGATTTAATTTTGGATTAACAGCTTATTTTGCATCAGTCTCCTTATCCTGGCCTAAAAAGGTCCCTGCACTGTAAGTGTACAGTCCAGCACTTGGCTGTGGCGAAGGGGATGTCAGGGCAGCCTGAATCATAGCCTTTTAATCCTCCTTTTATTTTTTTTTTTCCCCCCTACAAAAACAGGCTCTGAGTTCAGCACGGTGTCCTGGGTCCTTTTTGGTACTGTTGCACTTTGGAAAATGCCGTTCATGGAGCACTTAGGAAACAAACTGTGCTCCTTTATTTTTCACCAGGGGAAGGGAAACGACCCAAAGCGTGGCGTGTGTTACGAGGTCCGTGTGAGCACAGCCAGCCACACAGGACAATGAGAAACCTCCTCAGCTTTATGGCTTCCAGGAATCAGCTGGGCTATCTCCCCTCCCAGGGGCTTCCTTAACCTGGAGAAACCCGTGGCGAACAAGAGACAGACAGTCAGGAGCAAATCACAGCCCTTGGCCTCCTCCTCCATTCAGACAAATTTTAAATGTTAAATAAATACTGAAGGAATCACTTGTCACCACAAATTATTCCTTTGAATGTTTACTGTTCATGCCAGCTTCCCTGGGGTCCTTCCCATTTAGAAACAGCTTTAACAAGCAATCCCATAAAACATTGACCATTATTCCCCAAGAAGTTGTGCCTGGTGACTTGTTACACAGAAATATGTTTCCAATTTCACTTTGAAACGTATTAGAAAGGAGTCCTCAGTACTTTTTACATTAGCATTTAGTGCCATGTGGAAATGGCAATTATCAATTGCCACGAGCTGTGCTTGCAGCCCCCAGTTTAACTGTTTGTGTGGTGCTGTGCAGCCCTTTCCCCCCCGGGGCCCTGGGAGAGGGGTTGGTTTGCTGCTTGCCTTGGCAGGGACAGGACAAGCACAGCAATTGGGTTGTGTCATTGTTCCATCCCTCCTCCTCCCAGGCAGATGTGGCTGCAGGAACACATGGGCTCAAGGGACAGCTGAAGGACCAGCGGCTCAGCAAAGCCTCCACCAGCTCCAGAGGAATTTGGGAGGGGGTGAGCCCTGACGTGGGGACCAGCCGCTGGGGCCAGCACCAACAGCACACACAGCTGAGGGTTTTCTCCTCCTCAAAGCTACCTTTTGACCAAGCCCCAGCTTTCATGAGGAGCAGTCCCAGACTGGTGTAGGTGGCTGGGACAAAACAGCTTGAGTTTTATCTGAGGCAATAATGCGTTTATGTTATGGAACACCCAGACGTAGGTGCCCATCCTTTCTCGAAAAAGCAAGCTCTAAAGGCTGAGCTGAGTTTGCCTTATTTTGTCTCCAATTCCCAGTGGGTCTCAGCCCATTTTATCATACAGCTTGGTGAAAAGGAGCTGCGGGAAGAAGGTGAAGGCCAACTGCAATGGAGAGGAAGATGGTGACGGCAGATGCACCTGGGGATTGACAGAGAGGCACAAGCAACAGCTCCAGAAGGATCCACACTAAGCATTTCCATTCCATTTCCTAATTCCATTCTGTGGAATTAGGGGCCAACAACCCTTGTTTGTTATTTTGTAAATATTTTTATATTATCTGTAAAGCAACCCTTGCAATATTGTTTTTCCCAAAGGAACAGGGTCAGCTGCTCTCAATTTTCCTAGTAATAAGTACTCCATGCAAGAAAATACACTAAAAGGAATAAATTATTTTGTCACATCATAGTAAAAATTTCAAGTAAAAGGATTAACTTTAGGAAACCGCCCCTGAAGTAATATTTAAGTAAAATATTTTAATTAAAAATTAGCAGTGGAACAAGGTGGGACAAGAACGTGAGAAGATTCTGAGGCAACCTGAAATAAACGAATTTGAGAAATAACTGAATTTTCTCAAACTGAGTTTGAGAAAAATATGTCAAGCTGCAATGGGACCTCCAAGAATGAGGCAAGCTGTGAGATCTCAGGTAGTTAATAGCATTCCTAAGTGCTCCAATACAAGAACTCCTGTGAAAGGGATGGTGTGTCAAAATACCCCAAATGATGGGATTCTGATGCCTGTGCCATGCTCACATCACTGTGTCTTGAGGACCAGGAGAGGTGCATCTGAACACGTGCTGCTCAGGGTCCAGCATCTTCACTCTACACATTTCTAGGGTTTTTAATTTCCATCCTTTCAGAAAATATCCAGTGTGGTCTTGTGAACTGGTTGCCAGCCACTTGTGTGAGACTGAGGGGCTGCAAAGATGCACCTGGATCCCTTCCATCCTTTCAGTTTCATCCAAAGTGACCTCATTCACCTTGATGCGTGTGCATCCTTCCTGGAGCAAAACAAACAGGGTAGGGAGGTGGTTGGGAATCTCCCTTTAAAAGATCCCTCCCCATCTGAGCAGGCCTAGGGATGTGTGACCCTGGTGCTGGTCCAAGGAGCCTTTGCCAGACCCGAGCTGTTCAGTGCTCACCTGACGCTAAAGAGAAGAGCCCTCCAGTCCATTTATTAAATCCCTGCTCGCTCAAATAGACTTTTCAGCTTCAGTGATTGATGTGAATTAAATATTAATCCATGAAAGCAGGATTAATATGGTGGCTGGTTTCACCCTACACAGTTACTCTCTCTGGTTGTTTCTAAAGAAATTTGGTTTTAAGGGACACAAGACAGCTGCAGACTTCAGACTGCTTTGGGATCAGAACTGAGTTTAGCTGTAGGAATTACAAGCCTGTCCCTTTGACTTCTTACTATTAAGCTGGGGATGTTAATTCTCTAACACAGTGGTTGCTCTGGCTTTCTCCAGCAAAGCATTTAGGCTGTGGAATGACTTTTAATCCTAGGAATGGTTCTCCTGTGTCAGCAGACTCCTTGGGCTGGCACTGGGCACCCACTCATGGCTGCAGTGGAGTGCTTGCAGGATCAGTCACAATTTATCTGAGGGCAGAGTTGTTGGAGAGTTCAGAAAGCACCGGAAACGTGATTTTTTTTTTTTTTTTTTGCCATGACGTTTCTCAAGTATTGTAAAAAAATCCCGTGACCCGCTCGCTGGTGCGCTACATTTGTGTTATCTCGGAGCGGATACATTTCTCACTTACTGGAGCTTTCACAGCTCATAAAAATAGAACTCCTGAACTCTCCAGGGCGCTGTGGACGGTGTGGGCGTGTGACACGTCTGCACTGCAGCAGAGGGCAAAGGCTGCCGGGGCCTCGCAGCGACATGGAGGCCGCGGCCTGGATCGGCCTGGATCCTGGTGCAGGCCGCGGCCTGGATCGGCCTGGATCCTGGTGCAGGCCGCGGCCTGGATCGGCCTGGATCCTGGTGCAGGCCGCGGCCTGGATCGGCCGCCGCAGCGCTGAACAAACACCAAACAAACAATTACCGCAAACGCAGCCGGCGAAAATACGCGCTTGGACTCGCTCTGACACACTCTGTCTTCAGATAAAGCCGATGCTAAACAATACAGTGTTTTATTTCCCCCCCCCTCCCTCCGGGAGTTCGGCGGCAAAATTCTGCCTGGCTTCGTCACAGTCGTGATTTTATCCAAGGGCTGAACGTCCCAGATGAACTTTGCAGGGAGCTCTTGTGGACTTCTGTGGGATCCTTTACATCAGTGATGCCTGTATGAGACTCAGAAGTCATTGTGAACCAAGGTCAATAAATAAAACACGCGGTTTCAGGAAGACGAGGGAGCGCAGAGACTCCCCTGTTGGGGCAGTACCAGTCGTGCGTTTCTCTGGGTCTGGATTGAAGGTACGTGAGACAGTATTTCATGCTCTGACTCAGGTGTTTATTATTTCTTATCAGTGAAACAGTCTCACCGCTGTGAGTTCAGCAGCTTTTCATTAGAAGGCACAAAATGGCCAACAATCTCTGGTTCCAAGGGCTTTTACAGCTAAACTATCCAATGAAGGACTGACACCTGGATTATTTTCCCTTTTCACCCAATAACTGACCCTACAGAGCCCCAATGGGGACTTGTCTGCCCAATTACAAAATGCCACCCAAACCCATAAGGAAGCAGCATGAAGAAGAAGCCCAGGATCACACCCTGTGCCCTCCATCTCGCTTCCATCCATGACATCCTAAAAATCCCAAACTCTCAGTTTCTCACCCAGTGACACACCTGCACTGCTCTCTATAATCTCTTGCACACTTTTGTGGGTTCCAGTCTCTCTGGAAGTCTGGGAAACTTTCTCCATGGATGAGGGTCAGAGTCAGAGCTCCCCTGGGGGTCAGGGCACCCCAGAGCAGACACAGAAATATTCCCTGGGATGCCCTGGGCTTCCAAACCCTGTTCCAAGGGTGCATCAAGTTTTGAAGAGCCCTTTGCTCTAGTGGGAGATCACTGGAGTTTCTGGGGTTTGTTTTGGTTTTTGGGGTTTTTTTGGGGGAGGGTTTATTTTGCTTTTGTCCTGCTTTTGTTTCGTTTTTGTTTTTTTTAATAAAATGGGATGGGGAATAACTGCAAACAAGAGTTAGGCTAAAAAGCAGCATTTCACTGGGATGGAAGGAATAATAGGATATTTATGTGGTGGTTTGGTAGAATCTTGGGGGCTTTTGTGCCCTCTAAGCTGCAAACAGTGCAGGGGGGCCAGGCCAGTGGCGGGCTGGTTTGCAGCCCCAGCAGTGTCCCTGGGAGGACGAGAGCAGAGCCAAATCCCTCCTCCCCACATTTATAAATGGCTGGCAAGGCCTCATTGCCAGAATTAATTACACCTATCTCCTGACACAGTCTCAGCTCGATTAACTGCGTCTGTAATTATTACTCCTGGAGAAGAAATAAACCAACCCACCAAGAACCTGCGACTGCGTGAAAGGAAAACTTTCTGATTTATGTTCCTGGCATGGGCAGGAACGATTTCAAAAGGTTTCAGCTGTCTCAGCCCAAATGAAATGATGCTGCAGGGCCGGACTGTAACAATGCTGCTCCAGTGAGCAGCACACACTTACACAGCCAGTTTTTTCTGTATCAGGAATATATCCATGATCACAAGAGCTTCCTCCTCAAAGGAACTTAAACAGGAAGGATGGAGCTCTTGTTTTGCTACAAGAAAAAAAATCCTGTTTGCAGTGGATTGAAAAACAAAAAGAAAAAGAAAGAAAAAAAGAAAGAGGGGTTTTTAATGCTCTGGAAATCTGAACCTGAGGGTGGAAAGTGAGTTCTAGCCTGCCAAGGGCATTTTGATTTTTCTGAGGTGGGTTTTGAAGTTCAAAGCAGATAAGGGCCCTATCTGGGGATACAAGCCACTGCAACATAACACTTATCCAATTTGCAAGGATGTTAATAGCTTCAAAGCTCCCTCCAAAGGCAAACTAAACTTCCCAGCCTCAGCCAACAAGGCATAAGCTGGTAAGAGACTCAGCTTCCTTTCCTGGCTGCTGTTACGTCCTTCCTCTAAATTACACTAAAACAAGCTGTAGGGTCAGGAAGGCAAATACTAAAACTTATAAAAATAAAAGAGAAAATAAATATAAGACAGGGGAAAAAAAAATAAAGGCAACTTGTCTTAATAAATGACAAAGGAGGACCATTGCACCAAAAGTGAAACCTACCATAGAGCATGTGGGTTGGTTTGGGGGTTATTTTAATTATTTTATTTATTTTATTGATTTTGCCTTTCTTTGTGCCACATCTGACTGCAGAGATCAGGAAGAGGAATCTAACACCTTGAATAAAGACCTTCTTATCTCTTTTCCTCAGAAAAACCATGTCTAGATACAGATACACCTTGTAGATTATTTATGCAGGTGAAAGCAGCAGGGAATTTACCAAGAATTGCTTACAAAAAGATTAATTTTTCACACTTTTTGGTAGGGTTTTTTTGGTTTTTTTGCGTGGTTTTGTGGGCTGTTTGTTTGCTTGTTTGGAGTTTTGTTGATGCTTTTTCTGGTGTTCATTTTGGTTTTGGGGTTTTTTTTTTGGGAGGGTTTGTTTTGCTTTTGCTATGGTTTTTTTTTAAATAAAAAAACCATGATGGCTGAAATGTCAAAAATTTCTGGGTTGGTTTTTGAATTATGGAGTCCAGAGCAAGGAAATTATGCCTAAATAATCCAGTGTGATCTGCCTAGAGGTATCATTTATAGCTCTTTTTAACACTGCAATCAAAACAGCCCAGTGATCTGCCTGGATGCTCTTTTTGGATCACAGCACCTTGATTTTTAATTCTGCTAACCAAAAGACTGCCACACAAATTTAACAGATAAACTAGTACAAAGAGAAGAAATCAGTCAGTGACTAACAAATAATGAAATGTCATTTATACATCATTTTCCTTATGATGTAAATTATTGATGTACATTAGAGCCACCTGAAAAAATAGTGTGCTTGCCAGTCATGGGACATTTTTTCTTTTTTTAATTCATATCAGAGTAAAATGGGGAATTCTCAGAAATCTTTGCAGGCTAATAATGTCTACAATTTTTATTCTTTTTTCCACTGAGCAATGTAAAGCAGTGTCCCTGGCAGTTATTAACTGAGGAAGTGATCTCATTCCTACGCCACTAAGAGTATTTAAATTTAAATTTAAGTTTGAAAGATCCACTTTAGTCTCCCCACTTAGAAAGGGGCAGCCAGCCAACCTGGCTGCAGACCAAGAAATCAGCGTTTCTCTGTACAGACAGCTCCAAAAAGGACCATTTCAGATTTCAGCAGAGAGTTTTCAGAAGCCAAGCAGTGAAACAAAGGACACTGAGAAGATAACACGCTTCTGATATGATGCACATATCAAGATTGCTCAGTGACATAGTGATCTTATGAGTGGAAGAGTACTGGCTGGGAAAAATCTAAACAGGATTGAAAAAAATAAACAGGAGGAAGGTGGTTTGGCAGTGTAAAAGTCTGGACTACAGGAGATCATTTTGGTCACATACCCCATTTTTTGGACTTAATGGGTTCTAAATATTTCAGTGGAAAGCAAAGCTGGCTGTAGGTATTTATATTCAACTATATGACCAGGGATAATTTAGCTTTTGACCTTTAAAGTCAGGTTTGGTTTACCTTTTAATTTCTGCATTGTCCTCCTTAGTAAGACAATAAGTACCTATATGTATATTTTGTATAACATTGTTTTACAGTTCAGATGGCATGTAAACTATTTTAAAGATATCATGTGGACTACAGTCACCAGCTGCTGGGAAATATGAGCAATAAAGGTCCCCATCCCTAAAAAAAAACCTGTTTTTTCTCCTGAACATGCTAAATCTCCCCACCCAACCAGTCTTGGTGAAATATTGCCTTTTCTGTGCAGGGCACAGCTGAGAATCCTGCCCAGCTGTAGCATCAGGTTCAGATGAAGGTTTCAGGCTTTGATTTGCAGAAGGTGCTCTCACTCAAGCAAAGTGGGCAGCTACACCAAGAGGAAGAGACTGATAAGCAGATAATAAACCCATTCTGCTTTTTTTTCTTCTTCTTTTTCTTTCTTTTTCTTTTTTTTTTTCCCCTTTCTGAGCCTAGCAGCAAGAAGCCAAGAGCTTCATTGGCTCATGTTGCACACACAGCTGTAAAAAAGGAGGCTGTAGCTTTGCTACTTTCACGACATGTTTAGATGAATAACATCATACTTTGAAATAGTCAGGGACTATTCATGGCTGGTTTTCTTTTCAATAAAGTCACACTTTAAGTCAAAATTAATAGTTAACGCATGTCCTTCTCAATTAATGCACAGAATTAAGAAAAAAGAAACAAAACAGCAAAGCACAAAACACACACAACTCAACTAACAAACAAAACAAAACAGAAACCAAAACACCAAAAAAAAAACCCAAACCCAAAACACCAAAATACCAAAAAACCCATAAAAAAAAAAAAAAACAAAAAACAAAAAACAAAAAACAAAAGAACACACAGTCAACCAAAAAAACCACAACACAGGATGCTTCAGCCAAGAGTCCAAGAGACTTTAAGAAGTCCAAGAGATCAGACTCTGCTTCTTATGGCCCTCAGCATCAAGTTTGAATTCTGTGCTGAGTCTGAACCTGATGCACTAGGACAGACAGCACTGTAGTTGATCTTAGGTTGGTATTTGTACTTTGACTTTTGCTTGAACTAATATTTAATCAAGTTTGTTGCCTCATGTGCATCTTCAGCATTGGAGGGAGATTTATTTTAGCAAGGTTTTGGAGAGTGATAAATTTGTTACAAAGAATTTGCAGATAAGACAAAAGAGCTGTTCTCTAGCCATGATAAAGAAGGCTGCTTTGAAAAATCAGAGACCATATGAAGTCCATTAAGGACTGCTGAACTGCACAAAAACAACGGCAACATCCTTTCCTGTGACTCCTCGGAATATAAGAGCTTGCACAGTGCTTCAAAGGGACTTCAAGAATAACATAATTGGGGCTCACGGTCAGGCACTTAAACCCATGTAGGGCGGTGGGAAGAGCGAAATGTGTTCTCTCTTTGTTCAACCTCCCCTGCGCCTTATCTTATTTTCTCTCTCGCAGTGTTTACTCAGCGTTCATCCTCGGCCGGGCTGGGCTGTAGCACATGAATGAATGAAGACGTCTTTGAAGTCGCTGCGCCGAGCAAAACAGTTGAAGCTCTTCTTTGATAAGTTCACATGAATAGAGCCATTTGCTATTAACACGTCTTCTACTGACGCAGCTATTATGCCTGGGGAGAATTAAGAGTCCTTTTTCGGGTGCGTGGTTGCAGCTCCCATTAGGGCTAAACGATTCTGCAGACGCGTATTTGGGGCGAGGATGTGCATAATGGTAATTGCCGCGCATTTGCATGCGCATTTAATCCAGAGAGAGCTCGACATGCTTTACAAACTCCACCAACACAATTACACATGTTGTAAATGTAGAATCACTTTGTCAACAGCTGCTGTGCAGCCACCTCGAGGTGAGACCCAACAGCTGTGCAGCAACACAAAGCAGCACCACAGAATGTGGCAGCAGCCGGGAAAAACTTACATTGCCTTATCTGGCTGAAAACACCAGGAGAATTCTAGGTAAGCTACATGCAAATTACTCGAATTAAACGCTGGCTGGAGCTCTGGAGGTAACACACTCCTACTGTTGCAGCGAAAGTGGCGTTTTTAATGATGGCAATTTGCCCGAACCTCTGTTTTATGTCTCTGCGTAAGGGCTGCACCTCCAGCTGCAGGGTGATGGCAAACAGAGGCCAGGGCAGGGTCTCGGTCAGCCAGACCAGAGTGCCACCTACAGCACAGGCATCTGCAGGGCTTGGTGATGCCCTGACCTGGATCCCAATCCCTGAACCGACCCCAGAACAGCAGGTGGAACTACAGGGCACATATTTCACTGAGAAAAACACACAGAATTTTAAAAGGGGAGGCAAAGCCCCCAAAAGGGTGATGTCAACATGATGTAAGAAATTGAAAGCCTGATGATGGTTTCACCATCACTAGGGGAATGCATTACCTTGCATGTGAAATAATAAATGGGCAAGTGGTGGCACTGCCCACTGTCAGGGCTTTCATTGTCTTGGCTGTGGTGGTGGGGAAATGCCTCTCCTGGCTGTGACAGCTTTGTCTCTCCCTGGTTCAAAGGCACCCTCTGAAGAAAACGTGGGGGCTTTCCACAGCTGGAGAAGACACTGAGGTCGAAACACAGAGAAAATTCTTGCTTCCTGAATCATAGAAATCTAATAACTCTTTGCTCAGGCTTTGAGACTCTGGAAAATTTTGGCGTGTTTCCCGTCAGTATGATCTCCTTGAAGGAAAATTAGGGAAGAGTGGATTTTCATGCCATCTGTTGTCCTTCCTGCCCACCATGAGCCCGATCCCATGTTAGTGGCTGCCTCATCCCCAGCCCATGGCCCCTACCCAGACCTCACATTATCCTCAAACACTGCCCTGGGCTCTTCTTTTCCCTTCCTGCTGCAGGAGAACAGCTCTTCCTCTGGCACTGGGGCCCACGGTAAATGGCAGCTGGTGTTCTGGTCACACAGCCACACATGGCTTTTCTGGGCAGCTCTAAATGCCACTCCTGGATATCCTGGCTGGGGAGGCAGCCAGAAGGGATAGCAAGCAGGAGCCTGAAGATGCTGTGAGCATCACATTTTGAAGCCTGGTTTCCACCACAAACCCCCTCTCCTGCCCCGACAGCAATTCCCTCCTGTGCAGAATCCCAAATAAAACTCCATTTTGCAAAGGAAAGAATCCTTCCCTTCCCTCCAGGCGTGACCCTCCCTTCCGTTCCGAGGAGGGGGAAGATGCCTGAAGTGAGGATGGGCACCCACGGGAGGGGCTCAGCGTTGGGCTGGGGGCAGCTGGAGCAGCCCAGGGAGGGTTTGTGTCACTGCTGTGGGCCCAAGAGTCACGTCAGCACAAACAAAGTGGGGAAGAGCTGGCCAGCATGTGTTGTCAAGCTCTCCTCTTCCGACAGCTCCAGATGGGGACCACATGGAGCCCAAAGTAAAAGTGCAGCAAATGAACCTAATCCTCTAATTCTCTGCCCGCAGTGAAATGGGCTCTCACTGCTGCTCTCCTAATGAAAAAACGAGTGAGCAGTCATCTGTCTAGGTCGCTCTCATTGCTTCTTATTGGCATAACTGAGTTTTACCATGACTGGCTAAAGCAGCAGAGAGAAACAAATTATAGTCTATTTTCTGAGCCTGTTTTGAAACAGAAATCAGAAACATATTTTTTGTTTGGGAAGACAGCAATGTGCAGCTTTATTTATTATTCCTTTTTTTTTTCCGTACAATTTTGTTTTATAAGAAGCAGTTTCCCCCACGTTTCTAATTACCCACCATAGCCCTTTGATCTCCCTCTAACCTTGCTATTAATTACTTCTCCAAATACAGCAGTAGCAGCAGCTTTTCATAAGACTTTTATTCTTCTTAGGACCTGATACAACTGCCACCAAAGTGAGTAAAAGCCTTTCAATCCACTTTAGACAAAGGGCCTTGTATCAGGCCCTTTGTGAAAACGCATAATCCACCATTTAAAGGAGGGCAGTCACTCCTCCATCCTTCTCCTTCTGTTGGTTTCAGTGGAAGTGAATCA
This sequence comes from Leucosticte australis, assembly GCA_025504685.1. Classification (NCBI taxonomy): domain Eukaryota; kingdom Metazoa; phylum Chordata; class Aves; order Passeriformes; family Fringillidae; genus Leucosticte; species Leucosticte australis. The sequence goes on along the minus strand of JANIJU010000003.1, from coordinate 3,896,735 downwards.
GCACAAACACAGAAATCCTAAATACTGATAGAAAACAACAGCGTTCCCAATTCGAAATAAAGTACTGCCTGTTTCTCATGCTAAACATCATGTTCAGTGTTGCTTTACTCACCAGAGTGACTGACAAACTCTTTGGTTTTTTAATGGCATGTCCTGGAAAATAATGAAAGGCCGGATTTCCACATGCTGTTGTTGGTTGCTGTCTAGACTATACTGTGAAATGTACATGACAGTTCCTTGGAGGTGAGATCTTTTTGTTTGCTGACCATACAGCTGGAAATCATGTTCTGAATGTCCTGGACATTCAGGGATAAGTACAGAATTAATGGCTATAATGTATTTTTAAGTGTCTGATGAAATTACAGCTCAATCTTACTCCTCTCAAATTGTAGCTGCCATTATAACTATATATTTGATGCAAGGAAGGTTGAGACCAGACTTCCATCAACCTTCTTTCATAAGGTTTCAATCTGTGTAGCTCAGTCTTAAATACAAATTACACAGTCATGGGAAAATTTTTATTCTGGGAGGTGTGGAGATAATGATCTCTTGCTCATTCATTGAACTCTTAAAATTCCAGTTAATCACAGTGTTGTCAAGGGCCCATCTCCATCTCCCCTACGCCTTTCCCCAGGCTGCTGACACTACCCTCATTCCTGCTTGGATCAGCCCCAGTCCCACAGCCTCTCATCACACAACCATGGAATCACAGACTTGTTAAGGCTGGAGAAGAGCACTGAGGTCACCCTGCAGCCACCAACCCGGCACCACGGTCACTTCACCACTGAACCATGCCCTCAAATGCCACAGCCACACGTGCTCTGAACAGCTCCAGGGACAGTGACTGCACCACTGTCCTGGAAAGCCAGTTTCAATGCCTGAACACTCCTTCAATGAAGATTTATTTGGTAATATCCCACCTAAGCCTTCCCAGTGCCATTTCCTCTTGTCTTATCAATTATTGCTTGTGAGCAGAGCCCAACCCCCAGTTGTCTGCACTCTCCTGGCAGGAGCTGTGCAGAGCCACAAGGGCCCCCCTGAGCCTCCTTTTCTCCAGGCTGAGCCCCTTCCCAGCTCCCTCAGCCTCTGCTGGGGCTCCAGACCCTTCCCCAGCTCTGTTCCCCTCTCGGGCCACGCTGCAGCCCCTCAATGTCTGTCTTGTGAGGGGCCCAGAGCTGCCCTCAGCACTCAAGGTGCAAAGGGCAGACACTCCCAATCAGTGCTGGGGACATCCCCAGCCTCACTTTGGTTCATCCAGGTCTTTCCCAAGCTGGACATCCCAAAACAGAGCATTCATTCCCTTTGATCTCCTTGCACAGGGCAGGGCTTTGCATTTTTTTGGTGTGACTCCTGCAGTCCCATTCCCCCTGACTGGACTTGATGCCTCAGGTGTAGCTTTTCTATTTTCACATTCTGTGCTGCTTTAGTGGGTGGGTCTGAGCTTCATGTTAAGCGTTGGGGAGCTCTCTGCACAGAGCAGGGAGACAAAATAGTTCCTTCCTCTAGCTGGGACCATGGACAGATGATCCAAATCTCAGCCCAGGAGCACAAACCCCGTGGGCTGGAGAGAGAAAAACAAGCAGGGTGGGAGTGCCTGGGCTAAAGCTGGGATGGGACAATGAACTGCAAGGTGCAAATGGAGCAGAACTGATCCCAGGGAGAGACCCCGTGCCCGGCCGGGCATTTTGGGGCCGTTTTGGTTCATCTTGGGTGCAGCCCTGGCTGGGCTCTGGTGCTGCCCAAGGTGCATCCATGGAGGAGATCCTTGGAATCAATCCCTGCTTTATTCTGGAACTCTGCCCAGCCTCTGCTCCAGGGCAGCCTGCACAAGGCATCAGCCTCTTTTGGTGTCAGAGCCTTGTTCTTGAGGGTATCCTTTCTTTGCCCTGGCTTGGTGTCACCTCCAGGCTCATTGGAGAGCACCCCATCATTTCCAGCAGGTTGCTGACAATGGTTCTTCATCTGGAGCTTAAACACCACTCAGATGCACACTCACAGCTCTGGGAGGATACCATCTGCAAGGCAGACTGCCAGAGGAGATCTCATTTCCCATTCCCAGGGGGGAATTAACACTTAGTTTTCGGAGGCAAACAGCAATTTCTCCTCAGCTGATCTCAGCCAAGGCAAGTCCTGTACTGCTGCTTTGCCTCTGGTCTCCTCTTTATCACCCTCACTGGCTTCCCAGCAATGCTCATCAGTGTCTCCAACAGGGAAAGCTTCTCTTCCCAGAAAATCACAAAATGGTGTGTGTTGGGAGGGACCTTAAAGCCCACCCAGTGCCACCCCTGCCATGGCAGGGACACCTTCCACTGTGCTAGGCTGCTCCAAGCCCCAGTGTCCAGCCTGGCCTTGGGCACTGCCAGGGATCCAGGGGCAACTCCTGTGGGATCCCCTTGTCTTTTTCCACTACCTGTTGCTCCATGAAGTTTTTGCATCATCTCTGCTTCTCTCCTTTTTCTTCTGACCAGCACCTTCAGTTTCCTTCCATTTCTTTAACTTCTTTCCCTTACCTTTTGCTGTTAACCTTCTTTTCTGCAAGTCTCATTTTTTATGTCTCATCTTTTCCATCCCACCTTTTCCTGACATTTTCTGCCCCACCCGTTACTCTCCTCTTTTCCTTACTTCCTGCCCCTCTTAACACTACTTTTTGCTTTCCTCAAGAAGAGCTTTCCTCTTGCTGTCTCTTCATAGCTGTAGTCTTGGAAGATACTTTGATTTTATCAAGCCAGAGCATTCCCAAAGGTTCTGACCTCTTCTTATCAGTGCAACCATCAAACACAGGCAAGCAGCCAAGCCAAGGCTGCATTTTGTGAGAATACAGATTCCCAATGGCTTTGTCAGGAGAAAATATTCCCTTGGGTTCCTCATTTGTCTTTATTTCAAAACATTCTGATTTCAAGTTCAAAATCAAGTAGCAAGTAAGACGAAGCTGAACCTTTGTGAATCTTCTGTTATGGTTTTTTTTTTTTTCAGAGTCTTTACTTTAGGACCACTCTCTCCCTACTATGGGACTGGCTCTCCTAAATTATTCAGTTATTCCTGAAGGGCATGACCTTGAGTAACCCTCCTCTCTAAGAAAGAGAGGGTTATTATAAAAAATTCAGTGATAGCACAACTGTAGGCTGCAGCTCGATAAGGTTGAGTCCATAACAGAACATCTTTATAACCTAATAATTGCATTTGTGAGCCTTTCTGAGCATAAGTGGCTTCAGAACTGATATAAAAATATGGCATTTTCACTACAGTCTTTGTAAAACAAATGTAGAAAAAGTGAATCACAGGAAAGGGGTGGAAGATACCCACAAAGATTCAGTCCAACTCTTAACCTGGCACAGGACAACACCAAAAAAAAAGCCACAAACTTTTTAAATTTTAATTTAAAGGCATAAATAAAAACCATAGGCATAAGTAGGGTGTAAGTAAAGGCATAAGTAAAAACCATAACTTAATCAAAATTCTGAAAAACCTTGATTAAGAAGAGTATTGTTTGTATTTAGAAGACTAAGTTTAACAGAACTTACATGGCAAATTGGAGCTGGTCTTATAAAAATAATGCTTCTAAGACACTTCAAAGAGGGTGTTTTTTAAAATATAAGTATGAAACCAACTTGGGGGAGAAAAGTCTTGTAATGACTGACAAAAAAATTCTACCAGTAGAAAAGTGAAAGTTTAAGCTGTAACACAGAGGAAGTAAAAATACTGCATAAAATATTTTCAAAATATTTTTAGGTGATAGCAAAATTATGCAAATTTTCATTTTCATTTCGGAGTCACATCAGATTTATTCTGATTGTGTTGGCATCTGTAGAAAACTCACCATCTACCAAGAGAGCCTCTGGGCTTCAAATGAACATGATCTGGAATCTGAACTATCCACCTTTCTTAATGTGCTTGGGGTTTGGAAAAATAAGATAGTGCATAGAAAAATCCAAGTAATACAACAGGTTTTTTACTTTAAAAGGTATAGACAGTTTTAGAGCAGATTTTTAATGGTGGTGTCTGGTGAAATTTGTTTGTGATTTGTGTGTGTGTGTGTGTGTGTGTTGGTGAGGAGGTATTGTTTTACAGACATGTGAGCTTTTGGGTTTATATTGTACGTGCTGGAGTTAGTACACTATATTCACTTTGGCTCCAAATCTATTCCCAGGAGCAGATCCAAATAAGCTCAACAGCTTGGTGTTATTTTGCTGCTTTTTTTTGTGTGTGCTCTCTTCTGTAAAGCTAGCTGCTAAATCTCACCATTTTTGTGGTTATTCTGGGCCCTGAGGAGTGCTCCAATACCTTCTGGTTTTGGCACAAAGGAACTTTCTCTATCCCTTGAAAAGAAAGGTGTTCAGGACATCAAAGGTTTCCTTCATGTTCTTCAGGATTGTTTACCAGGACACAACTCATCCAAGAACACTCTTCCCCACAACTTTTGTAGCAGTGTCCTCCTCTCCAAGAGCCATCAGAGCTTGTTAAACAAACCTCTCCAGGCACTGGAGCACAAATATAATTTGGATGCACCCCAAGTCTCCCTCCTCTGTCACAGGAACCAGCCAGCTGTGATAAATCCTTAGAAAACTGCTTATTTATTTATTATTACTTAGATAAATCAAAATCTTCCAGTTGACCCAGTATCTTTTTGCTTTGGCAGTGCAGACTGATTTAATTTTTTTTCCCCTGGTAATTCAAGGCATGGGTGTTGTAGGACTTAAAATTCAATTTCTTTCCCCTTCATTCCTCCTCTAAAGCAAATTTTTAGGAAGGCTTTTTTGCCCTGAATATTTAGCAAGAGTAGGTTTGCTTTCAGAGCGTGTTATATCTGTTACACACATAAATGCTGTGCTTTGTGACAGACAGCAAGAAATAGTCACGGATTTTTACTGTTTCACAGTGATACAGATGACAACAATACTCAAACCAACACAGAAATATGATGGTGCATTCTGAGACACGCAGCAGGTTTGTGAAACTGCTGGATTTGTCATTTTATGGACAAAGCAGATAAGGAAGGTTTATGAGTGACTATGAAAACTTCCCTTTTGGCAGGGGAATCACGGAGTTAATTTGGCTTAGATGTAAGGCAGAGGAGCTTTAGGGCTGCTTTAACCTCTGCCACACGGAGAGCCACGCTCAAACCCTTCCCTGATCCAGGACTGGGAGGGCTGCAAAGAGCATGCAGCCTTTTTTTGGACAAAAGGACAGAGCTGGAAAGAACAGAGGAACTTTTAGGCACCCAAGGCCCTTGTCACATTTGAAAGAGCTGCTTGGCATAGTTCTGCCTGGCTGGTAGGCCCATGATAAGCTCCTAGCACTGCTCCTGCACCAGCAAAGGGCAGGAGAACATTTGAGTGTCTGTCTTCACTCATGACTGGTGCAACTGGGGTTTAGGGGCAGATTGTGCTGGGAAAAAATGGCATGGATTTTTTAAAACAAATCCACCAGTAGGGATCCATGCTGTTTGTGCCAAAGGTAGGGAATTGCTTTTAAAGTGGATCTGGGAGGGACAATGTTATTATCCCCTCTCAGAAGGCTTGAGCCAAACCCTGCAGTGATGCCCACCAGCAAAAAAAAAAAAAAAAAAAAAAATCCACAAGAGGCTGCAAAGGGACAGGCAGAGTTTCCCTCCTGCCTTCTCTTGCATCTGGTGCAAGGCAGGAGGAAGAGTGGGACATGTCAGTGAGATCATCCCCACCGTGCCTGGTTTTTGGTGATGGATCTGGCTGTGACCTCATCCCCCACAAAATACACATTTCCTCTCCAAACTCACCCAGTGTCTGTGGAAGTTGGGGTGAATGATTGCAGCTGTTCCATCCCCCTGAAAGGAGCAGCACTCACCTTGGGGATCAGCAGGGTTTTTACCTTTTTGGGGATGTCTACAAAATATCTCCACCCCAATTCATTTATTGTGCATTACTGCTGGAGGACAGCAGTTCACATTTCCCATCTGGTTTTGACCCTGTTTGAGGGTCAAATGCATTTTCAGGTTTGTTGGTAGATGTTTCCCCCTAGACCAAATCATTAATAGTGCTTATGATCACGTTTGCAAACACAGTAATAAAATGTTCTTCTTTGGGTACAAAGAAGAAAGGCTGCTCCTAGAAAACAGACAACTTTTCTTAGAAAGCAGTGATTCAGAGAAGAGTTTATGAAACATCATAAATAACTGCCTCAAAATGTGCTCTGAGCATCAATTTGTGGAAACAGAGGTAATGCAATCTTTGCATAACAAAAGGAATGTCAAGAAAAGCAGTAGAAACAATAGCAATGCCACCTAGCTGCTGTCCAGGGCTTTTCATGGCAGCTTTCAAAGCACAGAATGGGTAAGAATTAGACCAGAGGAGATGGTAAAAATATTTCTTTTGTTCCGTAGAAATGAAACCATGAATCATAAACGAGGGGAGACAAAAGTAAATTCAGAATGGAACTTGTTATTATGCCAAAACGAAAAGCCTAATAAAATGAAATATTTTATTTCAGGGCCATTGTGATGCTTTTATTTTGCAGTCAAGATTGAATGAAAATGCCATTTTCCAACTCAGAGTTTCATTTGACAACTTTACGGGGCAATTTGTAAAATTTTTACATTTCCCTCCTGGCATTTTGAGAAGAGCTGGCTGAGAGTGTGTTTCTCACGGACCAGCAGGTCAGACCATGTTCAAATCTGCTTTGCCTTGTTCCCACAACTGTGACTGAAATTCCCTCTCCAGCCTCCTCAGGAGCCAGGAAAAAATTTCTCTGTGCACCATTTCCATTCTCCTCCTCCCTCCTCTGGCAGCTGATGGGTTTGGATGGTCCCTGGCAGAGGGCAGAGTTTCTGCAGGCTGCTACCCATCCTTTGGGTGTCTGGAGGTCTTTCCCAACCTTTTCCATGACTCTGTGATTCCTGCTTCGCTGGCATGCCCAAAGCTAAAGGAGATGCTGTATTTGAGGCTAAAAGGAAATCACTTCAAAGCCAGAGCACCAGAGACATTTGCAGGTTTTTACATCCCTCATGGGATAACTCAATTAATGATTTTATTTGCCTTTGGAGGGGCTTTTGGGATTTGGGGGTGCCTCAGTGGGCTCCCATTCCCCACTTCGTGCTTGGCTTTAGCGGCCAGGCTGGGATTCACCAGCCCATGTGAATGCACTCCACTTAGGAGATTATGGGTGAAATTTAAAACCTGCGAGGTCAGACTGTGACCTGACCTGCTGCTCCCTCCTGGTCTGAGATCCAGGATTTAGCAGGAATGCTCCCCACAAATAGGCAGGTATAAAGACAGGTTTTAAACAGGACGTGCCCCCCTCAGGACCCCACCTAACTGGAACAACAAGAATCTGTAATTTCAGATTGAAGGCCCTCATACATTAGTAATAAATCTAATAAAATACATTGATTTGGCAGTGCCCGGAGTCTGTGTCAGGTAATTGTGCCCTTGGTGCTGGTGGCAAGAGTCAGCTCCCATGGCTCACACAAATCCATCCTTACATGGCACAGAGACCCCACTCAGCACCTTTTTGATCCACATCCACAATCAATAGCTAATGCTCTTAGAGATCTTCAGCATAATTCCAGGATTATAAAAAGCCTCCTCCTGTTCAGGAGGTGCCAAAAGTCACGTGTGACAACACCAAAGAGATGACACACAAACACAACACGTTTTCTTCTGGAAAGAATCCATTTGGTGCCGACAGGGGAAAAATTCTCTTGAGGTTTCCCACTTCCTGAAACAAGACCATCATACATAACAGAGACATTTCTGGGTTTGATAACACTTGGGTGCTGGCTGTTTCACAGGAGTGTGGCTCATTCTGCCCTCGAGCATTGCAGGTGTAGGGGGAGGGATTTTCACTGCTGATAAAAAATTCATTCAGAATGGGCTTGATTTGCCCATTCTGCCCATTTGCTGTATGGTGGCATACAGCAAGGAGTTTGTAAGGAAACCTTAATCTAAAGCAAAACCTGTGAAATCAGGGTGGTGAGTATGAGGGGCTCTGTTTCACCAGTGTAATAATTTCAAAATGCAACGACAGGACCTGGTCTTGTGCATTTTTATTTGGACAATCTGTTACGGGTGTGAGGGGAAGGACAGAGAATTTTGTAAACCAGCCTCCCTGCCCTTTTGGGAGATTTGTAAACCCCTCTGGGGTTTACATATATGAGTACCCTCCTGACATCCAGCCTGCAGCCAAACAACTCTTTCCCAGCACAGAAAAATTGGAATATGAGCCATATTATAGTTTTACAGCCTCACCCTGACTCAGGTAAGGGGGGACATTTAGGCACTACCCAAAATTCAGCCTAGAAGACTACGACGTGTTTTGCTGTCAGAATGTTACAAAGATTTCAAGGCAATAAAAAAAAAATTAAATTTTGAGGCTGACATGGGTTTTGGAGAAGAATTACAGCCTAACAGAAAATGTAAGCCTTGAATAAAAATAGGACAGAGAAGTTGTTTTAGCCTGTTTAGGAGCTAAGAACAAGAGCTTCATTTGGAATGGAATGGTCAGGAATGGTCATTGCTGGATTATCAACTTTACAAGAAATGTGATAGATGAAACTTGCAAGGATATTGTGAGGAATTGGACTTTTAACTTCTGTTCCAATTAGTTTGCTTCTACCCATTCAAATCCTTTTGTTCCCTAAAACTTGGTGATTATACTCCTGATCAAAAGGAAGTGGTGCAATTTTAAAATCTGCAGAGCTACTCAGAACTGGTAGTGAGGATGAATGGCCTGTAAGTAGCATTTATTTTATATTACTTTTGTTTATTGTTACAGTGGTGCAATTCTGCAATAAACGATACCATTGAAATTACAAACTGAAAAGATAATTTTTTTTTAATTAGCAAGTTCTACAATGGGTATTTATTTTCCATTTGAATTTCTCTTTCCTTGCTTTCCTCCCTTCCACTGTCAGGTCTCTGCAATCGTGTGTCTGAAGTCAGTAACTCTGAAAATTTTCTCTCCATACTGGTACACTAATTGAGGAAGTTCCCCGATTTCCACATTTATTAAACAAGAATACTTCCAGAGAGCTTGCTGTATATCTCTGCTCATTTTATTCAGGTGGGTGTAACACAGTAAACAAAGGTAATAATTTAGATATGATTCACCAATTCAATTCAATAATAAACTTCCTGGTTTCAATGAGGCCAACAAATGTGAGAAGAAGTGACAATGAAACCGTGGCTCTCATAAGCATTGCAGTAACTGCGTGAGGTTACTTAGAAAAGGAAAAAGAACCAGAACTGAAAATTGCCTTAATCTGTGATTTCATTGTTTCAGTGGGAAGTATTGCAATCAGCACAATTCCTGACTGCTTGTGATCTCCAGTTCATGCCCCAGCTGACTGCTGATGGCACATTCTGATATGCTTTGTCTGGATAAAGATTAATTAACTTTGTGTCCCAGTAACTCTCGCTATAGACTGATGAAAACAGTGCACAAGCCTGGATAACCTCTTGGGTGAAATTTCTTGCTCACACAATGCTCATTTTTCATATACAGCTCCTATTCTCCCCAAGAAGCTGAGTTCAGGATTGGAATACCAGGACTACAGGTCCAAAACTCATTAAATCCATTTTATCCTACTTATTTCAGTGGGATTAAAATCAGAGACTTAATTACCTGAGAAGGGTAATGCAGCACAGCATTGTGAATTATTGCATTTAATATTCTTGTGGCATTCTCAATATGGATGGTAGCATACAACAAGTAAACTGCCCTAAAGGGATTCATAAATCTATTCATTTATAAGGGATTTAGTTAAACGAATGCACAGTGGAAAAATAAAAAATATTATCAGGGAAAACATCATTCTTTCAATTCTTGCCCAGCACAGTATTTTATCTGTGCAGTTCTTGCTGTGTAAGACAGGGAGTGAAAGAGCACAATTGCCTTATAGTGAGATGGACCTGTCATGTGGAGAAGGGTTTTTTTTTTCCCCTAAAAGCCAAGAAATCACTTGTCAATGTCAAGTCAGCCATCCCCAGTGTGACATTTGCATTGTGAGCCCCAGCACAGCTCGGGGGGCGACAAAGCAGCACCGCACACTTGGATCCCAGAGCTGAATGTGGACAAATGTAATACTCAAGTGTAGCTTTCATGATGAAATAAAAGATATCTCACCCATGAAAGGGGATTATTATCTCTGCCATACAAGTGTGGCCCCTCATTAAAATATCCATGGTCAAGTCTATCTCCTCCAGTGAGAGCTTCTTTTTATGCTGTGGCATTGTTTTAGTTGTCAATGCCCACATTTCAGTTTGAACCAGACTGTGGGAATTAGAAGTGAATCCGGTCAGATTCTCATGGAACTTTTTTACCCACTCTATTTCATCCCCTAATTCAGGATAAATAATAATAGCTCTTTTTCCATGCAGCATTTTACTGATCACTAATGTTATTTTGCAGAAATTAGTATTGCTTAGGCTTTTTTTTAATGTTGTACAATGAGCCAAACACTCTTTCTGTTCTGAACAGTTTTGTTCTAAAAATCAGCTAATTAAAGGAGAAACATTATTCCTGAAGTAGGTTGAAATGCTGGATAAAACCTAACTTTTTTGTCTTGCTATTTAATCTTAAAAGATGAAAATCTTGAGAACATGTTTTTTTATCTTAAACCCTAAATTTTGAATTATCGTATAACCAGTGTTTAATAATTACTCAGATTTTGTGTCCCTTGATTGCTCTGTTTTCACTCACTATTTACACTTGACTGAGAAATGTTACCTGTAAATTGGTAATTTTGTCAACAGTATGGAAAATTGAGCTATTAAAGCACAGAGTTGCTAACCCATTAGCTACCAGCAGTGGTTGGAGTGAAAAGCTTTGCCATATCTTAGTTACCCCTAATAAGTTAACGTCACATACATGGAGCTAATCCTTCAATACCACGGATATTTCAATTAAAAAAGGATGACCTGCTCCCTGTAGATGGTCATGCTGGACATGGCCTAAGCAATCATTTGTCCTATTTTCAGAGAATTCATTTTTCCAGTCACACTGGAAATCAGGGAGGAATTGAAATGAGGGTGGGTAAATCTTTTAGCTGCCTACAAGCAACAAAACCTGCTTGAAAGAGAAAATTAACTATGGCCAGAGAGCAGCCTGCACATGTGCTTGCTCTTAATTCCACTGAAAAAGGTTTCATTGAAAGGGATGTGGTGACTGATTATTGAAAGAAGCACATGGAGAGGCACTGGTTTGGTGTAGGAGTCCCATTTTTTAGGAATGGAAAGCTGAGGGGATGACAAGGGAGAAATTTGGGATGGGTCTAATTCCCGTCTTAGCTTTGCAAGCAAGCAGAAGCTCTAGTCACATGAGTCAACATCCACCAGATGTTTCCAGGAGCTGGGAAGATTGCAAAGGCAGAAAATTACTCCAGAAGTCAGTAAGATGTCTGGTGCACACATGTGGTGTCCCAGGCAGGATGCACAGTGGTCTTGGCCAAGCTCAGGTGCTGCAAAAGGGGGTGAAGAATGGAATATCCACATTCCAAAATTCACCATCCTCTCACCAAAGTAGCAATGTAAATCACAGCATCCCAATACCTTTATTTACCTGAATAAAGGTCTTCTCCTTTATTCAGGTAAATATATTCCCTATCTTCTCACACCCCTTCCACATGATGAGGGATTTTACACTGAAGAATGATCCATGTAGGCAGATGTTTTATCCACTTGTAAAGAAGTTTTACTGACTTTCAAATGCATAGTAAGCAAAAATAAATATATATGTGACTTGTAGTGCTCCACATACAAAGCCCCCTTTGGCAAAAGAGCACATTAATTCATCAACCTCCAAGGTATTATTTGTGAAAATACATCATTTCCCATATTGGATATCACCCCCAGTCAGCTGCCCTTTGGCCAGCAATGTAAAAACACATTTTCTCCATTTGTAATTTTCTTTTGTATACATTCTTCCTCTACTTCAGCTGAGGGGAATTTAACATTTATGTTCCATGTCCTTCCACAAAGCTTTACCCCTTGATTCATATATGTTCTGACAACATACTTCAAGTGCTTTATTTTAATAAGGACTGTTCTCATTAGACTGTTTGGGACTTGGTGGGAGAAACACACTTGGACGGTTGTCTACCTCTTAAAAATGTAGCTAAAGGCCTTTAAGGTCCTGTTTCTTGGACCATAAAACTTGTCTGTGATGATTGAAATGAGAATTCTGTTTGACCTTTTGTGACTTAATTTCACGCTTCATTTCCACTGCTGCCACTACTTCACCTCGTGTCCCTAGGACAGGGAGGCTGCTCAGCACAGGGAGGTGAGAGTCTGTTCTGTGTCCAGCCTCTGCTCCTGACCAAACCAATCACTCAGTTTTGCTGCAGAACTGATTCTCAACCACAAAATTAAGTTCACAGGCATTTCAGCCCTCTCCCATTTGTTTCCCCCATCTAATGTGGCCATATATGATACAATAACTTATCACAGACATATTTTATGAAAAATCCTTTCTCCTGAGAAGCTGGGAAGCTTCAGCTTCTCCATGTTTTGCTGCTTTGGAATGTGATTTGGAGAATTGTTTACCCAGCATGTGAAGTTTTTTTTACCTGATGACCAATGACAGCCACCTCTGTCATGGCTGTGAGCAGTCACAAGATTTTTTTATCATTCCATTCCTTTCCTTTGCTAGCCTTCTGATGTCTCCTTTCTCTTTTCTTTTAGTATAGTCTTAGTATACAATTTCCTTTTAATATAATATATATAATAATAAATCAGCCTTCTGAAACATGGAGTCAAGATTCTCATCTCTTCCCTTGTCCTGGGACCCCTGCAAACACCACCACAATAACTGTCTTTTATTCTTAAATTATCTTTCCCTCTGCTTTTTTAATGATGGGGTTTTTATTGTAATTTGTAAAGTTAATTTTGCATCATCTAAATTTGCTGATTGATCTGCTGGATACTTCTGCAAATGCTGCTTTTGATACTCTGTTTTCACTGGTGTAAACAGAGGGATGACTCACATCCTGATCTGCCCACCACGTACCTGTAATCGGCACCATCTGCCACCACAGGCCCCATTAAACCACTGCTTCTTCTCCTTTTAAACCATTTCTTCTCATTCCCATCCTTTGTCTAATTCAGCCCTAGTGGAAACAAAAACAAACAGTTAAAAAACAGATGGAATGATGAACCTGAAGATTATAGCAAAATGCCAGTGCCTGTTGAAAACCTAGGGCAAGACATTTAGTTTCTCCAGGGCTGCAGAAGGAAGTTGTTTCCTAATTTTGAGCCCAAGAGCTGCATTGAAGAGGGCAGTGCTACAACATCAGCAGCACCACAGCAATCACCAGCAAGGATTGCCTGTGGCATTTCAGTCCTCTGGACCTTCAGGTTTTGAGTTTTGTGCAAGGAGATGGCCATGACTGATTCTTTGAGATGTAATATGTCCTGGACACATGCTGCTAAACAGCCAGCCATAAACTACCAGCACAGGGCTCAAATGTGATTCAGCATCAGCCAGTCTCTACAGAAAAACAGGATTTTCTATGTGCTTTTTTGCTTTTGAATAAGAAATGCCTGTTGGAATTAAACACTATTTATCCATAAACAAAATAACAAATAAGTTAAAACATCTAAGAACATTAAGTGTTTGAACTAGCACAAGTAGAGGAAAAGGCAAAGAAAGTTACTAAAGAGAGGTGGAAAAGGGATAAAACAAAGAGATGCATAGCTGTTTGAAAATAAACGTGCATTCCTCAGGTTTGGAACTCGTGGAAGAGAGGTTCTGGGGATGAACCACTCCAGATTCAACACTTACATGGACATGCAAACACATGGCATATGGGCAGGTAGCTGTCTTTTTGCGTCTGATTTCCTAGGAATCACAGTGTCTCTGTACCAAACCAGCCTCCTAAAATATGCAGGGACACACCTGAGACACATCCCTGGCTGACGGAATTCACCCAGGAAATCAAGCTCCTCCAAAATGAGGAGGAATAATTTATACCTGAGTAATTCTGAGCTTTGTTTCTGTTCGGATGAGGAAAGTGTGAAGAAAGGAAAGGAGACCATGGCTGTTAACCAAAACTGGAAATTAGCACAAGTGTTTCTGCAGCTCAGCAGTCTCCTGTTAGCTCAGCTGGTGGGAGCAGGCAGACCTGGGACCTCCTGTGGGCTCCACACCATGAAAATCCATCTGACTTGTACTCAGTCAAAAATCTGTGAGATTTTGATCTGTGGGACCAAAATCTACGAGATTTTAAATCGTATAAGCACAACTGTTTCCATATATATCAAATAGAATGACAATTACTGGAGTCAGCAGGGATATTCCTGGTGGTGGGTCACTTCCAAAGGGCCTGGAATGCTGCTGGGGTGGTGAAACATGACTTTGCAGATAGATGTAACAGTAAAAAAATGAAAGAGAAGAGAAAAAGAAAGAAAGAAAGAAAGAAAGAAAGAAAGAAAGAAAGAAAGAAA
>JANIJU010000003.1:3846946-3859589 GCA_025504685.1 Leucosticte australis | reverse complement strand
CTTGGTGCCTCCTGTCTGAACTGGGAAACAATACTGCAATAATGTTGGAGCAAACTTGTTCATTTGAGTTTGAAATTCAGTGTGGAAGGGAAGGTGTAGTGCAAATGTGGCAAGTGCCATTGTATAGGCTGAGGTGTCTTGATAGAAAAAACAAGTTTAGTGAATTTCTGCAAGTCTTAATTAGAAAGTTACCCATAGACCAAATGGATTGTGTCCCCCTAATTCCGATATGTGTAAAATATTCACAAGAGCAACTAAATGAAATGAGATAAAGACTTTTCATACGTGTCAGCTGAGCACCTCACATCAGGCTCAGCATCCTCAAATGCTTAAGTGGAAAATGAAACTACTTTGGGCAGGAAGGGGACGAAGAGATTGTTACTGTCCAGGAATGAAAATGGCCCAGGCTGAGGGAAAGGGTAACGATGACCAAGAAGAGATGAAGAAAGTCGGGATGAGAAGAAACCTCTGAGTTTTGCAGCAAAAAGCGCAACGGAAAAGAGAAACCTCAGCACAGGCAATGCCTGGAGCAGCCAGGACACTCACCTGGGATGGGGCACTCAGCAGCTTTTCTCAATTCTCCCAAATTTATAGGTAATGGTGAGTAAATCTTTAAGCCATTAAATGTTGGTTTAAATATCTGGCAATATTTAAATGCTGGTTTCCCTATAAGAAAGTTATATGACTCCCACTTTTCTTCTTGTTTCTCACCCCTCACTGGTGTCCTTAAGCAGGGAAGGGGCATGGAGATTTAGTTTACAGGAAAATACTCTGAAGAGCTTGGAGAGAAGAGTGTTTTCCAGTTCTGGTTCTGTGGAAACAAAATACACAGTTGCTTCATGCCTGGAAATGTTTTTTGGTAAACAGAGACAGTTTACAAGATTTCTGATAAGGGCACTTGTATTATACAAAGTCTCCCAAGTTTTTTTTAGTGTGTGTACCTCATTGTATTGCTCTAGAAACAAACTTTGTGGAAGGACTAGGCACCTCACGATGAACTTCTACTGCTACTAGATGTATCCACCTGGAGAAATCCAAAAATGTACCTCTTTATGTAACACTGGTTACACAGTCCCTAAACATCTTCAGGGTTTTTAGAATTTATAGGGCACTGTCACTATTTATGAGTTCAAATGTCTTCATCCTGGCCATAAAGTATATTAACTCCCCTGCAACTAAACACTCCATTGAGTCAATTCCAAGCCCTTGTTGGTCTGACTGTCTGGAAAAGGAAAAAAAGTAAGGAAAAAAAGGGAAGCAAATTCCAGTTTATCAGTCTGGCATGAAAGAGCCTGGCAGAAAGCAGTAGTGAGCTTTCCTGAGAACCTTGGTTTCAATTGATTGGTGAAGCAGTCTTGGCTCAGTTGGCTCTGTTTCATCCATCCAAGAGCACAGGGGAGATAAAGGGCATGTGAGGGAAGCACCAAGAAGCTGCTTCTATAGCAGGCTGCCCAGATGGTGCCCTAAACTTGCATTTAGGACCCTGTGTCAGTACTTTGGCATCTTTAAGTCACCAATAGAGACCTGGCACAGCAAAATATTTATCTGTCGTCTCCTTTGCCCTCCTAAACTTTCATTTTCCTTAATACTACCCCATGTAGATGTGAAGTGCTGACCTCAGAATGACATAAAAAAAACTGGGCCTGTCTGCTACCAGTGGCACCAACCCAGAGCAGAGTTTAGGATGAGGGATTGAAGTGGGAGACACAAATGCTTGGATATAAAGCTGCTTGACTGATATAAGTGGAGCAACAGCAATTATGGTTTGCCCAAATCAGTGCTCAGAGGATTTACCCCCCATGCTGCCATCCTCTGCCTCTCCACGTGTTTGTTTTGCTGACTGTCAGGGACCACATGCATCTCCAAAACCCTTAGCTCACTTCCAAGAGCGATCTGTGAGCATGCCTCTGGGGATGGCAGGAATCCATGGTTTTGGATGATGGGGAGGTTTGGTCTGGGAAACATTGCAGGGGCGTATGTGCAGGTTGGCCGCACCAGCCACAGCCCTTAGAACAACCACAATAACAAATTAAACATCACCATCGCTTGGCTGTCACACATTTGGAACAAATTTGGGACTGAATCATAAACGAAGGCAGGCTGAGCTGCAAGCATCCTGAGGGAGATCAACAGCATCACAAGTGCAAACCCAAACTGTTCATTGTAAGAGGTGCGGGAGACGATCCCTGCGTAGCTGATGCGTCACAAGAAGTTGAGAGCACTTTCCTGGACCTCTTCATCAGGGCTTGGTATCCAAAAATGTGTCCCTAGGCATCACCCACTTGCTGTGGTAAATAGTTACGAGTTTTCAGAGGCGAAGCAGGAGGAAAACTTAGACGAAAACGCTTGGAGCAATCTCTGAAGACATCATTGTCAGATTCACTGGATGACAGATTTAACCATGGTTTCGTGGGAGTTCAGAAACCCCAGCGCAACACTCTGACATAGCAAAGGGAGGGAAAAGCCCAGCACGCTCTAGCACAGCACTAGATCTTTGACAAAGATCTAGTGCTGTTCAAAGCACAGGCTGTGAACCAAAACCAGCCTTGGCAACATTTTTTACACACAAGCATCACACTCAATTTTCACCCACAACAGGCACACATATGGTTAAGGAAGGCCTTCAGCAAATTGTACTGCTCATGGTGGAAATACAGTTGCCATTTCCCTGTGGCTGCAAAGGTGTTGATTTTGGATTTTCCACAGCATGTTGAATCACAATAAGCCAACACATTTGCATGCAGTAAATTCCTCACCCCCAGGTCTTGATGTGGATAACAGTGAAAGACCCCAGTGCAGGCCCTGCTGGAAGCTCCTAGCTTCTTGGTGCAGGCTCAAAGGGAAATAAAACATATTTGTCACAGATGCTGACAATAGCAGGAGCACAGAGCACCAACCCACTGAATATTATCTGGCAGGTTACAGCCCAGCCAGATAATATTCATAAAATGGTTGAGTATTAAAGTTGCAGTCAGTTGGAGCAGGCGCTTCCTGAGCCTTGCATGCTGACTCCCAAGCCAAGGCAGGTGGGGCAGTTTACATTTAAAAAGAAGAAAAGTAAACATGTGAGACCAAATGGGAGGCAGGCACAGTGAAAACAACACAATAAATCCAGGCATAACCATATTTCCTTCTTTGGATAACAATCCCAAAACTTCAGATATCCCTCGACAAATGGCTGAATTTTCTTCTACAGCCTGGAACTAAGTAACAGTTCATCTCTAATTTGGCTTCCAAATTATTTCTTACCAGTGTGGCCAGCATTAGTTTCTGGTGCATCATCAATCATCCCATGTAATAAAAGGGTTATCCATGCATCTTTAAACCACTTGGCACAGTTTAAATCTCCCATCTGCTTTCATTCTTCTGCCCTCTAATAAGTCTTGGTCTCTTGCAGAGATCCAGTAGTAGAAATCAATTGTGTTCCCCTTTCTATGCCACTATTTAGCCTGGTGGTTGCAGCTGATGCTTTCTGCAGCCTCAGGCCTGGAAGCGTGTGGTAGGCTTAATTTTTTAGCTTAACAGTAAATCTTCATTGGTTGTGGAAGTTGTGAGTCATGAAAAAAACCCTACTCACTCTTGGGGTGTTTGTACCCTGTGATGGTTTGCAACACTGCGTAACCAAGCACGAGAAATTCAGAAATGTGAGGTCTTTAACTGTGAGTGAGCTGCTGATAAAAAACGAAATGCTCAAAGATGCTCACTTCTTACTTCTTTGCTTTAAAGAAAATTAGTCATCAATCACCATTTGGAAATGCTTTTTTTGCCACGAGAAAACTACAGTAACATATCAATATTTTCACAAGGTTTGTTGACAATGTCTTCTACAAAGTCTGGACTTTAACACAAAGAAAGCTTCTTCAATAGATTATCCCCTAGTGTTAGTGCCTTGATGCTCAGTGCTTCCAAAACTAAACAGAGAAATCTTTGTTTAGTCTCAGTGTGATCAAAAGATTTATTTTGCAGGAGGAAAGGGACAGGTTTTGCTAATCGTGGCCCCTGTTAGAGAGCAGTGATACCCTTCTGTCTCCTTGCACAAAGTAAAGGACACATTTTTTGATTTCTTTTTACACTGGAAGAGGACAGTGGATTAATGAAGAAAGACTTGCTTCTTTCTTCCTTACTCCCTGATAATGCTATCAAAACATGCTATTGTTAACAATTTATGTTAGAGAAATCAGCTGTAATCAACACCAGATTTGCTTTGTGTGCAGGACACCCTCATACGTGTTACCAGAGAAAGTGCTACATCTCCAGCTCTCCTGAGACTGGCCTGAATCCATAAAATTTAAAGAGAGGTGCCCTTTGGCTACTGCTGGTTTCCTTCTGGTGCCACAAAGAATACAATGGCATGTCCTCAGGCCAGAAGCGAATTCAGCCTGCTGCTGAGACAAAGTCTACCAGGAAATGTTTGGGAAGGGCCTAAAATCAGAGCAGGACATCTCCCTTGTACCAGCCCACCACAGTGAGGCTCAGTGACCTGGCTGTTCCTTGATGGCAAATTCTGTTCTCCCTGGATGGACACTTATACAAATTTACACAAATTTCCCAGCTGCCTTTGGAAAATTCTTGTTACCCGTAATACCCCACAGGACTACTTAACTATGCACGATTGGGAAAGAAAAAACAGAACTATTTGTTTTGTTTGAATTCTGATAACTGATGGGATTAGTTTCTTGATCTGGCTGCAAGGAATCTTATCCTGGCACAAGGGAGGGAGTGGGATGGCATAGCCAGGGTCAGTGAGGGAGGAGCAGGAGAACAGGACTGTCACCTCTAGAAGCAGAGTGGATTTAGAACCATTCAAGGCAGACAGCACCACAACTGAAGGAAGCTGCTGTGACCCATCCACTGCAAGAAACTCCCAAGCATTTCCTCTGTGAGCACTGATACAAACAATTAATTTAGCTTTCTGCCAGTTCTTATCTTCCCCAAGCACTTCCATTATCCTTTCATCTTCCACTGGCCATGCAGACAGTTGGGAAGATATATGTGTTTATAAAAAGAGGTTATTAATATTTTTGTCTTTAGAAGCTCTTCCTCAAGACCTTTCTGGTTCTTTTTCTCTTTCTTTTTGGTGGAGGTTTCCAGCAAGTCTCTCTTACCATAAATCTTTCTGGTTTCCTTTTCCTGTTTGTCTGCTACTCAATTTCTTTTGTTCCTGACAGACTGCCTTACCAAACTGCCTCATTTACAACATTATTGAGTTGGGTTTTTCCTTCCCAAAATTGTATTATTTGTTCTATTTTTAGTGTCACACTGGGCCACTCTAAAAAAATCTCAGTATCACCTGCAAGTATTTAATCTACTTTTCTGGCTACTTTTTTTCCTTCTATTCCTTATTTTAATTCAACTTTTTTTTTTCTTTTAGTTAACACTACTGTGTTCTTCCTTGGGAAAAAAAAGGAAAAAAAAAAAAAAAACAAACCCAAAACTCGAAATGTCAAAAACATAACACCTAACAAAACACAACAAATTTGGTCTTGGGGGTCTTTTCCAACCTCAGAGATTCTGACCTGTCTGGTTGGTTTCAAGCATTTTGCTTCTTGGTTTGTCCACCATGTTTTGATAACATTTATCATCCTGGGGATTTTTCATTCCTTAATTCAGAGCCCAAACATTCAGAGTTTCACTAGCATTTAGTACTTTTTGCAAGAACCAAAGCTGAGCCTTACTTATAATCAGATTGCTCAAGGACTCATGAAACAGTTGGAAGAAAATTAAGTGCCATGAATAATACAAGAAAGTAATGAATACTTTTAATATCACAAGGGGAGAATAACTTATAAGCTTCAGAGCTTGATGGGCCTTTACAGAGAAAAGCTGCTTAGGGAGGAATCTTTCTCTGAAAATTCAAAGCACTCAGACAATTTGGACACAACCAGTGCCAGCTTTCCTTGTGGACAAAGATTCAGCTTTCCTCCCATCTTTTCTTCCTTTCTCTCTCCTCCCTCATTGTGAGCACCCAATCAGCTCTTCCCTCTTGCCAAACCTGAGGACTTTGGCCTGGGTTTTAAAGCCTGTTACCCTTGAAAGAGAAAAAAGCTGAGACATGAGCAGTGTGATGGCAGGGGACGGATGGGTGCAGTGGGTAGGTCCACGTCCAAGCCATTATAAACACTGGAAGCAGATATTTCCCACTCATCTCCAGCTAGGTCACCTACTGTTCCTCTAAAAGAGAATTCAGAATGGAGTGGCATTTCCTTTGAGGAAGGTGCTCTGTATTCAGAGGTAGCTTATGTCTCATGCGAAGCATGAGCTGCTGTTGTAAAGGACTTCTTTTTTTTATTGAACAGTAATGCATTGTAAACTCCAGCATAAAACTCCAGCTGTCCCTTTACACACTTGGCTTTTTGGCAATCATTCAATTTTCTTTTTTTCCCCTTTGAATAGTCATAATTCATATAGAGAGCCAGCCACACACACACACACACACACACACACACACATATTTCTTTTTTTCCACTGGCTTTGTCCTGTTTTTGGCTGCACACTCCTTTGGGTAAAATGGGTGAAGTTGGCTTTATGAGCTATAAAACGGCAGGATGTAAGGATTCACTTGGTTTTGATGTGTTAGTAGTATTTTATGGATAAAGTGTGAAGAAAGCCGTATAATTGGGTTACTGGGAATAGCACATGTGCCTAAAAAGGAGGAAATAGATCCTTAGATCTGGCATTCCTTCATGCAGGGGGTATGGGGCTGCTGCAGTGCTAGAACTGGTTCGACTGATATGGTAATGTTCAGTTAAATGAGCAGTGAGCCCTCTGCCCATTCCCACCCAAGAATCGATGGTTAATCAGCACCAGCAATAAAGTGTCCTAAACAATGAAATTAATTGAGGGATCATTTCAGTCAGAGATGGGCATTCTGACCCTTTCTGCCAGAGCCACTGTTCTCCAGGTCCCCCGCTAACAGTGGAGTTAAGACAATTTTGCAGCAGCCAAAGTGTAAGGAAGATCAAACATCCAGCAATGAGACTGAAAAACAGGGCTCTTCTTATACCATCCTCTGGGAAGTCTCAGTTCCTTGTAAAGTATTTTATACTTCATAGTTTGCCATAGGCAAGGCAGTCAAGACAGACTTTTGGCTGAACCAGTACTTGTGTTTGACTTGCGGTCTTCAAACAGGAATTATTTTTTTTTGTCCATTAAAATAAAAAAGGTTTACTCCAATGAACTGTTATTTAATAAGTGAGCATACATATTCCTCTCCCTCCCAAATAATTCTACAAGAGGCTAAAGATTGGGTAAGTAAGTTAAAATCACACAGCACCTCCCAGAAAAAGCTCTGGTTGTCACAGAGGAGCTAGACAGAGGAAGGTTTTAGACTACTTTATTTCACATTTGTTGTCTTTCTAAGAGGTTACTGTAATAATTGTAATGAATTTCACTTTCAGGATGGAAACTCAGGGAGCTGCCTGACACAAGCAAGACTCTGCCATGAGCTCCTGCCATATCCAGCACCACCTCACCTGCAGCTCCTCTGCATGTCCCAGGGATAATGAACAGGAGATAAGGGATGACGAGATAGATAAGGGATGAGGAGGAGGAGAGGCCAAACCACAGCACAACCTGCTTGTGCAGCATCAACAGCTGTTGAGCACAGCCAGCACAACAAGCTCTCACCCCTGGGCACAAGCCCTCTCTTCTCCACTGCTGCCCCCAGGAAATCTGGGTGATGCTAACAGCCCTGAGGACTCCAGATCCCAAAGACATAGGAGTGCTCAAGGCTCCTACATGGATCAGGAGAAGGCATTTTCTACACACATGGCTCTGAGATGGGTTTACGGACAGCAGCTGGAGGCCCAGAAGGAGACAGCCATTTTTGCACAGTGCTGTCCCTGAGCCCCAAAGCCCTGCCAGGCTGCAAACCCGACAGTGCTACCAGGACCCTCCAGCGGGACCACAGAGCTCTGTGTCACCAACACTCAGATGTGGCTCAGTCACACCTAGGGAAACCTGGACTACGTCCTCACATCAAGCCCAGCACCAGTTTCCCAGTCCTTTCACAGCTGCTCTCACTTACTCTTACAAGAACAGCATCTCTGCATATAATTTACATTCCTGCAGATGTCCTTCTATTTTTTGGCATCACTGAACTGCTTCCAAATTTCTTTTCTATTTAGTCTAATAGATGTAAAACATTATTTAGATTTTCACTCATAAAAGTGACCAAAAGCAGCTGTATCTTCACAAGCTCTTGGATGCAAACCAAAGCTAGAGGTTGCTCTCACATACACGAAATGGGAAGTAATTTCAGAGCACAGTCCCCATTAAAAAAAAAAAAAAGGCTGCATTTCATCTTACCTGAAAGATCTACAACTACACAGTGAAGCTAAAGCTTTTATTAGAGTTTGTTAAGAAATTACTACCCCAAAAAAGAGTCCATTATGTTGAACTGCTGTAAAGATAGACTCTAACTCAATGAAGAAGTCCATCTGGGAACTTTCCTGGCTTTCCCCCCATGGAAAACACATTGGTTGTGGAACACATTGTGTTGGTGGGCTACGAAGGTATCACAGGGGAGGAACCAATGCTTTCCAGCCTCTCCCCGGCAGCTGTCTCTGGGAACAATCCTGTAATTCCACTGAGGGCAGGAAAACTGGATCCATGTGCCTGCACACACACCCTGGTGGCTGACATTTAACCCACCCTCCAGGGCTAAGCTGCCGCTGCTGCAGGGGTGACTAAATGTCCTGTTTCTGAGGTTCTCCTCCAGAACGTTCACACAATATTTCCTCGTCTAAGACTCGAGTAAAACCCAAGGCACCATTTTTTGTCCCTTCCAAGGTGAGGAATATTTGTGCAGTTTATTCATACACATTTTTCTTCCTGAATCACTGTACTAAAAGAGACCCACCACAGGATTTAACTATGCTGCCAGGTTATCCAACAAAGGAGGAGGATCTCACAGGTGCATGTGCACAAAGCTGAATTTCTGGTAACAAAGGGCTCAACAGGGCAATGTGAAAGGAGAGGCAGCCCCACAGACTGGTAACTCAGTCCTTTTCCAGTCACAGGCCCCCAGCTCATCCAAAACTGCTCTTGGAGGAGCCCTGTGGGAGGCAGGGTAGGGAAAGGCTGTCAGGACTGTGCTGGTGCTGCTCTTTTGCAGGAGAAATCCTGAATAAACAGGATCCATTTGCAATTCTCTGAGGGGCAGCTGGAACCGAAGGAGGGAGTGGGGACTGAGCCATCTGCATTTTGTTTAACTATTTCTATTTCAAAGGTGAACAATAGCTTTAACAAAACTGCCATTAGTAACAACAGCTGTTGCACCAGAATCGTAATGTCTTTCTTCTGCCACTTCTTCCTTCCTTCTCTCTTTCTCGCTTTCACTCTCTCTCTCCCCGTGTCTCTGCCGTGACCATTTCAATCAAACCCCCAGCCTTGCCTTTGACATAAGGTCTCCCTTGCACCTTCCCTCGGGCACAGCCCTTCCTGACCATTTCACCGAGCAGTTCACAACAGGGGGCTGTGTGAGAAACGACTGCTCACTTTAAAATTTAACAGGTTTATAAAACCTGTACAAAAACACAACAAAAGGACTAAATAAGGAGGAACAGGCCTGGGAGCCCCCTCACGGCTGCCCACCACACGGCTCTCCTCAGGAGAAATGCCTCTCCTTTTATACCCCAGGTGGGCGGGTGCATCAGCCAACCCTGGCCCCTCCCACAGTCTGTCACTCAACTCTTCTTTGCTGTGATTGGTGGAGAATGCTTCCTTGCAACTTGATTGGAGGATCTGGTGGCGTTATGCTCCACCCCCCTTCCAACGAGCTGCTGTGCCCCCCCTCTTCCTCCCTGTCCTGGACAGCCCAGGATGGCCCCTGGGCAGAGGGGGAGCAGGGAGCTGTGGGAGAGCAGAGGGCGCCTGAACTGCAATGGCGTGACTGCGCGCCAGCAGAGCTTCTGTGCACAGCCACACAGCACCGATCCCTGAGCTGTGAGCCAGTCCCCTCCTCATCCATCCACAGCAGCTGCCATCCCCCAGGCCGGGGCTGCTCCGGGCACTCCCAGAGCCTTGGGCCGCTCCAGGGGTGCGGGGTGGCCTTTGTGACACAGGCACCTTGTGTCACAGCCCTCGGTGACACTGGGACACTGTGGTGCCCAAAGCCCTCTGTGACATGGCAGAGCCCTGCCTGGCTGGGGGTATATAAGGGACGCTGCGGGCCCTGGGCTGGCCAGTGCCAGCAGCGCGGCCGTGTCGCCGTGTCCCGGCCCTGTCTGTGCCACGGCGCGGCAGCCATGGACAAGGACGAGGCAAAGCCCAACTCCCAGCCCTCCCGTCCCTCGCCCGGCCCGCAGAGAGCCCAGGCCTTGAGCGGGGGGCAGGAGGAGGCCGAGAGGGGCTCAGGGGGGCCAAAGACAGGGAGGAGGGGGGCCCTGCAGGGGCACCTTCTCTTTGTCTCGTTCGACATTGAGGAGGAGCCAGAGCTCTCCAGAGGGGAAGGGAACAAAGGCCAGCAGGGGACTCCAGGGGAAGGCTGTGCTGAGCCACAGCTGTCCCCAGGAGGTGCCTGTAGCCTCCTGGAGCCCTTGGACTGGGATGAAGACCTTGAGCCAGAGCTGTCCCAAGGGGACAGAGACCAAGAGCCTTCCCCATCTAAGGTGGAGCGTTCCCCAGTAGCCCCCGACTGGGAGGAACGCAGGGAGCCAGAGCTGTCCCTGCGAGACATCCAGAAGTGCCAGGAGATTTCTGACTGGGAAGAATCTCCTGAGCGGCCGCTGTCCCCGGGAGAAGGCACAAGCCGCCGGGGACTGTCGGAGCGGGACGCCTGCAGCAAGCAAGAGCTGTCCCAGAGTGGAGGCAGGAGGCAGGAGGTGTCCGAGGGTCAAAGTCAGAGAAGACCCTCGGAGCAGTCCAGCTGGGAAGATGACAGCGACCGAGAGCTGCCGTGGCACAGCGGGGAATCCAGAAACGTCCTGAGGCCCTGGCTCAAGGCCCGGCTGCGGGAGGACGATGGCTGGGATGAAATCAACGTCCTGAGCTTGCACGAAGAAGCCAAGCGGCAAAGGCTGGCAGCGTTAACCCGAGATAGGCTCCCCCTGTCCTTCCCACGGGAGGCTCGGGTGCAGCGCCGGGCACCGGAGCCGCGTTGCCGAGAGCGGCTGCGAGCCGGGCCCGGCCCTGCGGCAGCCCGAGCCCCCGCGGGACACGCACGGGGGAGCCCCGGGCAGGGGGAGCCCCGCAGGAAACGCCGCCGGCTCTTCAGGCGGGCGCTGCGGGCGCTGCGGGGGCTGTTCCGCTGCCCCTGCCTGGCGGCACGGCCCGAGGATTAGCGCCCGCCGCCAGCGGCACCGCGCCTGCAGATGGCGGCCGGCCCGCGGCCCGCCCTGAGGGAGCCGCACGGGCGGCCTCGGCCCGCGCGCGTCCCTGCGGGCCCGGCCGGCCCCGGCTGCTGCCCGGCACCCCGGGGCGGCTCCCCGAGGGCAAAGGGCACCGCGGGGCCGGCCCCAAAGCCCCGGCCCTGGGGGACGCTCGCTGCCGGGGGCTCCGGCCGCATCCCGGCCCCTCATCCGGCTGCCGAGGCACCTTCAAAGCCATCGTCAGGAATAAGAATAAGAATATAATATGAATAGGAATAATAAGAATATAATAAGAATAAGAATAAGAATAAGAATAAGAATAAGAATAAGAATAGGAATAGGAATAAGAATATAATAAGAATAGGAAAAAGAATAAGAATAAAGAATAATAATTAGAATATAATATGAATAGGAATAAGAATATAATACGAATAGGAAAAAGAATAAGAATAAAGAATATTAATAAGAATATAATATGAATAGGAATAAGAATAAGAATATAATAAGAATAGGAATAAGAATAAAAATAAAAATAAAAATAGGAATAAGAATAGGAATAAGAAGTAAGGGTAAGAATAAGGAGGAAGAGTAAGAGTAAGAATAAGAGTAAAGAATAAGAATAAAGAAGCAGAGGCAGTGAGGACAAGTCATCATCCCTCTGAGAGCCCCAAAGCTGTCCCCAGGCTCGCTGCTGAGGCCTTGCAGCACAGCACTGCACGGGATGCAAAGCCATGCAACAGATGCAGAATCTGCTGCAAGAGACTGCCTCCAGCTTCCCCCAGGCAGGGCAGGGACCCGGCTGTTCCCCTGGCCCAGTGTCTGTCCCTGTGCTGAGCTCCGTGTTCTGGGGGGACCCTCAGCACCAAGGAGAGCTGATGGAGAGCCTCAACCAAACATGCTGGTATGCACGGAGGGGAGAAGTTTTTGTCCTAATCTGTCTCTCTCTCTTTTTTTGTCCCCCCACCTGTTACCTGTTTTCCTTTCTTTCTTTCTTCCTTTCTTTTTCTCCCTCTCTCTCTATTTCTCTTGCTCTGTCTCTCTTCCTCTTTCTTGCTCTTCCTCTCTTTCTCTTTTTCTCCCCACCATCCTGTTTCATTTTCTTCCCCTTTTTATGTTAAAGTCTTCTTTAGTAGGTGAATTCCCTTTTATATGTCTGTTACCAATAAATGCTTTGCAGATACAATGTTGTCTCATTTGACCTCATTTTTTTCATAGAGCATCTATTTTCAAATAACTTCTCACAGTTACCCACATTAGAATATGACCCTTCCTTCCTTCCTTCCGCCACTTCCTTCCTTCCGCCACTTCCTTCCTTCCGCCACTTCCTTCCTTCC
>JANIJU010000003.1:3818909-3846936 GCA_025504685.1 Leucosticte australis | reverse complement strand
CTTCCTTCCGCCACTTCCTTCCTTCCTTCCGCCACTTCCTTCCTTCCTTCCGCCACTTCCGCCACTTCCGCCCCTTCCTTCCTTCCTTCCACCCCTTCCTTCCTCCCTCCTTCCCTCCTTCCCTCTTCTTCCTCCCTCCCTCCTTCCTCCCTCCCTCCCTCCCTCTTGCCAATTTTTAGGTTTCCCTTATTTCAAGACTAACATTTTCCCTTTCCCCTCACATTCTTTAAGTGCAACTAATGGGGTAAAAACATGGGGGGAAAATGTAGAAGGATGGGATAAAAAAAAACAAAACTGATTTTGTGACACTGATTGAATTTTTGAAAAATAATGTGTTACTTCTAAGTAACAGTCATCCTCTAATATATTCTATTATGTTTGGCACAAAAAAAAAAAAAAGCTTGATTACGCGTAACTGAAGAAATATTGTTTCCACACTAAGCAATTCAGCATCATTGTGGTTAAATTTATCATTAATTTTCAGGTGGGGAGGGCTCCCATTTTGTTCACATTTATGCACCACAGACAATCCAGGTCAGTTTCACACACACTGCAGACCAAAGCCATTCAAAGTAGCTCAAAGGCTGCAGTGTTTGCAAAGTGAGTCAATCCAGAATTTTCTTGATCACCAGCAACAGAAAAAAAGAAGAAACCAGCCAAAGTCAGAAGGGCTTGAATTTGCACCAACTTCTGTTTTCCCCAGATTGCCACTATATAACTCAGCTGGAAAGGAAGACAAAGCAAGATATTTATGCATTATCTCAGGCAGCTTTCAAAGTCACTGCAGAATTTGCCCATTTAGTGATGATTCTCATTCAAGTGGGTTTGAAACTTGACAGACTTCCACTTTGGGTCACATTTCCTGAGGCGGCCCCAAAATGGAAATTATCAGATTGCACAATCCTGCTAGACCTGTTCCAGCTGTGGCTGCAACTGCTTGGCAGGGACACTGCAGTCTGGGAACATGTGACAAAAAAATATGCCAGATAGTGCCCACAAAAGCAGAAAATGTCTGTTTTCCCTTTGGAAAAGATCTTGTCAGGATGGTGGGCTGTGCACATCTCAGGAGCATACACATATAAGAAATATGAAGGAAAATATATGAAATAAATAAAAATTAATAAAAACAAATACCACTCACTGAACTCTTTTTTTCCTGGCTAGTCCTCTGTTGTCTCCTGTAATCAGCATTTTAGGGATTTGAGATAATGGTTGCCTAGGTGCAAGAGTCTTAAACAGCCTTCAAATTATATATTTCCCATTAATATATCTCAGCCCTTAGAGAATTCATTTCTACATCTGTCTTCAATAACATCTTGCAGCAACCTGTCCAAATTTTGGGGAGCCACTCAAAAAAATTGCCAATGCTTTTTCTCCTGATTAATAATAACTACATTTATAGTTTATCTTTAGTGTAAGTATATGAGGGATTTTCCTATAGGATTATCATAAAGTTTCCTAGTAGCCAGTCTTGAAAAATATTTCCAAAAATCTTTGCAAATAGGTGTAAATTTAGCTGCCCAGAACCAACTGCATATCAGCAAACTTAATTATGTCATTTATTGTTCCTTTTTCACACCATTCATGGGTAAACTGAAAAGCCTGGATCCCAGCACAGACATTGAGAGACTTTGTGAGAAGTTATCATCTACTTCTCTTTTTTTCCTATGTTCTTATTCCTTGAGAAGATTTAGGTTTTTATACCATTGCAGACCCATTTTACCAGGAGACTCCAGTCAGAGAGCAAAAGTTAAAATGCAACATTTTCTTCCTCCATGAAGTTAAACATATTTTAAAATATTGAAACTTTTTTTTTTTTTCACTGACAGGCAAAAACACCTTTGTCAATGAAACAGCTTTGGAGCTTTTGAACCCTTGTGTCATTTGTCTATTTAGTGTCTGCATGGGTCATTTTTGCTAGGCTAAAATTCTGCAAGAAGAGGATATGAAGAGAGACCTTCCTACCACTCAACATCTGAAAGTTTTGAGATACTTGGGGGGAAAAGGCATCATACAACAGAGGAAACAACACAAAGCAATGAGACAAATATGTAATTGGGTAAACAGATTTAGACATTTCCAAACTTCTGTCTCCTTGTCTTCAGAAGGTGGCTAAATGACTACAGATCCATATTAAAATTCACTTCACTTATCCCATCTCTAGAGTGTTTTCAATTACATGTTTGATGATAAGGCTGCAAATCCACAGGAGAAATGATGGAAATTGCCTGAAAAAGATTGATTCCAAGCTAGTCTCTCTCACACATGTTAAATCTGCAGATATTCTGGTAACTGAGAACAGATTTCAGCTTCATCATTAAGGCATATTCTGTCTGAGAAGGAAATCACCAGAGTCATTAAATAAGGACTCCAAAAAGCACACATATTGCTGTGTATTTGCCCAGTCACCATATTAATGTGATGCATGGGTTGCTGTAAGGCAGAGGCCTTTTTAATAAAGTGTTTCAGACCCCCTTTTATTCCTCAGGCTGGCTCTCCATGTAATGAAATGTAATGATCACTATCTACACTCCAAAACCACATTTAGACCATGAAGGCCTAAAATTACTGTATTTTGTAAAGTAATGTGAGTATGACTATAGCCTGGTCCTTTTCACATCATGAGAATTAGATAAATCATACTCAGAAATTACTGGTGCTCTTACTGAAATTCAAGTACCTGTTAAAACCCAGTGGAACAAATAGAAAGGTAACAGCCCAACAGATCACTGGAGCTCTCTTCCTACCTGAAAAACACCAGATGTTTTTGAAGAAGAAGCAGTGGTCCTCATTAAATTTTTGCCATGATTCTACAGGGGAATGCCCTAAAAGATGCCTTCAATACTGCATGTGTTCCCAAAGAAGTTACCACACGGTTAATTACATGAATAAATATATATGAGAAAGCAATTTCAGCCAAATGCAGAGAGGCTTCTTTGGCTTTAAGATGAAGGAGAGTAGATTCTTATTGGATATCAGAAAGAAATTATTCTCTGTTAGCGTGGGCAAGCCCTGGCACAAAGTGCCCAGAGAAGCTGTGGCTGCCCCTGAATCCCTGGAATTGTCCAAGGCTAAGTTGGACAAGGCTTGGAGCACCCTGGGATAGTGGAAGGTGTCCCTGCCATGGCAGGGGTGGGACTGGATGGGCTTTAAGGTCCCTTCCAACCCAAATAATCTCATGGTTCTCTGATTTCAGCTAAGCCAATAAAACCATGGGCCAGCTCAGACAAAGTCAATACTTTTTTAACAGCACAGATCATTCTGACAGGAGATATATCCAGAAAAACAACACAAACGGGGAAATGTGAAACCACGGTTATAAGGAAGCACTCTTAATAATTCCAACCAACCTCTAAACTGTAACCGGGCAGAATAACAAAAACTCTCCAGTGATTTAATCTTAAACATGGATCTAAAGAATGATGCATTTCACACCAGGTTCCCCTGTGTATGTTCAGGTCCAGCTTTGATGTATCAGCAAAACAAGCTCAGCTCAGCAGGTGCTGTGGGGGTGCAAAACACTTGTGGCCCAGTGTCACCGAGGCAAGAGGTGACACGGAGCTGTGCTGGAGGGAAGGGAAGCCCACCTAGATGCAGCCAGCCCGGGCTCTGCAGCTGCAAAAGCAAGAGGATTGTCCCTGCTGCAGCACAGTCTGTGCCCCCCAGCCTCTGCCAGCCCCCCAGCCTCAGGTCAGGAAATTTCCTTTTTGCCTGTGGTGCAGAGGAGCCTTGAACTGTCTCAGCATGGATCCGAGTACAGATGGAGCTGCTCCTGCAGCTGTGTTCCAGAAACTTTCAGTGGCCTTGTTCTGCTGGGCATGTGCTCCACAAGGTGGGTGCTGCTTCACCCATACAAGAGGGGCTAGGGGAGAAAGAGGAGCTGCTGGGTTTACAGCCTGAGCTGGGAGTCTGGGAAGGAGTGAAACTCAATAGGCAGTCATCTATTCCAGCACACAATTTTTCCTGTGTTGAAGAATGACCTGTCTGTAGTCTGTGTAGTTCTTCCTCATTTTAAGAGGCTGGAAACTTTTCTCCTTCTCTATAATGCACTCAGTCCATAAAGCTAAGGGAAAAGAAAAAAAATCTATTGTCTTCATTGTGCTACAAAACATGCAGAAGAAGAAAAAAAATTGCTGCTCCACATTGGGATGGGGAAAGAATAATCAATTAAAGGAAAGAAAAAACATATGTGGATGTTTTGGAGAGGGACCAGTTTGTTGAATAAGTTATATTGATAAATTAGGCATAGATACATTATGCAAACCCAGTAGTAAATCATGATATACCACATGTGTCTTTCATCCCAAGTACTACAAAGGCTTTACAGCTCACGAACAAACCTGAACACCATCAGCTACAGATGAGCCTGGGTTGAATTTGGCAGAATTTGGCATTATGATGCGTGTTAAGCAGTGGAAAAAGGTATCTCAGTTACTTTTGCAGATTGTATCAGACTGCAAGACTGCAATCACATTTTGCAAGATTTCTGTAACTAGGGTGATTGTCTGAAATAAGTATAACACAAAACAATGGTAGAAGTAAATGGTAAATATATGGTAGAAGTACCAGATGTAGATAAAAAACCCAAAATTACTGTGTAAATAGGAAATAGGGAGTGACTGACTGGAGACCAGTGAATTCAGGAGCTGGGGATTGTCCTAGGCCACAGATAAACCTGAAAGCTGAAAAATTGAGATGACAGAAAAGAGAAGATGACAGAAAATAAATTACTTCAGTGGTGTAAATCTCTACCATTTCCCCTTAGATGTAAGAAGTATAGTTATATCCCATCTGTGAAAATGTAGGCTAAGGCAGTGGGGAAAAAAACGAGGTAGTTTGGCCAAACCCTGACATAAATTAAGGATTTTGTTTAACCTTCAATTCATAGGGATATTAAAATGAGTTTAGACTAATATTACTGAGAAGAGTTTAAATATTGTGTAGAAAACTTAAGTTTTCCCATCCAGATTTTGTGAAGAAATTTCACACATTTCTGCTTCCTCTGGCTGAGGTTGGAGGGATAAGTTAGAGATCTTTTGGTAGATGTGTCTCCCAAAAAAAAAAAAAAAAAAAAGCCTTCTGTATGCTGAATATCAGCATTTATGGGAAGAATTAATCCTTCCAATACATTCACATAAATAACCTACCTTTTGAGGTGATTTCTGAGTGAGTGGTGGAAAATAAGCAGGTCAGAACACAGCTGAATAATGACAGGGGGTGAGGTCTTAGAAAAATATTCTTTATTATTCTGCTGTGTTTGAATGACTCTCTTTCTTTTTTCTACTTCTTGACCTTTTACCAGGTGCCACCATGGAAGGATACAGTTTATGAAATCCACTGTTTAGGAAACACAACAATGTGGAGTTACTCCACATGTGAGCCACAGCAGCAGCTACATCAATCAAGACCCTTATTCCTGGGTTATTTGTACTCCTCAGTGTTTAAAAGGAACTGGCCTCCGTGATTCTCAACACCCCGAGCACAAACAAAGCTGTAATAACTCAAAACTTAATGAAAGCAAACTCTGTATAATACACACAGACCCTGAAACTCGCAGGGTCTTTCAAGAGAAAATCTTAGTTCAGCCAAAACACGCAGACAAAAGAAGAGGTTTAAATCCCTTCCAGACGCAGAGGCATGAGACACAAGGATATGTTCTGTTTATTTAACAAGCCAGAGCTGGAGCAAGAGCCCTCACAATACAATTACAGTGGTAACAATAAAAATGCAGCAAACCAAGTGCTGCAGCCCCAGAAAGACGAAGCCAGCGGCAGGATTATGGAACCTGCACACCCAGACGTTTTAATACCTATGCCAGACATAGAGCTGTATGATAATACGAACACAATAAAACATGAGGAATCTAAATCCAAGGAACAGATGGAAAGGCATAGCTTCTCTGGTGAAGCTACTTTTCATTGGAGGCTCAGCTCCCAGCTTTGTGTGGAGCAGACACCCATTCCAAGTCACCCTCAGTTCATCCTCCACAGCAGCTTGGACACGCTGCTCCTTCCTGTTCCATGTGTGAGGAAACCCAGGATTAGATTGTCCTCCTGTGGAAAAGGCAGAGTATTCCTTGGATGATGCCAGAATTGACCCTGGGATGGCAGCATCCACAGGCAGCATGGCAAACAAATCAGGAAAGGCTGACTGAAGCACGTGTGCAAGATGAGTACGTGGAGCCATTGCCCAAAAATATCTCCAAGAGACCAGCCGAGGGCCTGGCACAACAGAAGCTCTGCAGCTCTGACACAGGATTTTACCCACAGCCTTTTCTCAGAGCCAATTTCAGGACTGGAAATGCAAAGCAACCAAAAAGGTGGAGCCAGGGGAAGTTTAGACCTAATGGGCAGCTGAGAGAAATTAGAATAATGCTTCTGGTTGCTCCTAAATGATACACAGCAGGTTTTTTTCCCCAGAAATGTGAATCATAGAGAATCGTGGATCACATTGTGTAGAGAACTGTAATTTCAGAACTGCACTGTGCTTGGTAGCTAGGCTCTGCCTGAAGAACACTGGTCTGATGGAACACTGGTGCTTCAGATGTTGGATTTTGCTTCGTAGAAGAATGCAAGGAGGGAATTTTTTACTGAGTCAGATAGATTAACTCCTGAACAGCAACTGGGTTTTAGGGCACTCCCATAAGTATTTGAAAGATATAGTTTTATACAGCATACCAAAAAAAAAACCCCAAAAACTCAAAAACCAGAAATGCAGTGGGTTTGTGATAAAAACATTGTTTCTGGACAGGGTTTCCTTGACAATAGTTCCAATTTGAGGGCATTTTTAACACTGTTGATGCAGAGACTTGCTTTAGATGGCCCATTCTTGAGCTGGTCAGCTTAGAATGAGAAGCAGCAAGAAAGACTAATAATTTTTTTGTTCAGAGAGCAAGGAGAAACCAGCAGCCATTCGAGCTGATCTTCTCAATGCCATCCCTGCTGAAGTCTGAGGATCTGAAGGCTGAAGTCAAGAGGATCTTGATTTGCCACCAGCCCATGAGGAGTCCTAGGAAGGACTGTATGTGGCACTCAGTGCTTTGGCCTGAGGTGGCAAGGTGGGGATTGGTCACAGTCTCACTTTCAAAGCTTGACTCCACATTCATCATAGAATAATAATACACATCTGCATATTTAAACACCATGTAAAATTGTACAGGGAGAAGATTTGGCCTCCCACCCCTCCATAATTGTTTTTTTTTTTTACTCTTCCTTCAATTTATTTCTGCTTTTTATGTTCTCTTACCACTGGAGATGGCTCCTGCAGAACCAACAGGGCACGTTGTCAAGTGAAGCTCACACACAAGTTTGTGTTTGGGGTATCCACTGCTTTAATCACAAGGGAGGATTTCCTCTTTTCTACTGGTCAGCACCAGACCCAAGGAAGGTCTAAACTCCATGAGCCCTAGAAATCAAAAGAGCACTTTCAAGAGGAAGAGCAGCAGATAACTGTAAAGGAAGTTACAGCTGTTTGCTATTTAATGAAGTTAAATGCACATGTAAATGTTTATAGACTCCAGGCTGAACTCAATTTTTTTTTGGAAGCAAGGCTTTTGCAACATAATTATATGCCCCATGATGTTTTCATGGTGGATTGTGAGTTATGTATAAGTGCTTGTGATAATCTGTAAGTGGGTCATGGATCTGAAGCAGCTGACACCCCATTACCTGCCTCATTCACATGAGCACTACTGTTATTTATTCCTGAACATATCATTTATGCAAGCCTCTAACACTTAACGTGGTTGGGTTGGGGTTTAATCTTATATTTTTCCTCCACTGACAGTCAGATACTGTTTGAAAACAACAACAGCAACAACAAGGAATCCACTCACATTTCTGGGTAGGGTCCAGGCACTCCTTGAGGATTGAATGAATTTTCCTTAAGCCAGGAAAGCTTTCAGTGTCTCATCCAGAAAATATTATGTGAGCAAAAGCTCAGGTCAACTGTTATCTGCCAAGTCTGAAACTGTTATCTGTTGATTTTGTTTATTCTTTCACATGGGGGTGGGAGCAACACACACAATTCAAAAAAAGAGGTTGAAATGGTCTTGGTAACCAGGTGAGTGTAAAATTCTCAAGCGATTTACAAAACACCACAGAAACCTGTTTTAATTTACTCAAAATCAGGGAAAATATTTTAACAATATGGGATTTTTTCCTTCCTCCATTCTCTAAACTCTGTGTTCAGCTTAGTGAGCTCCATGTACGCTGAACCAAAGATGTTTTGCAAAGAGACCTCCAAGAAACCCCCACCAGCTCTCCTGCACTGCTGCTCAGTGGCTTTCCTGCAGGCACGCAGCTAGGACGAAAATTTCCATAATAGCTGTGAGATTAGAGGCATTTTATGCTTGAGGAGCCAGAGTGCATAGCAGGCAGCACCAAGGTGAGTGTCTATAGTTAAGTAACAATGATATCAGGTATCTGAGCAAAGATGACAATAAATTTCTTTCCACAAAAGGCTGGTTAATCCTGGTTACAGCTACTGTAGAAAAATCAGACAGGCCTCTGTTTTCCCCATTATATCTCACTCTTGGCTTCTCTCTTAAAGCTTTTCTGCGCTCTGCTTTCGTGTGATGCCCCTGTCAGAGCCCTGTCATGCTGTTTGTGGGCGAGGAAAACAGTCCATCATTCCTCAGTCCCTCTGGCTGTAGCAGTGAAGAGCTGCTAGCTCCTGCAGTGGCACTGGATATTTAATGCCACCCCTGAAAAGGAGAAGGGGAAGCTGGCTCCCTTTGAGAGGGCTGCAGCATCCCACAGGATGGGGCATCTCAGGGTGTCCATGGGATGCCGTAGGATTTAGGTTTTGTACTTTTTGCTTTAGTGTAAAATTCTAAACTCCACACCCTGTTTTCCATACTGTTTTCCCTTTTTATTCAGATAAAATAATTCCTGTCTAGGCCTGAAACTCCTGAGGACACCTTATTGTCTCAGATGCAAACAACAGTGAATTGAGGGGGGCACACCTGGAGAAAATTACTTCATTACCTGAAGCTGTAATTGGAGGATTAATCCCTGAGATAGATGTGTATATATATATATGTAATAATAGTGTGAATATATATTATAATTGCGTAATAGATATATTTTAATTGTTTGAAAAACTTATGATCGTTGCCCATCTTGGGTGTAGCCCATGGGAGGCTTCTGACTGCCCAAGGTGTACCTTTTGAAGACCTTTAATAAATACCCATTTTATTCTATTAATCTTGTCCAACCTGTGTTCTAGGCAGCCACTCCCGGGCATCAGATGTCCCCCTGTGGCCTCCATTTGTGTCCCCACGGCCTCTGGGCACAGGCCCGGCTCAGCTCCAGGGCCCGGCCTGACAGGCCTGTGTCAGACCCACAAAATATATTGACCTTTTATGACTTTTTAAGGCTACCTGAAAACAGAGGCCAGACAGAATGAAGAGAATAAAAAGCTGTTATGTTTATTGAAGGGCCTTCAGGTACATTTTGGGCAGGCAAAGCTCCCTCAGGGCCTACACCCAAAAATGGACCACAGGTCAAGGGTTTGCACGCTTTTATAAGTTTGGTCCATTTGCATATTGAGGGTTAATCTAACAATTCCAGCTCCAGCTAATGAAGTCATTGACCCCCAGTTTGCCCCCCCAACTCCCTTTTGTTGGCATCTCTGGCCCTGAGGCAGTGAGGTGTCCTTGGCTGCCAGGCCTGGAGAGGAATTGCTGTGTCTGCCCAGAATGGGACAGCAGCAGCTGGCACTGGGTGTGGGGTTTGGAGTTGTGCACTAAAGAACTGCAAGGTCACAAATACATGGAAAATATAAAAGCCAAAATCCCAAGGCATCACCTTGACTCTCCCCCAGCAGAAGGCAGGAGAGTGGCTCCGCCACCATTCCTCAATCCTCTCTAAATTCCCAGATCTGCAAATGGCTTTGCCAATCCCAAACAATCACCCAGCTCTGCAATGAAATGCTTCCCCTCGCCCACCCCCTCTCCTTCCCACTCACCCCCCGAAACAAAACACCCTTGTGTCTCTCTCCCTCAGACCAGGAGACTACAACAGACATATTTAAACTCAGATAAAATAAAGGCACGTCCCTTATGGCCAAAGTGTAAAATGTCATTTAAATAAACTTTCTCAAAAAAAAAAAAAAAAATTAAAAAAAAAAAATAAAAATCACAAAGTGCCCTGCCATAAATGAGTGATTCTTAACTCAGCCAGTGATCAACAAACTCACTTCCTAATTAAGTGTAGGAGCGTAATGAGGAACAGGGCATCCTTTGTTTCTCCAGCCTGTGTGAACTCCAGCCACAAGTCCCCAGACTCCCCTAACTCCTGCGTTCAGAGCTTGTAATTAGCACACAGGGAGCCAGGTAGTGCAGCAGCAGCCCCTCGGACAGTGGCTCCATTCAGCACCAGCCAGATGTGAGGGGCGTTCAAAGGGCGCCGACTGACTCACACACTGCCTGGTGCTGTGTGACACCATAATCTCTGGTTTCCAGCCCCACAGTCAACAGCCACTGTCATTTTTAATGCATTCTAATTAGCTGGTCAGCTTTACAGAGAGGTTCAGCTGTGCAAGTGGAGCTACTGGTGGAGGGCAGGTTGGTCAGGGTGCCTAATATTTCTAATTCCTAATATTTCCTAAACCCCAGCTTCATTAGGTATTGTATATTCGTGCCAGTATGATAAAAATTGGATCATGGCATATGCAGTAATTTTAAGGCATTTTCAAATGTGCCTGTTTTAAAAGTTAGCCCACAAAATAAAAGGGAGAATGGGAAAAATATACACAGAAAAGCATCACGAGGAGCAAAAGTGAACCTCCTCCTGAGGTACCAGAGAACCTCACTCATTTGTCCACCTCTTTTATCACTCTCTGAACAGCGAGCCACTGTTCCCCTGAGTTTCCATCCCAGAAATTCCAGCCTCTGAGGCAGAGGACAACATTCAGCAGTCAGGAGCCACTCTTACCTCCCTTGCAGAGCATCTTAGCTCAAGGTTTTGGATGATCCCAGTAGACTCAGCCAGGCTGGCAGCCACCAGCTAAAGAGCATTTCCCCTCAACCAGTCATTAGAAGGTGGTAGTAGAAGGTAGAAAGTGATAATAAACTATTTTATTAAAATGTAATATTAACACTATGTGGTGTAAACTGCTCCTCTGGCAGCAGGAAAATGGATTCCTCCTGTATCCGACAGCTTTACTGCCCTCCAAGTAGGACAAGGTGTGTGTGTTCAAAGCCCCTTCCCAGACACAAAATCAGCAACTTTCTCTCTCTTTCTTTTTCTTTTCCACCAAATAAAATTGCTTATGCAGGAGTGCTGTGATGCAGCACTCAAAGAGCTGAGTAACTCCCTAAGTAAATCCCTTAAATGATTTGCTTAAGAACCCATAAGAGTACCAGTCCAAGACTGACCTAAAAAGGGATGCTACAGAGATGTTTGTGCAGATTTCACAGGCCTGCTCTGGTCTTGGAAAATATTGACACAGGGTATAAAAGAGCAGCAGATAAATTAATGATAATTACAGAGAACTATTAACAAATTATGAACTGCAAATGAACCAAGGTAGCAAGTAGACTGAGGGGCTACTGGTTATAACATGCCCACATTAATAATTTGCTGAATTAGTCGAAATATAATAGTAACACATTCAAATAGAAATATAAAGTTTGACTGTAAAATAGGACAGAAAGCAAAACTACATTTTTTGAATGTAAATTGTACCATTTAATTTAATTCTAATTAATGGTGAAACAGAGATGTAAGGGAGAACATTTTCCAAATCTGTGTGCACATATCAGAAGCCATCAGATGAAAAATCCTTTCTGAAGAAATTAATTCTCTATTCTTATCATGTGTTGCAGCAGCAGCCCAATACTCATACTTGCAGACAAGCAGGTCATTCATCCAGAAGCAGTCTTCAAACTGTGAAGCATTATCGAGTTGTTCATTCACTTTGTTTCTTTTGCAGATGAATGAGCTCAGGCTACCTCTGGAGTAATGTGGTGATGAAATCCTTCATCTGGTCTGTGCCTCTCAGCCACCCAGAGATAAATTGCACTGCCCCTCACCCAGCTACTCCAGGTTAGTCTGATTTGCTCCAGGCTGCTGCAGCACAGAGGATCAGAAACAAAAGGCTTTCCCAAACACCATCCCTGAAACCCACATCTGGATGGAGTCTGAGCAAGAAAGGATTATGTAAAAACTCACCACTCCCATCCTTGGCAAGACCCATTTATCCTCTTAACCAGGCATACCTGTGCCTCCAGCAGCTTTCCTCCAGTGATGATCTGGTGATTGATAACACAAGTGTAAGGGTGGGGGGATGCAGTGATGAGGAAGACAGCTTTTCAAGTAGCACCTCTCTGGAAGAGAGGTGATTACACATTCTCCACAAAATGAATAATGCTGCTTATTATGTGCTAGGGAACATCAGGCACCACTCAGATGCATCACTCATCTCTTTTTCCAGGTCAAAATCAATGTGAGGAAAAGTGATGTGACATGGGCATTATAGACCTTTTAACAATACTGATACAGAGGAATTATTAATGACCCACCCACTGACCTCAGAGGAGACTGGTGTTTGCTTTCAAGGTGCTGGTTTGAATGTGCAGAAAAAGGTGGGCTGCAGGAGCTCGTAACATGTGTTTTCAGGATCTGGCCTGCCTTTTTCTGGAAGTGCTTCCTCCTGCTGTAGAGGGAGGACATCAGAAGCACACACCATGATTATCTGGAGCTGAGTGATGGCAGGTGAGAGCACTGTATGGGAATCCCCTAACCTGTCCCAGCTGCCACCCAGGAATCATACCAACACATAAACAGGAATTGATATTTTTGATCAAAATACAGATATCCCAAAACCTGGCACAGTCCTGTGTTCAGTACGTGGTAAAAGAAAACAAATTGCTATAAAATGAAACAGGCACAAGTTTGTTTAAATCAATGGGTCTGCACCACAGAGTTTGGCTGATTTTCCTCTTGTCCCTTTCTACTTCTTTCCACATCACCTTTACCTGTGATTCACAGTGAATGGCTTCATTTGGTCCTGTCTCAATTTTTTCCCCCCCTCTTTTCTAAAGTGGATTCTGAAAAGTTGGCATTCAAGATGTGCTCATGACTCACAGAATCACAGGTTTGAAAAGACCTTCAAGATCATCAGGTCCAACCCTAGACTGAACACCACCATGTCACTAAACGTGCCACAAAGTGCCATGTCCACTCTGAACACTTCCAGGGATGGTGACTCAAGCATTGCCCTGGGCACCCTGTTTCAGTGATTAACTACTCCTTCAGTTAAGAAATATTTCCTAATATCAAATCCGCTTGATTTTGTATTACAAAACATACTACAAAATAATTAAATGCATAAAACTTCCTTTCTGTTAAAGCCAGCACAGAAATCACAGACTTCTGTCAACCAGTGACTGATTTTATTATCCTCAGTGCTGCTGCTGAAAACTTCAGCTCAGTGGATGAGATTTTTGCAGGGCTGGATTTCCCTAAGCAAGAATCCTTGAGGCAGAAGGAAGTCTCCATCCAAAGTGAGCAGAGGGCAGGGGTGGGCTCCTGGCTCAGTTTATGCACAGCAGGTTGATGGATCTCAGCTGAAGCCTTTTTCTCTGGCTCTGAAGATATGAGTCAGACACAGGGTGATAAAAAGGATACTTTTATATGAGGATCCTCAGGTGCACAAATTTGTCAGGTGGAAAAGACCCAAGATGCACACCCCACGTAACTAACATGTACAATTTTTATAGATTCTGCAAATTAGCATATCTGAAAAGAACCCCCTAATTAGAAACCCTCCTGGTGAAGTAATTCCCCCAGTTCTAGTACCTTCTAGAATTACCCCCTTCAGGATGAGATCCAGGCCCTGTTTACAAAAGTCTATTTTGGAAAGCTGGTTTCAGCCTTGGTTTCTAAGGAGAACCAAAACAGCACAGGGATCTTGGAATTTCTTGTTTTTTTCTGCCTAGGAAAGTGTTGAAGCTAAGCTAAAATATGAGGCTACAAAGCTACAAGTGTATGTGTAAAAGATAAAGAGAATATATAAAAGAAAAAAGAGGGTAAAACCCAAACCAGCATCACAACCACTCATATGGAAAAGCCTGGAGGCATGAAAAACAAGGAGAAGGAGACACCCCTGACCTGGAATCATCCCGAACCCGTTCGGGGTGTGCTGACAGGCAGTAGCTGGGAGGGAAGCTGTGGTTATTGCTACGTTAACAGGTCTCTGTAAATCCATCATATTCTGGGGGTCCTTATGCGACGTGTGGGAATTGAGATAGGTGGAAAACAGGAAATACACACCAACAATAAAACGGCGTTTTAATCAGAAACATACTTGGTGAGAGCAAGGGGTGATTTCAGCCTGAAGAGCTGCATACAACCCCAAGCTGGGCTTTTTGAAAAGAGCCACAGCAAACTTTAAAGATCAGACCAAGAAAATATCCCACCATGTGAAGATAAAATCCCTCTGACAGGGTTAACCACAGCAAATCTAAACCAAATCCTTATTGTTCCAAATGATGCTTGCAACCTGATGGAAGAAAACACAACTGTGTTGCTAATAATTTAATTTAATTCACTCACTACTGCATTATTAAAACTTCTTTTGTACGAGGCACTTGAAAAGCTCCATAGTCAAGAATGGCTTTTGGGAATAAATCATTAGCTGTTAAATGTAGTGACAAGTATTTTTTGAACTGATTTCACAGCTGTCATTAGCAGGGAAATTCTGCTTAAATTTGAGTTGTTATTAACAGAATCATATTTTAAAATGTCACATTTAAATGAGCATTTTGTGAATCCCAGTTAGTGCCACATTTCAGCCTCAGGGAGTTGCTTGTCATGGAAGTCCTTCAATGTTTTTAATTTCCACGTTCCTTTAATATTTTCCACATTTTAATAGACACAGGTACTATTAAGTTTGGGGCAGTTTAGCAACTGACAGATATACTTTGCTGGTAAAAGTTAATTATTTTACCCAATAGCACATGACCATAAAAAAAAAAGGCAAAAGGAAAGAGTAAGGAAGGAAGAGACATAGAGAAGGAACAGAAGTGATGACTTATGCTAAAATGAGGTATGAGGCTGACAAGGAAATTATATTGGCATATTAATCTATACAGGTCTTCTCTTGACCATAACTCTCATAAAGAGCTGCTATGGAAAGAGAAGGGTGAGGTTCCCAAGAGATTAATTGATCACTAAATGAAACAAAATATTGTTAGGTTTCAGTGATCCTGCAATCACAACAGCCATGCTAATGAGTCACACAGAAGGCACCAGAATCTGCAGAATTTAGTTAAGAAAATAGATGTCACTGAGGAGTGGGGTTCTCAGGATCTCTTTATCCATCAGTCATCACCTGGAGCCAGTTGATAACACCGTGGGTGTGGATGTTTATCTGTCATACCCAAAATCCAGACACACAGAGAGGTTAAGGTACTCTTCAAGGAACACCATAAAAATATATTTTCCTGACCAAAAAATAAAAAAAAAAAAAAAACCAAAAAAAACCAAAAACAAAATAAACCCCCCCCACACAATGCCATATTTCTTGTTCTGAGTCAGCTGCATGCCGAATTCTGTAAGGCCACAGTTTTATGTAACTGTGCTTGAGATCACAGTTCTGAAACACTGCAGAATTTAAAGTGGAAGTTTTAAAAGTACAAACTAGCTCCCTGAATCTTCCCACTGCCTGCTGGAATTCCTGAGGGAAACCCTTACTCTTCCAGACAGCCCCAGCTGTTTGAGTAGACAAAAGAGAAGTGCAGAAGCACAGCTGGCATGGCACATCCTCCTTTTAAATGACAAGTCGTATCTTCACATGACTTCACATCATTAACTGATTGTGCACCCACAAAGCATATGGTTGAAAAGCTGTTGGCTGCTGTTCCAATGCCCTTAGGAACAGTTAGAGGCCCCAAAACAATCAAATTTCTGATTTTCTGAAGACTTCTGAGAAGGTGTCTTTTTCCCTCATGTTAAGGCAATCACACTCTCCCAGGTTTTTTGTTCACATTCACAATTCCACCTCCCAAAAGACTGAAGAGTCAATGTCTTCCTTCAGTTTCAAGAATGGTCATTTTAATCAAAATGGTCTCTTCTCAACACCCCGTGCTGATTTAAATGCCCATCTCTTCCCACTTGCCTTTTGTTATAACCACAGACTGCTTCAGTTTGGAAGGGACCCCTGAGGATCACGGAGTCCATCTCCCTGCTCCTCTCACGACTACCCAAAACTAAACCACTTGGCTCAGAGTGTCATCCAGATGCTCCATGAATTCCCACAGCCTCGGTGCCACGACCACTCTGCTGGGGAGCCTGAGAGCAGGGAGCTCCCTGGAGGAGGGAGTGGAAGGAAAGTGCTGACTTTTGGGGGTCACTCAGTGGTTTGTCCCTCCATAATTAAAAAGGGAGTTCCATTCAAGGCGCTGCAGCCATCTCTGTTACAGAAATTTTTGGAGATC
The DNA here is from genome assembly GCA_025504685.1 of Leucosticte australis. Lineage (NCBI taxonomy): Eukaryota > Metazoa > Chordata > Aves > Passeriformes > Fringillidae > Leucosticte > Leucosticte australis. The sequence goes on along the minus strand of JANIJU010000003.1, from coordinate 3,830,492 downwards.
TCCTGGATTTCCATTTAGGAAATGGGATTTTTAGGAAATGGAGGGACAGGTAAGGAAGCACGTGCTAATCAGATGCATGAGGCTCAGTAAGCTGGGACTAAACCTTCAGGATCAGCATCTGGAGGGAGTGCAGGCTCTCAGACAGCTCACAGGAGGTTCCCTGGGTGGTGACTCTCTGGATTGCAGCTCCTGTTTTAGGAGGAGTTTATGCTAAATCACTTCTTTCTTGCTTTTTTCAAGGGTCTTTTTTGATAACCCTGGAAGGTCTGTCAGGCCTCAGAACAGGGCACAACTTCAATAGTTATTTCATTTTAAGGTTAGTGTGTACATATTGCAGTATTCTATAAGGATGGTAGCAAAAAAAAATTGGCTACAGTGAGAGGAATTCTAACACCGTACAGGGGTGAGGAGAAAGCTGCTTGTTTTTTCTGACAGATTCACCATCTACCTGATATCAGCCTTATAATTTTACTGATATTTGCCTTTTCCCCTGTGATCTCACAGAACATCCCTTCTAAGACAGGAAAAAAAAAATCATATTTCTTAAATAGCTTTTTATGCTGTGCTGCAGGCACAAGGAAATCACTTCCAAGAAGCACCAGGAGGGTCCCTTGCACAGAAGTTTAAGAGCAGAATTAAACCTGGAACTCCCACCATTAAATGTACTTGCCTGAAAAGAAATAATTTAAGATACTCAGAGGTGCTGTTTCATACTAAAGCTAGTGGAAGGTGAAAAGCATAAATCCTATCACTGATTAAGGTGAATTATCTAAATCATTAAATGTTTTCTTTAGCTCCCCGTGGGAATAGAATATCACTGAAGATAAAAATGACAGGACCACTGCAAAAATAGCAGATAAATTTTCCAGCCAGTTATGCAAGCAGAGCAGATATTGAAAAATAGCTCTGTGGAGTTCTTTAAAACAACTTTAGATCCTTCTGATACCTCAGTGTCCACACCACTCTGAGAGACTTTTGGATGCCAGACTGTGTGATGATCTGTTATGAATTGGAAGGCAGAAGTGATGAGAACTTGTAAGGAGAAAGAATTATCCTTCTTGGTGGGATTATTTTTTAAGCCTTTATGTTTCTACATTTGGCATTTGCTCACGTTGCCTTGTGGCTTTTAGGTACTCAGAGTAAGTGGGTTTGGAGATTTACATTATTCAGGAGAGGGAGCCAAGAAAATGTTGGTGCTGTAAGGAGAGGCAACAGAAGTGTAATTTTTTTTTCTTTTTTCTTTGAATTTGCTTTGAGCGATAAAATCTACTTGCAGGAAGAGACATACATTATTGAAAGTTTCATCTTTCACATGGTAGATAAATCTGAAGCATCAACTACATATGGTTGTCAAATGACTCCTGTGACTTTGCTCAGGAGCCTCAGTATTAAACTGCCCTGGGTCTATTGTGCCTGAGGAGAAGGGGAAGAAATAAAAATCCTAAATGTTTCACCTTTCAGCTTCTTGTGTGAAAGAGTTTTGGAAGGATTCCTGACTAGGGCCACAGCACACAGCCTGTGGCCATGGCAGCAGAGGGAGATGCCCCTGGAGCTGAGCACAGTGTCTGACCACGTCCTTTGGTCCACCAAAGGTGGGGTGTGCCTGGGTTATCACACTCTTCACTGGGATTTCAAGAGAAAACCTCTCCTTTGTGGTGCATCAGGAAGGCTGGCATGTCTGGAAGGATGGGATGGCCTCTGGTGTGGGAAGGGTTGTTGGGTGGATGCCACGTCCTGTGGCATTCACATTCTCTGAAAAAATCCCTTCACCCAGGATTTTTCTCCTGGGAAGCTGAGGAGCCTCAGAGAAAAGGAAAACAATTCTTATCTCATTTGCTTCTCCTGTGTTGTGCTCATGTGGAATGTGTTTGGAGATTGTTCACCCACAGGTGATTATTCCATTGCATTCTGCTGGGAGCTGTTTTCACTCTTTGGCCAATCAGGGCCAGGCTGTGTTGGGACTCTGGACAGAGTCACCAGTTTGCATTATTATCTTTTTAACCTTCTGTCTGTATCCTTTCTGTATTCTTTAGTATAGAATAGCATTCTTTAATATAATATAGTATAATAAAGTAATAAATTGGCCTTCGAGAACATCAGAGTCATCATTCCTGCCTTTGTCAGGGCATTCCCTGCAAATACAGTAATGTCCTCCTTCCCACCCTACAGCAACAGCCCGAGTGTCAGGCATGGGGCTGGGGATCCTTTCACAAGCACAGCTGGAGGACAACAAAGCACTAAAAGAAAACCAGCTTCAAAAACACGAGGCAAATCTGAGCAGAGTGGCCTGAAACCTTAGACCCGTGAAGAAGTGCTCTCAGAGGGCTCCTGGGTCCCTCTCCAGCGAAGGCACCTGCGATGGACGCGGCACCTGCGCCCAGTTTGTGGTGTGCTCCCATCAGGAGGAGGTGGCTCCTTCCATGGGGTCCTCCAGGCTTCCCCAGGCTGCAGAATGAGAGGGGCAGAGCTCAGAGAGGGCGGGAGGTGAGGGCAGGGTCGGGGCAGGGTGGGTGGCAGGGATGTCCCAGGAGCTAAGGATGTTTCCAAGGATGTCCCAGGCACCAGGGCAAAGCCACAGCGCTCACTGCTGAGCAGAAAGTCACAGAGCTGGCCCAGAGCCAGGCTCACAAGGAGGGTGAGAGGCGGGTGGCAGCCTTGTTTACAAACCTTTTTATTCCTACAGTCTCCTCCCTAGCTGCTCTGAGCTAACTGTGTTTAAAAAGATACATTGCGCCGTTTTATGTCCTTTTTAGATTCAAATGAATCCCGACGTTTTGTTCTTAAAAGCCTTTTTTAAGGGAACTCGGTACAAGGGAATGCTCCAGGCAGACCCATCTCAAGCCACAGATCATCTCACGACACCATGAAGGGACATAGAGTCCTACAGCTGATCCAAGGTGGATTCCAATTAACAGAAGCAATTATTATCCACCCACCCCTGCCCTTTGTTTAACCTAACTAAAACTGTGGCTCAAATAAGTGAAAAGCAGAAATCTGTCGATGAAACATTATAAATAGGAGTTTCCTGTGTCTTTAGACTCGCAGTACAAACACAGTAGCTGAAGCAGCAAGGGAAAACAATGGCAACAGGAATGCAGCCATCCCCTCTCACAGCCCCTCACTGATCGATCCCTTCTCGTATCATTTCTCCCTTCTGTCATCTCTTTGCTATGCTAATAGCCACAGCCTTCAGCTGTCTCTGGTTTCTGAACATCAGCTTAAACTGGAAAACCTTTAGATGTTTTCCCATTTGAAGCGTTTCTGTCTGCCAGGGAAAGAATTCAAAACATATTGTATTTGACTGTTTTAAATTGAAAATTACCTCATCCTGTAGCTTCCTCTCTTGTTCCTCACTCCAGTAGTCCTGGGCTGCAATTGTGTGTCAGTGATGAGCGTGCTCTTATCACACTCAGGACAATAAAACAATTCTTTCTAATTTAATAATTTTTAAAATTACTAAAAAAGCAATTAAAATCAGGATACCATCTCAGGACAGGAGGGAGACAGAGATACTTCCAAAAGGTGAGAAAAAACAGTAGTAAAGCTTTTCATGCACTTATAATACAAACACCTGTTTCAGGAGGGCTTGCCCCAGACCTTGCAATACCCCCAGAAGCAGATCAGCAGTTGTTCTCACTGCTACTCTGAGTTTTGGGAGAGAACTCCTGAGCTATATTAGCACAGCAAGACAAATTCCAGGCTTCTGTCTCCCCTGTGCCACATGCACTGGGATGTGCTGACAGCCTACAGACAGGTCCAGGCCTCCTCCAGCTGTGTTTTCACAGGAGTTCCTACCTGTACACCATGCACAGAGGGCCAGCAGGGCAGTAAATACATATATTACCACTCTTCTCACCCAGTGCTGGCCCACAGGAAATGCTGTTCCCTGCAGAACTGGAAATCTGCCTTTCCTGTTGTGAGAAAGGATGAAGTATGGACACCATTAGCATTGGCACTCACAAACAGCACCGACATAAAATCAGACAATGAAATTGTTTAACTTTCAAATAGTAGGTAGCTAGTGTTTCCCCATCATCCATCCACCCATCCATCCATCCCCATCCTCTGCTGGGATGAGGAAACAAAGCCCCTGGTGCTGCATTGTCTCATCTCTGCACAGCACACAGTAATTCCACAGCTTGTAATGTAGCAAATAATGTGGCTTGTGAAAACATGAGTTTCCAGAAGCTCAAGTCATTCGACCCCAAGATACAAATTCAGACAACAATATGATAATGAGAGCATAACATAAACCACATAAACCAAATTCTAGTCCCTAGGCTAGACAGTTATGAAAGGGGGCAGACTCCTGAACTGGAAAGGAGACAGCAGATTTGCTAAGGGCTGAATCAGAGTGGGGAAAAGTTTAAATGATAGATACTACAAGTTGTAAAAGAGCAAGAGTAGCTCTTTTGTCAACAAAGAACTTGTAAGACCAAAGCAGACTGCCAGAAACACTCAGAAAGTATTTCTCAGTCCTTTGAAGTGCCACATTTAATAGTTTCTTATCAGCAGAGGGAGAACCCCAGGAAAGACAAGATCAGCATGTGGATGTTGGAGCTGGCTGAGAAGGTGACCCACTGAAAAGAGCCTTTGTGCTGTGACTGAGCACAGAGACCTTGCTGCTGTCTAAGGAGACATAAAAACCTGACTCCAAGGAAGGGCTGTGCAAGCTGTGGAGAAAATATGATGCTAAACATATATTTTTGTATCGTTCTCAAAGTCACAGAGCCCATTAGAGCAGCCCTGCAGTCACTGACAAATTGCTTGAGCTGATTATTTATGTAGACCTGTATCCCCTACAGCACACCAATAACGGGGCTCAGGATTCCAATGCCTAAAACTGAGGAGATAATGTCTGGATATGGAAAAATCCAAAATATTTTCAACCTCTCATGCCAAAGGTAAAAGCTGCACAGCAAAGTTACAACTTGCATAGGCGGGGTAAGTAGAGCAAGACACTTTGGGGACCAGCCAAGATGAGTGATTGTGCATTTTGTAACCCAAAATCACAGCAGAATTGTATCAGTGACACCAGAGGAGATGTCACAGAGTTGTCACAGCCCGTGGTGTCCTGTGACTGAGATGGGGCACTGGGGTGACTCAATTTGCAGCAGCTAAAACCTCACCCCAGCCTGCCTGCAGGACACAGGGCAGCAAGAAATGAAACAAAAATAAGACTGTGTCAATGGTGTAAAGGTATTGCAGCTTTGCTACTCTGAGGATGAACACTTAGTGTTAGGTGTCCCCTGCAGCTTTAGAAAAACAGGATAATAAAACCCACAAAACTTCCACTCACAAATGGATGCAGCTGCCTGAGAGAAGTGCTCTTCTGACCTCCAGAAAAAGAAAAAGACATTCTTCTCTAGCTCTGAGGCTTATTTTCCTTAATTTCTGCTTCCCACTTCCGTGCAGGAATTTGCTTTACTCTCTTTTGGAGAGTTACTTCATCTTAATGCCTGCAGGCAACCTCCAGCACACATGGAGACATCCCCAGCTTCATGCAAACTGCTGACAATGAGCACCTAAAGGAACAGGAGGTGGTGAATACAAAAACTGTCATGCAGAGAAGCTTACTTTTAAGCAAATTGTTCATGTTTCACAAAAGAGAGTGACAATTCTCTCTTTCTTGGTAAAATGGAGTGGAGAGGTTACTGAGAAAAAGCTCAAGATTAATTCAAAGTTTTGTCTTGAAAGCTAAGTCTCAAACAAAATACATAACAAGATAAATATAAATGAATAGGGGGTTGATGTCTTTTTTTTTTTTTCCTCCCAGTGGAGGAAAAAAAAACCAAACAACAATAGCATCTCTTAATTAAACACTGATGTTTTTCCTCCCTTTTTATTTACTGTGGTTTCTTGAGATCCTGGGGTATTTTGACTGCAGACAAATCTCTGGTTTATAGCACAGACTACATATCAGGGCTGCCATCAAAACACACCTACAGCCCCTCTGTGCCCTGCTGAAGGCCAGGTGTGCAGGGAACAGCAGAGCTGTGTCCCCCAAGGAATAAAATGCAGATGTGGGGATGGTTCCTGCAAGGCATGAACTGATGAGACACAGCCAATCCCCTCCAATTTGGGCAAAATCTCAGAGGTTTTGGCTGTTGTGCAGCAGGCAGGTTTTCCCAGGCAGGTTTCAGAGCAGACCTGCTTTGAGGAGCAGCCCAGAGCTGAGTTGTGTCCCCTTGATGCCTTGTGCAGGCTGCCCTGGAGCAGAGGCTGGGCAGAGTTCCAGAATAGAGCAGGGATTGATTCCAAGGATCTCCTCCATGGATGCACCTTGGGCAGCTCCAGAGCCCAGCCAGGGCTGCACCCAAGATGAACCAAAATGGTCACAAATTGAACACAAAATGAACCAAAATGGTCACAAAATGAACCCAGGATGAACCAAAATGGTCCCCAAATGGTCACAAAATGGATATGGGGTCTCTCCCTGGGATCAGTTCTGCTCCATTTGCACCTTGCAGTTCAGTGTCCCATCCCAGCTTTAGCCCAGGCACTCCCACCCTGCTTGTTTTTCTCTCTCCAGCCCACGGGGTTTGTGCTCTTGGGCTGAGATTTGGATCATCTGTCCTTGGTGCCCAGCTGGAACAGGAATTGTTTTGTCTCCCTGCTCTGTGCAGAACTCACCATCCCATAATGTGAAGCTCAGACCCACACACTAAGGCAGCACAGAATGTGAAAAATAGAAAAGCTAAAACCTGAGGCATCATTCTGAGTCGTTTTCTGAGTGCTCCAGGGCTGGATCTCTGTCCCCCAGCCCAGCCCACAGGGTGGGAAGGGATGTGTGACACAGCCAGAGTCACCCACGGGCCCCCCTGCCCTGCAGCTGCCACAAACCAGCCTGGCAGAGCCCCAGCTCCCAGCCAGCCCTGCCTCTCCCCTGAGTTTGATCTCTTGGGGTTGACAGCCTGACACAAGGAGCCAAAACAAAGCAACAAAAAGCTGGGAAGGGCAGCATTAATTGTTCCACAGCCACTGGGGACAAAACAAGGAGAGAAGTGATGAGAGCAAAGTGGCTTCTCTGCCTCTGGTTCTGGCTGTGCTGCCAGTCACACATCCTGCCCAGGGGCTCTGTCCAGGCCATTTGAGGTTGTTTTTCACCAAAAAAACCCACAACTCCATCTGACTGAATGCAGAAAGAAATAAAGAGTGAATCTCCCAACCTTTAATCCAAGCCTACAACCTTCCAGGGTTTGCATTCCTAAATAGGAAGCTCCTCCCCATCCAGGTGTTGGCAGGTGCCAGCTGAGCTGCTGCTGGTGTCCTGTCCCAGGGCACAGCTCTGCTCTGACACCTGCCCATCACCCTGGGACACGGGAGGGGAAGGGACACCCCCAGACTGACTCAGCACTGGAAGCTCAGCACCACCAGACAATCCCACACTGCCTGCCAGCTCTGGCAATGGGGCTTTTTATATTATGGATGGCCATTCATTAAAATCTGGACCAGGACCAGGCAGATGCAGATGGAAATGCCTTTTTTTTTCTTTTTTTTTTTTTTTTTTCCTTCCCCTTCTCATGGACTTGTTCCAAACCTGAGCTCTAGGTCCCAGTGTATACCCTCTTACCAGCAGGTTCCCAAAGAAAAAGAATGGCTTACAACAGTTTTATAAATCCCAGCTGTTTAGAAAACTCAGATCACTCACTCCAGCCCCCAAATCTATGGAGAGCAGCCCAAACAACATATGTTTTTTCACTAGTGACAATGCACAATAGGCATTGAGATAACCAAGGATACTACACTGGGTAGTAGTTCATTTGTGAGTGAACTTTTAAACCCAATTCCCTGCTTTGTTACACAAGCTAAACACAGCTATTGCTCTCCAGAATTACCTGATATCAAGTTATCCCAAAGAGAATTGGCATGGAACAGCAAACAGACAGATGCTCTTCCATATGAAAGGTCTGACATGAAGCAAAGAGTAAATGTTAACTCCTTGCTTGAATGTTGAACTTCTGTTTCCAGCTGTAGTAAGCAGAAATAGCAGCAACTGGAAACCAGGGGAAAAGTCATAGTTTTTTTTTTTTTCTTCTTTATTTTGGAGACCTTGTCTACCTCTTGGGTTGGCCTGATGTGCTCGTTTAGGATTCATACTCCCTGCAGGATAATAAATATGTTCAAGGCAATAAATACCCAGAAAAGAGAAGGAGACATATGTTTTATGAGGAAACTTCATGCTTAATTGAGGTTTTTCTGTGTCAGTAGAAATCAGGATTGAGACTTTTACACTGCCCACCAAATGATGCTCAGATCGAGGAAAGAAGGCAAAAAAATTATAGATTTACCAATCCCTGGAACAGTCGGACATGAGGCTAAAAGGCTCATTAAACACATTTCTCCAGAGAAAGGTGCAAGTGCTTTAAAATCACCAGGGTTTCGAGATAATTAATGTCTCTTTTTTTTTTTTATGGTGGGAGAAGGAAAAAAAAAAAAACCAAACAAACAACTCAGAACAATATTTGAATGCAAGAGGAAGGTTCCCCGCAGCTTGCTGCCCTGGATCCTCATGCAGGGACTGGGGAGCACCAACCATCACCCAGCTGCTCGCCTCGCTGGTGTGCTGTGAAAGGGTTTAATGAGCCACAAAGTGCGCTTTGCTCTCTTCATGGATCACGGGAGCAAAAGTCCTGCGGGCAAAACCGGCTGGTGCTGTTCCTGCCGCTGTGAACTGAGCCCTCAGGGGTACATTTTCACCGCAGCTCATGTGGATTTGGCTGCTTGAGTCCCATTGATGTTGATGGCACTCGTGTAGCTCAAATCCCACCCAGTGCTTGCAAATGTGTCCCTGGGTGTCTGTAAAGCATCCTTGCCTCTTCAAATAAAATCCGCCAACCCGGTCTGGTGGTGGTTCCCGTCCCCAGCCAGCTCTGGGGTGTTCTGGGGGGTTTCAGGATTGCTCAGGAATGCTTTTGGGAATTCCTGCTGCACCCCTCTCTCCAGTCCTCCCTTCTCCCCTGGGTCAAGGTAGCAATAAATGCTGGGAGAAATTCCAAGAGATGATGCCAACTTCCTTCCTACAGGTCCAATTCTAGTGTCTGGAAGTGCCACTCACCCTGGGTGCAGCACTAGGGTAATTCCAGAGGACCACAGAAAATATGAGCAGGGACACAATGATGTCCCCACCCTCTCCTTCACCTCCTCATGGGAAGAGGGGGTTTGATAGAATCTCTCCTTTTGCAGTGGATTCGCGCAGTGAAATATCTGACAGCAGCCTGGGCTTGAGCAGTCCCACTCTGGCTTGCAAAATTTATTTTAAATTGCTATTTACCTCGAAATTGTTATATTGTTATTTACCTTCAAATTGTTATATTGTTATTTACCTTCAAATTGTTATTTACCTTGTTATTGAACCAGGACTTAAAAGCCCAGCTATTTGTCTGCTTCCCAGTTTGTCATCATAGCTTATAATCACTAGGATATGAGACAGGTTAATAACATTAATAATGCTTCTAGTGCTGATTGTGTGCTACCCAAAAGGACCAACCATTTCAGAGTACAGACATTTGTGAACTGCTTAATATGGTCTGAGGTCTGTGATTCCATCCTGCATTTTAGATCAATTTAAGGTTCTCATGCAGTGCTGAGGCCTGAAAAAGTCTGAAAACACGCGAGTCCTCAAAAAAGAGAAGGAAGGGAAGGAAGAAGAGGCAGCAGAGGTATGAAGATAGTGGGTTTTTTTTTAATTGCCCATTTGTCAAAGTAATGTGCCTAGAATTGTCCACATGGGGTACACACAGGATGGAAATGTCTGCTTAAGCCTGCAGTGAAACAGCTCATTAGCACACGGTGAGTATCAGTTCCTGCTACAGGCGAGAATAATTAGATATTAAAGCTGGAAGAGCTCAGGCAAGGTCATTTTAAAGGGGAAGGAGAGCACCCTAAAGGATCTTGAAGAAGAAGAGGGGGACCCCAGTCCCCTGTGACATTGGGATGGGAGGAGCAGAGGCCAACAATGGGGATGGAGAGCTGGGCTGAAGCCTCAGGTGAGGGTCTCAGTTCAGCTGCACACGTTGCACATGGGCATTTCTTACAAATCTATCCTTCCTTTTTTTTTTTTTTTTTTTTTTTTTTTGGTCTGTTTTATCTTTCTTTGGTGTCACACAAGCCACAGAAGAGCAGTCAGGAATTGAGGCCATGATTGTCAGGACCCAGGACATTCCTCTGGCTGCTCTGGAGGACTCGAGACCCTGGCAGGGGGCTCAGAGACCTTGGCACTGAGTCAAAACCACCTGTGCCTTCAATCTTAGCCCATGGAAACAATTCCCAACTTTGTGTGAGGAGTTACAAGCCACAAGAGTTTGAATAGAATGACAGTTAATTTATCACAGGGTGAAAAAGTAGAATTTTGGGGATTTAGAATGGGGGTTCAGGATGCAAGAGGGAGGGATCTGGGTGTGTGTGTCCTTCTTCTCCTTCTTGTCCTCCTTCTGCTGTGATGGTGGCACTTGTGGATTGGTTTAGGGCAGAGACAGACTGTCTGACACAGGTGACAGGTATTGGGAAGCTGTGGTAAATAAAGTACAGGTAGTTCTTAGTGTAAAAAGCCAACACCACCCCGAGGGCAGGGACTGTGCCACAACCCGACCTGCTGGGCAGGTCAGAGAAGGAATGTAACAGATGAGAAAAAATAAACAACCTAAAAAAGGAGAACCCACGCATCTCGACTTCTTCTTCGGTTGTGGGGCTGGGAAAAGAGACTTCAATACCTCGGGAGTCATTTCAACCACAGAAACCGAGAATGACCAGGCTCAGAGCACGTGTGAGAGTCACCCAGGGTGAGCTTAAATGTTTGGAATAAAGGAAAATCCACAGCTTTCCCTGGCAGCAAAGCAGGCTGGGTCTGGGGAGGCAGTGTCAAAGCTCCATCTCTCAGCAGTGAATCCTGCTGCACCCATCAGTCCAGCAGGAATGGGGGCTGGAACCTCAGGCAGGCACAGGAATGACCTTCCCCAGTGCTGGAACATTCTTGACAGGGATCTCTACAGGGGTGCCTGGCCATATTCTGTGAATTTTGGTGGCCTTTGTGGTGGGAAAGCTGGTCCAGCACAAATAAGAGCTGGACCTGAATGCATGCAGTAGTGCTGAGAAGCTCCTCTTCTTTAAAAGCAGACTGCTTTATAACCAGAGAGAAACTTTATCCTGTGCATTGCCTTCACTTTCAGACTTCTCAGACATGAAGTGTTTAATTGTGGAAGTTTTTCACTCTGTTATATGCAGCTTCTACCTCAAATTTACAAATAAGGTGTGCATTTTTTCAAACAGTTTCCATTGTGGTCCTTCCCGTTTTGTGTCTCCACAAAGACTGGGTTTTGTGGTAATTTCAGGCAGCTGAGTCTGCCACACAACAAAAGCAAAGATTGTTTCTGTTTAACCCAAATGACTCAGTTCTGTGAGTGACAGAGATGGAAATAAAGAGGGAAAAGAGATAAGGAGAGAAAAGAAAAAAGGGAAAAGGGAAAAGAAAAAAGGGAAAGGGAAAGGGAAAGGGAAAGGGAAAGGGAAAGGGAAAGGGAAAGGGAAAGGGAAAGGGAAAGGGAAAGGGAAAGGGAAAGGGAAAGGGAAAGGGAAAGGGAAAGG
>JANIJU010000003.1:3741798-3786742 GCA_025504685.1 Leucosticte australis | reverse complement strand
TTATTATTATTATTATTATTATTATTATTATTATTATTATTATTATTTACCTGGAATAGTAGAAAGGCAGACTGCAAACACAGGTTCACAATTAAGAGGAACTGGCCTCTCCTTTTTTATTAAGTCACACTTTTTCAAGCCAGCTCTCTCCAGATATCCCAGATTTGGCCCCTGCTGGCAAAACAGAAACAGGTAATTTTTCCCCCTGCCCTTATGCAAAGGATGCCCAAGCATTTGTGCAACATCTCACACAAAATGTGACAGTGCTAAAAATCTTATGTATAATCCATCCAGAACATGGGTCGGGGTAAAGAGGATTTTGTTCTACAGAATCTCGAGGTTTCAGTGCCAAGGCTGTGGGTGTAGCAGCACACAGATCTGCAGATATGGCAGTAAGAAGAGTGATAATGAAAGCAGTTAGCTGGAGGAGCAAATTTGTGATATCAGCAGTCACAAACACATTCCTAAATTAATCAGTAAAATTTTCAGGTGGGCAGCTCAGGTGGGAAATACTTCTCTCCAGAAAAAGGCCCTGGTTTGTGAAAGCATTTAGATTGAGTAATGCACTTTTTTGATTTTATTCTTTCCTTATCAGCACTTTAGGAAATAATTTAAATAAATATATTGTTGCCAATCTCTGACTCTTGGTCTTCTTAGTATAATGAAAAATATTACTTTCAGTAAACTAATGAATTCTGTGATCAGTTCAGAGCTGGTTTCACCAATGTTTTCATTATTTTTATATAATATTTAATATAAAGCCATATATATATATATATAGGCTGCAAATCCGTTTGAAAACATGAAATGGATCCACCGCAAATAATTTGAACAAAAACCCAACCTCAATGTTTGATTTTTTAAGTAGGTTTTTGGACCATCTAAAGAAGGACAGATTGTTTCCAGTTTTTGCCAGGGAAGCAAAGTAGCACACGTAGTCACTCACTGAGGGGACTCTGCCTGCTCCAGATCCTCTGCTCCTGTTTCAGGATCCACGACAACTTAGTTCTCCTTTTTTACCAGCCAGACGAGTGAAACCCACACCAAAAACCTCCATCTGACCTTGTTTTCCTAGAAGAAATGAAGTCATTTAGAAGGAAACTGATTGATTTCAGCCTGTGGCAGATGGTGGCCCTTGGGCAGGGACCTGAGCCAGGGGTCCCAGGCACAGCCCCTGGTGACCCCAGACCACCCTCAGGGTCCCCTTGGCTGCTCCCACCTGTGCAAATCCCCTAAAATGCCTTTTGGGGCAGGCAAAGTTGGGGTAGGATTTTTTTTATTTTTTTGACTGGAGTCAAAATGAGTCTGCAAAATGAATTTTAGGAGTGTTCATAGCTGCAATTTCAGGAGGAGGAAGGAGAGCAGCCTTCACTCAGCACAGCCCTCCAGCCATCACCCAAAAATAAAACCCTACCTCTGACCCCTCCACCTGAACTTTCTCCCTCATCCAAGGGGAGAAATAAGTCTTTGTGTGTATGTTCACCTCCCAAGTTTGGGGGAATTGGATCTCAGCTCACCACGCCTGGATTTGCTCAGGAATCCTCTCCTGCCAGGGCAAGCAGGGCAGAGAAACACCAGGAGGAGGGAGCTCTGTGCTGCCCTGTGTGCAAGAGCTGTGGGAATAGACTAATCACATTTTTCACCAAGGACAGAGCCAGACAAACGAGCCTTCAGTAGATGGGATGTAGATTTCCTGAGTGTTACAGCTCTTCCACAGGAAACAATAATTTCCCTTTTCCCAATTTCACTTTTCCATGTGCAGCAGCTGAGGTGCAGGGCTTGAGACAGAACATGTACTAGACACAATTATGTAATTTGGTGTTCTCACCGTGTCTGAGCAGCAAAAAAATGCTGTTTTTCATCATTGTTCCTGTGAAACATCTCCCTGAGTGTAAAGAACATGGTCCCTTTTGGAAAAGGATTTTTCAAACATGGCAAATACACACAGGAGCAAATCTCATTCCCCCAGAACTGGCACCCACAGACCATGAATTCCTATTCTTCTTTTCCCTCGGGTGTTTCTGCGCCCCATGGCTTTACTTTTGTCTCCACAGGAACTCCTATCACCTTCACTTCAAGGCATACACACACCCACACGTGTGCCAGTGAGCTCCTGAGCTCTGGAGGTATGAAGGCACCTGCAGGACATCAGCATCTTCCTAATGCTGGAAATCCCAAATGGTTGAAATTCCCAAATGCCTGGAAATCTGATCAGCCAGTGGAATAAGATGATACCAGCTATGAGTTACCACTAATTCTGACAAAAATAAGACAAAATTCATAATTTCCCCAGCGCCAACAGAAGTCATGTAAAGATCTTGATTTAGGACCTCAGAGCATTGCCTGCAGCTCCACAAGAATTGTAAAAATAGTGTTTGTTGGTTTGGGTTTTTTTGCCATAGCCTTTGACAGACACAGCTTCTTGTAAACAGGTTTTTGAGGGTCAGCAATGTACCCTTCCTTTAACACAAAATGTGGTTTTGACCTCAGTGTAAAATTTGGGAGCTGAGTCTTTAATCCTAAAACTGATAATAACTCTGAAAGCGCTGAGAAAACTGCTGTCTTCTTCTGCCTTTTTGCTGTTCACACATCCCACAGAGAGCGTTAGGGCCACTGACACGAGAGGTGCTCTGGGAGATTTCCACGGTGTGCTGCTGACTGGCTCTCTCCTCCTGACAGTGAGTGGGACACATCCCTGCGGCTCCTTGCCACCTCCCTTCCACGCCTCCTTTCCAGCAGGCATTTCCAAAGCAGGCTCTCCTCCTTCTCTGCCCGTTTGTTTTCTTGAATCTCAGATCATTATTTGCATTCTCCTGCTTTCCTCCGGCGACAGACAGATCTGAAGTCAGATTCTAAATAGTGGAGAATAACATCAAGATCAAATTCCACATCTCTGTTGCACACTCTGTTGAAATAACCATGGGCTAATAGGAGCCTTACAAATGAACGAATGAAAATCAGCCAAAAGACAGAAGAGATGAGGGAAAATGAATCTATTAGCATTATCTGGAAACTTAATCTTGAATTTTGGCTGCCCTTTTGTCAGGTTAATAATATAATCAGATAAGGCTGTGAAAATACAGATAGTAATTAGCATCTTTAACTTGGAATAAATGAACATGTAACTCAATACTGGAAATATATTCAGTTTTTTCTCTATTTGAGCAGAACATGGCAAAAGATTAACTATCTTCAAGGTTTCCCAGTTGCAACTGAGAGCCATTCGTAACAATGGGAGGACTGTGGTATTTTATTCCTCAGAAAACAGTTATGTGATTTCTCCTGTGCTGAGGTACAGTGGTATTTCATGTATAAGGAGTCCCTGTTTGATAGATCACAGAGCACAGCTGGCTGCAAAATTCCTTTATACCTCACATAAATCTCCATCATGGCAACTGATGCCACAGTACTCATTTTTACATTCTTTGGGAAAAAAGGGGACCTTTACAATGGGAACATTACACATTTTATGTATATATTTCTTTATTTCCTGCATTAAAAATCCTTACTTGTAGCTCAGGGAGCCCCGTGCCCCTCTTGAAGATTTGTCATTCCCATCAATTCCACTGGCATCTCCATGCTGGCTCCTTGCAGAGGAGCTCTGCTCTGATTTGTCTCCTTTTTGCTTAATTTGACATACCTAAGCTATTTTGTCTCCTCTCAAGCCACCTCCTTGTGAAATGCCAGCTCCCACCTCCCAGGCACTGGAACAAAGCTGTGTCTCCTCCCTCAGCCCCCCTCTCATCTGGGATCTCCTGGTCACCCCTGACTTTCAGGCTGATGCTGGGATCAGGTCAGACATCCTGCTGAATAATCCCTTTTTGCTTTTCATTTCTGGCAAGGCACTTTTCTCTTAATCCAAACCTGTTTCTTCTCACTCCTGGAGTGGCAATGTGACGTTTTCCTGGCACGAGAGGTTTCTGTGGCCCTGCTTCCCTGTCACACAAGCTCATGCTGACCTCAGGAACCATTCCTGTTCCCATGTCTTCCCCATCCTTGACAAGATGATTTTCCCTCTCTCCTGCCACAAGATTCATCATTTTAAGCTGGTTTGGGACACTGACTGTCTTCTCCTTCTTGTCCACATGTGCAGCTGAAGACACTTCCACTTATTTCTGACACTGTTACATGAGAGTACAAGCCATTAATGCCTCAGCTGAGGCTCCAATTAACACCCACATTTAATTATTGTGCACAGACAAACTATAGAAAGGAGACTTTTTCAGCTGCCAGTGACAGAATAAACTGACTTCTTCATTTATGAAGCTGTTGTTTGCGTCTCCTTGTCCTCGGATCCTCTTTGTGAATTTAAAGGTTAAAAGAAAACATTTGTTAAAGCAATTCAAAAGGAGGTTTCCTGGTTTTTCAGCAAACACACCTTCAAAATCTGAATTTTTCATTGATGAACCCAGTATCAGGTTTGGCTCTGTTCCACTGTGTTTTCCTGAAAGAACAGTCAAAGGGCTGGGAAAGACAGGGGAATTTAATTTTTGAAAGGTTTAGTTTTAGGTAAACCTCTTGATTCAGCAGAAAGCACAGGAGTAGAGAGCTCACATCAAAAAAAGAACACACATCTAGAAGAACTGTACATCTTGTTCTGCTTAATTTCTCTCAGCCCTTAAAGTTCCCAGCTTCATCTGTACCTGAGATAAAAGCACTGCACGGGTGGAGGCGTGATCCAAGTCCAGGGGATGTTATGAGATGCTGAAATCAAACTGCAGACCTAGAAGGGGTTATTATCTGGATCTGATAAGCAGGGCCTGGACTCTCAGGACCCTAAAGCTGCAGCATGACCTCACTGACCAGCTCCTCTGCCCCTCTGAGCAGTGCTCCCAGCAATCACACCTCATTTATCCACCCAGCCCCTGGCAAATCAAACAGATGTGATAAAAGGGGAGGCTGCACAGCAGCAGATGGTGGACATGGAGCTGACAGATCTCTGGTGGGCAAAAAAAACAGCAAGCACAGCTCAGCAGCTCCAGCAGACACTGCCCTGGCACCTACAAGAGGCTCTGACGCCTGGCACGAGTCAGAGACTCTGGCACAGGATGGGGCTGGGGAGTCCTGGTGCCATCCAGGCACAGATGATGCCTTAAGATTTCAGCTTTTATATTTTTCAAATCCTGCACTGCTTTAGGGTATAACTCTAAGATCCATGTTGTTAGGGTATAACTCTAAGGTTCATACAGTGTTAGTTACTGTCTTCACATTTGGGTCAGACAACACAATTCCTCTGGGCCTGAGACTCGGGGACACCCTACAGCCTCAGGCCCTGAAAGTACAAACAAAAGTGAATTGGGGGGAGCAAGCTGGGGTGAATTACTTCATTACCTGAAGCTGGAATTGGAGGGTTAAACCCTGAAATGTAAATGCACCAAACCTTTAATTGTGTGAAAAACTCATGACCATTGTCCATCTTGGGTGTAGCCTCTGTGGAGGCTTCATCTGCCCTAAATGTACCTGAAGGCTCTTTATTAAATATATCTGGTTTTATTCTCTTGATTCTGTCTAGCTTCTGGTTTTAGGTGAGCCCAAAAAAGGCATCAGAGGCCATCCTGCCCTGGCACAGGAGCGATGCCCCCTGCCCAAGCCAGCTCTGGCCAGCCACATCACCCCCAGCACGTGCACTTTTGCTCCCTGGTGTCACTGCCTGAGCTCTCCAGAGCACAGACACCTTGTTGTACCTCTAAAGTCCATGTTTGATGCAACCTTGTGCCCTCTGACTCCCTCTGGCTTGGACTGGTGCTGAACCAATCAGCTGATCGAGGTGGTTCGGTGGAAATAATTTTTTCTGCTGCAAGGAAGGATAGTGAAAAACTGCAATTGTAGCTCTGTCAGGGAAAAAAAAAAAATCTATTTTATTAATTTGTTCCCCCTGGACAAGGCTCATTTCCTTCAACAACTTCACATTTTCATATTCACACAGTAGATTCAGAGAATCATGTTGGAAAATACCTTTAAGATCACCAAGTCCAACCCTTAACCTAACCATGTGTCCCTTAAACAATTAAACCCCTTTCAAGCAGCATAAAAAGGTGACAAGGAAACACACAATACACAGTGCTAGGGTTTCAATGCACCCACCTGTTCATATCAAAATTGGAGTTAAAAACCTCAAGGATAATAAGTAAACTGGGGCGTAAGTTGGTAGTAAAAGTAGTTTTAGTGATTTAGTTTAGATTTTTAGTGACTGTGTCATCTAAGAACCTGAGCAACAAGCTTGGGATGCAACTGAGCCTCACAAATGAGATTTTGTGTGGATACAAGAAGAAACTTTGCCATGTCCTCAGCTCCAGTATCCAAAACCCTCTCCCAGAAAACATCAGCCAACTTCAAAGCAAAGATGGTTTTGGTATGGCTTTCTCACAGCCCTTGCTGCACAAAATAAAACTCAGGAAGCAATTCCTCTGAAGATTCCAGGGGCTTGCAAAAGAAAAACTCTTCGGGTGTGCTCACAAAGCCTTCTTGTAACACGAGGCAAAGGAAGCTGGTGGATGTGAAACACAGAGAGCATTTTCTCTCATTTTCTTGTTTCCCTTCAAAACAGATGAAAAGGATAAGTAGATTAACACCTGTGCATCTCTTTCCAAAGGGGAGCAGTTATGTGAAGGTGACATTAAAACCAGTGAAGGGTTCAGCGTTACGTTCGAGTTTCCAGAAGTGGCTGCTGGAAGACAGGAAACAATAATGTTTTAAAGAGGTCTATGAAAGGGTCATTGTGCTGGTGTTTCTCCACATTAAATCACACATTTGTCAGTGTGTCTGTAGACCACAAACCATCCCAAACTTTCTTACAGTTGCAACCTGGAGTCCGTATGGTAAAAATTCAGGTCCCCGGGAGCCCACTTCACAGGATACCTTTCTTTGTTAAAACAAATATACCAGTACATATTTTTCCTTGGCAAAACAAAAGCGATTGTTGTCTCCACGAGACCTCAGGCTCCAAGAGGTAGATGACAGCAGCCTGCTTGTAAGAGCCCTTCACTTCAGCAAAGCATGCTTCCATTCAGCTGCAGAGTCTGGGGTGTTTTCAGCTTGGGCCTTCAATGGTCCGCAGTCAGTTTTGCTTCAAAATTCTTGTACACACCTTAATGCATGAAAGTGTTGGTTTGTTTTCCTCCTAGGGGAGGCTCAGTGCTGAAAACCCAACTTGCTTAAAGTAATGAATTGGAAGTAAAAGTAATCACTGAAAGGCCAAGCTCTTCAATGAATTGGTTTTCTGTACAGTGGGCCAGCGTATAATGCCTCATTATTTGCTTGCCTGTGTGTTCAGAGGCAAGAAAAGGGAAAAGAATCATCTCTCCTTGAGTCCAGTGGCTTGGCACTGAAATGGCAGGAATGAAATAAAGTGCAAGTAGCTGCATTCTTCCCCAAAGGCATCACTGTACCCCCCATGCCTTAAATAAAGAAGTCAATGAGCCCATGCAGACCTAACCCCTTTCTGTCTACTCCCCTTAAAACACCTTCTGGTTTACTGACCATATTTAGACCCTTTGGCAGTCTATAAAAAGTGCTACATGATCTTAGCTGCACTAAAACCAGCCAGAGTTATACCCTATTTCACACTTCTGGTGAAAAAAACCTCATTTCCTATGGAGGGATTGTCAAAGGTGCCTGAGGGCTGGGTCTACAAAGTGATTTTAAGATCCTAAGCCAAATTTCCAAGCACAGCTGGCATCTACAAAGGGGCTGGATTCACAAAGGGGATTTAGGTTCAGCTTTTCAGCAGCTCACTCCTACCAGGACCCATGGAGCTGTATTATCTAGGGCCCTCACGGAGCAGAGGAGGAGATCCACAATGAGGAAAAACTCCTGGATGAGCTCAGGATGAGAAGAGTCAGAACATCATCCTTTCCCCAGTGCCTTGAGCAGCACACACCAACAAGGCCATGGGTGTTGACAAACGAGTGACAGAGCCCTGTGCCACCTGGCAGGGGCTGCCATAAACATACAGACCGTTCCCCCACACAGGGAATTTTGTGCTTTCCCCCAGGGAAAAGCACAAAAAATACAAAAAAATTTAATTTACAAAAAATTTTAATGTACAAAAAATTTTAATCTGTGTTTTTTCGCCAGAGATGCCAGAAGAATAATTCCACGCTCATTCAAAAGTGAAAGGCTCCTCAGAGCTTTTGTCACTGGTGTCACTGGAACTAAGCACTCAAACTTCCAGCTGATGGAACCCTTCCAGTGCAGGTTATGTTTATCAATACCTCCACATTCATCTGTTTCATGGTCAGCTGGCAATCTTTCCAAACCTTACAAACCAGGTTTCAAAACTGCCAAGGTGAAACTGAACAGGCTGTGTGGAAAGGAAGTATTTATTTCTGTGCATTAATGAGAAGGGTAAAGGAAAGATAAAATTTACTTAGCTCAATAGGATTCAGCAATTAAATGCAAATAACATGCAACGCTTACTCTCTTAACATCTGCCAAGAATTATCTGTTTTAAAAAGACTTATCATAGCTCAACAGAGTTAATTGTTGTTCCCACAGAGGAACCATTTTGAAAAAACAGTTTCTGTTTGCCAAGGTTCCTCCTAAAAAACTATCAGAATTTTACTGGAGGCTCCCAGTTTCAAAACCCAGTCATTCCAGGATGGGATTTCTCATCAAACTGGGGACCCCAAGGATAGCCAGATGCCACAGTTCACCTCAGATCCAAGTCCCCCTGCAATCCCACTGTCCCCTGACAACACCAAAGATGGATTTATCTCCCTAACTTCAGTCATGAGATGAAACAAAACCTTAAAGCACCTTTTTTTACCTTCCTTAACTATGGAGGGTATCTAAGGTGATTAGAGCAGACACATGAGTCCCTAATAAAGCAATGAAAAGTTGAAGTGTCCTGAAGCCTTCCAGGATAATTAACTCTACATCTGGATGGTGACAGGTTAAATCACCCTCTCCACAGAATTTCCTCTAGACCTTGTGTGGAGGGGAAGTCTGGGCCAAGAGGCAAAGCTCTGAAAGAAGACTTTGGCTGAGGTAAGATTAACTAAATTACAAGCCCACTAAAGAGGAGGAGCTAAAAGAAATTGGAGCAGGGATGCAAGAAAGGAGGCCAGAGGAGAATATTTGGGGTTAGCAAGGCTGTGTTGGGTGGCTTGGGCAGGTACAAAATAGGCTTTTTGGAAACATGAACAATGTTCACAGCCCCAGTGCCCTGTTAGGGCAGAACAGAACCAGATGGCACCCCACAACAGGCACCCAAAATGCTCCAGGTTTGATATGAAAAAGGGCTGTGGAAAGACACAGATTTTTGTCAGAATGGTTACATTTCACACTTTAATCCGCAGACACTGTAAAAACAAGAGATTGGGTTTTATTCAAATCTGCTGAGTAAGTCCTATTCCAAGGCATTTCCAAGATCCACTGAGCAGTATCTTATGGAAAGGTTATTACTTTTATGTGGCTTAAAGCCATGTAGAGTGGGGCAGTTTGGAAGTGTGAGAGCTTCTCAGATAGGCTTCCTCTCCCCCAAGGGCTGAGTAATCAGGGTTCACATGACACCAGATTTAAAGGGTCACAAATTCAAGGTGCCAGATTACAAATGCACTGAAAACACACAGCTGTTTTCACCCAAAAGCTAGCTTGTGGTTTTCTGCCTATTTTCCCAGACCTGCCATTGACTGGAAGTGACTCTAAAAGAACAGTGCTGCTCAGAGGCAAACCAACCATGTAGCTGAGAAAGTTCTCCTATCTGATCATCTGAGGGGTTTTTATCAGTCAGCCAGAAAGATGTCAGCCCTGCAGGGGATAAAATGTGTGCATTAATTTCTTTCATCCTTTGTCCTTTGCTGCATCAGGAAATGGGAGCAGCAATCAGGTCTGCGTTGGTGGATGGGCAATTCAGCTCATGTCACATCTTGCAGCTACCAAAATTTAATAGGTTGAACCCTGACCTGTCTTGTGACCGGGCAGTTCCAGAGCTGTCACACACACTAAAGCTTTCCTGTACTGGTGTAGAATTTAAACATGTTTTCTAAGGAGTCACTTTGTAGAGCGCTCATGTCAGCGGTACAGAATTAATTCAAAGGAGGAAACTGACATACCAGAACAACCCTTGTTGTTTCATCTCGTGCATCAGTCAACAATAAATCTGAGATAAAGCCACAAGAAGCATGAAGGATTGCGTGCAATCACTGGAGTGTACCCCAAGCTCCAAAAATGCCCCCTCGTTCACCTTTAACGTGTTGAATTCCCAACCAGCCCCAGTTTGAGTCTCAGCTGCAGATTTCCTTGACCTCTCAGTCACTTTGTCTCAGGCACTTTGTTTCCATTTGATGATGATGGAATTAATTTGGCCTGTGTGCTGGGATGCTTGCTTACAGGCTGGAACTGCAATGGCTTGAGAAAAATCCCAAACAGCCTTGAACCTGAGCTCTCTTTTCATGAGGCACACGACAGAGGAGCTGGAATTTTTATTTATATAAAAAATATATGTAAGCAGGAGAAAACCAAAGGGTAGTGACAACTGCAACTCTGTCCAGCCAAGAGAAGGTATAAATGTTCCTATAACTGGGCCTATCATTTATTTATAGTGTGCATGTCACTGTGAAACAATCCCAGTGAAGGGATTTAATAATTTCTGTGAAAGGATGTGGATCTGTTTCATTTTCCACCACAGCTGCTTCAGGACCACTTTTACATCCAGCTCTTTCTTTTTGAATTTTGCCTTCCTTCAACAGGTTGGCCAGTTTGACAGTGCAGAAAATCTGTCATGATTGGTTCTGAGCTGCAGAGTAGAGATCAGTGGAAGTTTAGGTCTTTGTTCAGAAAATAGTCAAACCTGCTGTGCCCAGCTTGAGTTTCTCACTTTCCTTTCACTGCTCCCTTCAAACGCTGGACCCTGGTGACTGTAGAGCAGCAAAGACAAACTGTGAATTGTCCAGAGAATTGCCCAGAGCAGCAGTGGCTGCCCCTGGATCCCTGGAAGTGTCCAAGGCCAGGGTGGACAGGGCTTGGAGCAGCCTGGGACAGTGGAAGGTGTCCTCATGAGGATACCTTACACACTAAATGTAGGCTGATGCTGGGATTTGAGAAGCAATTTGTCCTGGCTTTTGGTAGGTAAAAAAAAAAAAAAACCAAAAAGCAACCACTCTCTGGTTGACAATGAGGAATAAAAATTTGTGGTCAAAGTTTGCTGAGTGTAGCAGCAGCTCTTCAACATCTCAGGAAAAGGACACAGAATCCCAGACCCATGAAGGCTGGAAAAGACCTTGAGACTATCAAGTCCAGCTATCAACCCAGCACCATCCCTGTGCTGAGCTTTAACCATGTCCTTAAATGCCACACATTTCTGAACACTTCCAGAGAATCTACCTCTGCTCTGGGCAGCCTGTTCCATGAAGAAATTTCTCCTGCTGTCCAATCCAAACCTAGAGTGCTGAGAGTGAGGGCAACGTTTTAGTGAAATAATTATTTTGCACACTACAAACAACTTGCTGCTTTGCAGTAGGAGTGGCACTGAAGTGAAGCTAATGCCAAATCGAGGTGAGATTTGCATTTAAAATCACATAAATTGGTTCTACCCTATTGAGGATGACACAGAGACACATCCAGCCCTACTGCTTCCTGCCACAGCAAGGACTTCATGCAGACATTTTCTGTCTGCCTCAGGTTCTGGATTTGTATAAAGTTAAAAAAACAAACTGCAGCTGAATTAAAACTGCTGCATTTCACAGGGCTTCTAGGAAAGCTCTGGGGATTATGGCTTCCTTACTATTTTGACACAGAACTTTACCTCTGAGATGCTTCTTTAAAAAATAGTCTAAAGTTTGCTCAAGAAGTAACAAATGTTTTGATTAAACCAGTCTGAGCTTGAAACCAAAGTATAAACTCAAGAAGTATATGTAGTTTCAGATCTCACATAAACATTTCAAATGGATTTTTAATTGAGTTCTCTTTATTTCCTCTCACTTCCTTGAGAAACAGACTATTTCATATTTTAGAAAGACAGCTACAAAAAATAAGCACTCATGGTGTCCACAGCCACTGTTTCAAACAAATCCATGTTTCTGTCATATGTATACACCTGATTTACTTGTAGCAAGGATTTTCACACACAAAAGTGCACATTACTTGAATGCAGAGTGACTTTTTAAATCCTGAAAGCACCAGTGTGTTTCACTTCTGGTGTTTTCGTTCTTGTCCCTGGAACAAAGAAAAACACAAAAATGATTTCTTCCCCACCATCATCTCCTGTAAAAAAAAAAAAAAAAAAAAAAGGATTCTATTTCAGCGCCTGGTACGTGGGGGCTTTGGAGAGTTCTGCTGTGATGGTGTGTGAGCTGAGTTTATTTGGCCATATATTATTCTCACTTGATATTTACGTGCTGCTGTACTGTGGGAGAAATTAATCACACTGCATTTATCAGAGATAAGCTAATCCAACCAAAGCCCATGGTTTAGCAGGCACAGAGCTTCAGAGGACAGCAGTAAATTATAACTGGATTTGATTAAGAGGTAATTAGCTAAACCTGTTTACCTTAACCTTTGCTGCAACTGTTGTTTTTACTAGGAGAAGAGTGTCATTAGATTGTGCCTGGGATACAAGTTATGGAGCATACACCACTTCTCACTGTCCAATTTTCATCTGTTATTCAAGGAAGAGGTAGAAAGGTTAGGATCAGATTGCTATTGTACAATCCTCCTGAGATGAGAGCAGAAAGTTTCCTTGACAGAGACAAAATAAGCCATGAAGAACAGTAGTTTATTTTTCAGTAGGATGGAGGGGGAGTCAAAAGAACACATGTCTACAGCCCTAGACAGACTTTTGCAATAATTCAACTGTCTCAGTAGATTTGAGAGCCATTTGAACTCGCTGAGCATTTTGCAGAAACAGGGGGGAGTAATGCCAATTTGCTGCAGACTGCAAAATAGTGCAGCTGAGAAAAGAACTGGGTGAATATATTTTCCAGTGCACTGCATTTTCATAAATTATTTCTAAATTTATTCACTCAAGAGAGTAAAAAAGAACCATAGGAAACCAGGCCTTAAATTGCTTTATAGTCATTTAATTGACCAGTTTAGATAACTTGGTTAAAATAAGGGGTTAGATCAGCCTGTACTCTTGGCTTACTCGTAGCATTCACCTAATTTGTAATCACATTTGAGAATGGTGTAGATTTCTGTTCCTTGCCTGAGGGAACACCAGCTTCATAACAGAAGTCAGATAAAGTAAACGTGGTTGCTGAAGGACAAGAGATAAGCTTGGTTTCCAGCTTTTTGGTTAAGCACGTGCAGATTTATTTCCCCAGTTTTGATCCCTAGAACCATTCTAAAAGAGCACTCACCTACACACACATCACACAAATAATGGCTTTTACCCAGCTTGAAATATGATGGTGGCTTCAGATCACATCTTCAGGCACAGCTTTTCCCATGAGCTCCCTTACGTCCCAGAAAAAACAAAGGAGGTTTCCAGCAAGCCCACAAGGTCTCACCTCAGCCAAGCTGTTTCTGGGTGAGGAGAGACATTTTAAAGCTTTAAAGCATTACCAACTCAGCAAACCTTTTTTTCTGCTTACCTCAACAGGCCTCAACCTCAAGGATCCAGAGCCTGTACTAAAAAAAAAAAAAAACCAAAAAAACAAAAAACCAAACCAATTTCACACACACTTCAGGCATTTAAGGGGGAAAAAGGATGCACAAGTTATACACAGGCTCATGTAAGCTCTGCCATAAAGCTGATAACTTAACTGCATTTTTCTACCTGAGAACAGTGCTGCTTGATTAACTTTGTTTTAGCCTGTCCAGCTAAGAAGAGAGAACTGCAGAGTGTAGCCTGGTTCTTACTCAAAGGAATATCACTTACTCTTTCAGCAGAAAGGTGTTACAGGTCTCCCATCTGCTTTCCTGAAATCTTATTGGCACCAAAGGGGAGAACTACTTGAAATATGGTAGATTCTTGCAAAAAAAAAAAAAAAAAAAAAAAAGGGAGGGGGAAAGGGGGATTGACTCACTGCTCCTTGTGTTTCCAGTGTTGTTCAGCCTTATTGTGGGCTGGGGGAAGCACTCCAAACCTGGCATCAGGGGGTTTTGGCTGCTCCTGATTGTGCCAAGGGGCAGAGTTTTACATCCCCTGGCACTGTGGGCAGCCCATTTACTCCACTGGGTAACCACTGACCTGGCTAAAGCTGATCTTCCACATGGCTGTTGGAAATGTCAGTGTTTTGAGCCACAGGGAGGGGTTTATAGGCTAAGAATGGTCTATTAGTGGCATATTGTTACCATTTCTATGGAGCAGAGAAAATAGGTGCTCTGCCTTTTTCCATCTGTAGGGGTTGTGTCAGACTTGCTCTTCAGGGGAGCCTCTGGACAGGGAGAATAGAAAACACTGGAGTTTACATGTTTGTTATTTATTTATTGGGTAGCTTTCTCCTTTAAGTCAAACTATGAGACTAAAAGTGAGAGGGAGTCTCTGTGTGTGTGCACAAGCACAAGGGAGTCGTCTATGCAGGCAGTAACTTGATTTCCTCTCCAGGTGGAACTGAGTAAAATTCACAACAACAACAGTTTGGAAATCAGGGGGTTTCTCAACATTCAAAAGAACCCCAATTCATCTCACAAAGTAATTTTTTTCTTCTTTTTTTACGGAGGCAGGAATTTCACTTAACCCTAGGAATTATTTTAAGCATCAAAATTCAAAATTACTTGTTCTGAGCTTTCTAAAAGAATTAGGAATGTTCATAAGTCTCACAGGTGTCAGGTAAATTGCTGATTTCTGACAGGCACTCTCTTCTCCTCAGAAACTGGCATAAAAGTCACTTGATGTAAGCTCAGTTGCAGAAATGCTGTGATTACAGTGATTCCTGCCAAATTATACAGGCTTATTTTTGCCTTGATGTGAGATTTTGGAGGGAGGGAATCATCTTTTCATTCTTGGGTTGGAGAACGCCCAACTCAGAAGTGTTCTTGCTTCTGCCCACTACCCATCGCACAAATGAAAACAATAAAATAGTATTAAATAATAAACCAAATAATAAAATAAATATTACAATATAAAGCATTCTAAAATATTTTGTAATTCCATAATAAAAATACACCTTTGATGTGCATTTTGCTAGGACCAGATATAAAAAAAAATAGATATCAGTACAAAATTAATACTAATGTCTTCCAACTCACAAAATTAAACAAGATGCTAGCTCCAAACCTTTTTTTTTCCTTTTTTAATTTTTTTTTCATGAAGCAAAGCAATTAATTTTGAAATCAGTTGTGTTTGGATAAAACTCTGTGTTCTTAGAAAGGCTTTCCTAAGTCCTGGCATCTTTAGTGGAACAGAAATCCATGCCAGCATGACAATATTAATAAAGTCCATTAAATACAGCCAAAACTTGTTATTCCTCATAAACATAAATGTCTAGAGGCAGAAGGGTAGATCTCAATTAGAAAAAGGAGATGTTCAAATGGTTTTTTACATAAAATTTTATCATTTATGTTAAAAATTTAGAATTAGTATATTCACATTGGATTTGATTGCTGGCTCCTGATTTTTTAGGCTATGTGTCTCAAATAAGGAGCTTTTCACTCGTTTGTAAAGAAAAAATCCTGCTAGTTTCAATAGGACAAATATTTTAAAAATCCAGTAAAAACTGCAGAAGTGAAAAATAGATGTTGTGAGTCCAAATTTGTGTGTGTGTCTCTTCTATTCACCCCCTGTGCAGCTGACTGACCATTCAGAGCACCAAAGATTACCTTTTGTGTCAAAAAAGTATTGTGAAGGGACATATTTTGGCTGTCCATGAAAGAGGTTTTATGGGAAGCAGTAAGGCATTTCATGCTGGTTCCCCCTCTTTTTTATGTGTGCTCAGCTTCCATTTTTCATTTAATATTGTTAATTATTCCTTGTGTAGGATGTGTGAACTGCATTTGCAGTTGCTCAGGTCCTTTGAGTGTGTGACTTTACAGACCCACACTGGAATTATTTCACATTTTCCCTTGCATCAGCAATTTTGTGCTGGGTTTTGAAATCCTTGGATGCTTTTATTAGACTCCTTTTTTTTTCCCCCCTTTGTAAGCCAGATCCTTTAAACAAGATTAGTCAAGGCTGAGCCTGTGCCACTGGCTTCCAGTGCCAGTTCATGGGGATGTCTGGTGGCAGAGTTGGTTCTCATAGACATTTCCACAGCTGTTTTCCACCCGGGAGTATGAATTTGTGAGCCTTGCTTTTTCTCTCATATCTCCACTTTTTATGTCCTGTTTTAAAGGATTGTTTCTGGGGCAGCACCAAGAAACTCTTTCTTTCATCAAAATAATCACTGAATTGGTTCTCTCACTTTTAGGTCAGTGGCTTCCATAGAACAATCAATGCTCAGAACAAGACAGTTTAATTTCAAACCATCCTTAATGCATCTGGCAGGAGGTGTTGAATATTTTGCACTCAGAAAATCAGGCACATCATGAAAGCATGAGAAAGCATCACATTAGCCTGGTGAGGGAAACCCTCTCTCCTTGAGGTGTTCACCAGTTAAGGGTTCTCTAATTGAGGAAAATCAGAAAAATCAAAGTAAGTGGAGTTGGGCAAAGAAAAGTGGCTGTGGATTTCCATGCAGACACACACCTGAGGCTTTCACAAGTCACGACAAGGTGAATTATTGGTTGCAGTCTCCAGTTTGGTGCATTTGGTACCTGAGGTCCATCTGACTGTGCTGGTGGTGACTCCAGGGGGAGGACGATGGCTGTTGAGTTTAGAAAAAACCCAAAAAAATACCTGCTGAATTTGGACAAAGCCTGGAAACACCTTTTGATGCTGAGAACCAGATGCAGAGACTCTTGTGGATGCTGTGGGGGAACAGTATGAGTTGCAAGAGGAATTGCATCCCAAAACAATAGCTGCTTTAGGCATTATTAAGTGTGAAGAGAAATCTTGTGGCTTCCTGGCTTCCAGGACAGTGACACTGCTGTCAGTCTATTTGCCATAGCAAATGTCATGCTAAGCTGCATTTTCTGAGGGCAAGCCTCATCCCACCCAATTCCATTCACTGAAAACCCACAGTCCTGCCTAAACCAGCAGTCTTCTCTTCCTCTGCGGTCAGAGGGAAGAGAATTCCCCTTCTGATGACTGATTTGTCCTGTCCTCAGCCAGGATGGGTGTGAAAAATCCCCTCTGGAGGTGTCTGCTTCTCTTCACTTCCAGCTCCCAGCCACTGCAGCACAGCCCTGTGACCTCCCCTGCCATGCCATCACTGTCATATGGGAATCACAGATTTATTAAGGGTGGAAAAGTCCTCTGAGACCACTGAGTCCAACTGTTCCCCCAGTGCTGTCAAGCCCCCACTAACCCACGTCCCCAGGCGTCACATCCACAAGCCTTTTGAACACTTCCAGGGCTGGTGACTCCACCACTGCCCTGGGCAGCCCATTCCAGTGCTTTTCAGCCCTTTCAGTGAAAAAGAACATCCAATCTAAACCTCCCCTGGTGGAACCTGAGGCTGTTTCCTCTGGTACTATCACTTGGTACCTAGGTGAAAAGATTAACTGGAAGCTATAAGGAGAGATGAACCAATGCACGTGATAAGAGCTCAGGGAGAAAAGTTTTCTCTCACAACCCTTCTCATGCCCAGAAGTGCCCCTGAAAATGCCACAGTGATCAAGGTACCTGCCCTGGTTTCCAGCTGCAAGGAAGGCTAGGACAAACTGATTTTTTTCTGTGGTATCAAAACTGGACTCAGTCTCAGCACGTCCCTGTGTGTCTCCTCCACATCCTTCTCCCACTGGCACATGGGAGCTGCTGACTGCTCTCACCCCACAGCAGAGCTCACCACAGATAAATTCTTTGGGCCAGCCAACTGGGTGCAGCCAACCCCGGCTGATGCCAATTATCCCAAACCTGAACAATCGCTAATTACGTCATGAAAATCACAGTATTCTGCAGCAGCACACTATGAAAACTTCAGAAAAATCATTCAGCAAGCTTTAAAGGATGTTTAAAAGCCTCTCATTTGCTAGCAAAGAGAGGGTGAAATTAATTCAAAGGCTTGTCAGACTGCAGGCTAGCTTCAGGCTTGGTCTGAAGACAGCTTGTTCACAGGCAGGGCTTTTTGGACAGCTTTAAACAAATATATTTTGTTTCCCACTGGCTTTCCTAGATGGAGAATTCAGAAATAATAATAATAATAGAAGACACATTTTTAAGCAGTCTGGCATGCAGAGACAGGACCCATACTTAAACATTGCTCAGTATTTGTACTGAGGCACATTGCATAAGGGGAGTGAAGTTCCAGGTATTTCAGTCCCTGAGTTTCAGAGGTGTTAGTCAGACTCATTCTCTTAATTTAATTAAACTGCCATGAGAAACTTCAGGGAGGGTGTCATAAGCCACTATTTAAAGAGCTGTTTAAATCTGTGTTTCCAAGGCATTCTCCATCCCAGCCTGGTCTCATGCAGAGATAAAACCACTGAATTGCTAAATACAAATATTTGTGGGCTTTCAAGATTCTTTGCTTTTTGCTCCAAACCTAATAGAAGAGGGAGCTGAGCTATGAGTTTGCAAGATTTTATTGTTCTTTTTTTTTTTTCATCCCCAAAAATGTAAAGACTCAGCTCTAAGTATCTTCCCAATAGATAATGCTTCTGACAACCAGATCTGAATGGGTTGTGCAGAAATAAAGAATATTCCGGGCAAACTTTGTATGTTGAGTTCCACTCACCTGTGCCCAGAGCTCTCTTGTTGCCTGGAAAGAGCAGCTCAGTGTGTCCATTTTAGTGATGTTTTGCTGCTTTTTTGCAGAAATCAGCTTCCATGCACTGAAATACAGGGCATTTAAATTCTTCCCTGGGCTGCTCAGCTCTGCTGCCAGTGTCAGGTGTCCACAGGTTCAGGCTGAACTTTGGTTTTGGGTCACAATCAGTTTTCTTCCTATGAACAGACAGTGGAAGGACATGGAGAAAGGGAGTTGAACTCAAAGAGGAGAGATTTAGGCTGGATGTTAGGATGAAGTTCTTTACTCAGAGGCTGGTGAGGCCCTGGCACAGGTGTCCAGAGCAGCTGTGGCTGTCCCTGGATTCCTGGCAGTGCCCAAGACCAGGCTGGATGAGGTTTGGAGCACCCTGGGATGGTGGAAGGTGTCCCTGCCCATGGCAGGGTTTAGAATGAGACAGACTTTAAGGTCCCTCCCAGTCCAAACCAGTCTGGAATTCTCTGATTCTTGTGGTATGCTGGAATCCAAAGTGCAAGGAACTCTCAGGACTTTGGGCCTGTAAGCCAAAGCTTAGGATTAAACACAGGATTTGATCTGAGACCTTGGAAAAGGCTCCCAAACTCAGGTGCTGGAAGTGAGAATGTGGATTTATTGTTAAAAGCAGGGACATGTTAAAGAAAGTAAAGGAAAGTTTAGAGTTTTAAAGTGTAGTAAGTTTTTGTGCCATAACATGATTGGCTAAGAAAACTTACACTGTTGCATGAGTCCATGAGACAAAATATTTAAGGATTGGGTCAAAAGCATAAATATCCTTGTTGGCAGTATTTTATTGGTCAATAAATCCTTCAAAGGTCTTGTAACTAAAGGTCTTGTGACTTTCTGAGCTATGCAGTGAAGATGTGAGCTGAACTCACCCTTCCTGCTTATGTCAAAGATTAAAAGAAATAAATTGCACCATCTAAAACAACTCAGAAATACCACCTCTAACTCATTCAAAATTCCTTCAAACTTCCCACAGTGGTATTTCCCTGCTAACAATGATTTGGTGAGACCATGTGGCACTGTGGGAGGCTGAATTTCTGGACACACACACACAACGCATGGGGAAAGTAACGAGTGTACAAATAATTTATATCATAAAAGGAAATCCAGCAGGTTTCCTGATGGCCACCATTCTGGTTCCCCACACCCCTCTGAGTACAGCTCCATGATGTCTGTTCAGAGGAGGTTCACAAGTCCATCCTTGACAAGGCTACACCCACTTCATAACACACTCACCACTCTGACAGCACCCACTGCTGCAGGTCCATCTGCCACCCTAAACTTCTCAGAAACAAGCTCTGATCTTTTCCTCCCCACCTCTTCCTTCGTTTCCAGCATCATCATGGGAATGTGATTCCTCCACATTCCCATCAAAAGTTCATAACCTGAGCACTGCTGTTACTCTACACTCTGCAGGTCCTGCCCTTCACCTGCCACCTCCAGATTCAGAATATCTGAATATTTAATCATTCCTGCATGCACCTTATTTAGGACTGTATCATCCCTATATGTCTACACACAGGGGTGGTGTCAGGCAAGCCCTGACTTTCCCAGGCATGAGGCAGCTGATCCTCAAAACCCTGCAGAGGCATTTTAGGAGTGCTGTGCCCAAGCTAACGTGGCCTTTTGCTGCTGCCCAGACACCTATTACAGCTTTTCCTGTGGCCGTGGCACCAGCTGTGTCACTGTGACCCACACTTCTCACCTCCACTCAAAACATTGCTGCTGCTGATCATGGCCTGGTCCTCCAGCAGCAGCAGCATCCTCTACATCCTCCTCCTCCTCCTCTTCATCAGACATGAATGCCTTCTTGCAGCCATCATGCCTGACATCTCGTCACACAGAAAGCAGGAAGGAGTTGTTAAAGTTATAAGTCAGACCCATAATACTCAGGGAAAAAAAACCAAAACAAAAACAAACATGACTGTCTTGGAAAGCATGAAATTAATCGCCAGTTTTACAGCCACCTTCTCAGTGGTTTGGCCCTCACAGTCATGGAGAGCTCAGGCTAAATCCCTTTAAGTGTGCCTTACAGGGCGCTTTGCAGCAGCTGGATGCTTCAAGGCTTTGCTACTTAAAACTCACCCTTTGATTAATTTGGAAAGCTTTTTTTTTTTTTAATTTTACTTTTCTAATATTATTAACCACAAGAACATGTGTGTTAGGTACAGGCAAGCAGCCTGACGCACCAAGAACTTGTTAAACTGCAGATTTTGGATCTTCTTAGGTTAAACAACTTGCTAGAGCATAGAATCACAAAATCAGAGTCACAAAATTATTTGAGCTGGGAGGGACGTTAAACTCTGTCTCATTCCACCCCCGCCATGGCAGGGACACCTTCCACTGTCCCAGTGTCCAGCCTGGCCTTAGGCACTGCCAGGGATCCAGGGCCTGCCCACCCTGCCAGGGAACAATTCCTCATTGCCAAGATCCCAGCCAGCCCTGCCCTCTGGCCCTGGGAGCCATTCCCTGGGGGCTGTCCCTACAGCCCTTGAACCCGTGTAGGAATGTGTCCCCTGTTGTCGGAGTGACAAAACGATCCCTTGCCCCCTTAAAAAGGAAAAATCCAAGAAGTTTCTTTCTTCAATTAGTGAAAAAGACACCTCATAGGACTTTGGGGACTTCACCTCAAACTTAAGGATGGCCAATTGGACAGAAGCCAAAAAGTCCCACCTAAGCAATTGACTAGAAAAAGAAGAGAACAAAGAAACTAATGGCTTTTGTGATGTGTTTTACCAGGAGCAAGAACCTCTTGCACCTGGCTTGGTTTTTCTCTGTAAAGAGTTTTGTTATTTTGCCTTTTATTAAAACCTTTTTGTTTCCAACACTACCATGGAAGCCATCCTGCTGATTTTATACCTTCTGAGGTAGCTGAGCTATCTTGGGTGTGAAATAGATCTCCAAGGGCTTGTGAGACCTGGCTTGAGGAGAGCCCTATTTCAAACCCAGTCCCTCTCCAGCTCTCCTGGAGCCCCTTTTAGCCCTTTTTCCTGAGGTTTCCCCACAGCCTTCTCCTCCCCAGGCTTGACATTCCCAGCTCCCCGCGGCCTACATGAAAATTAAAACCAATGGGCGCTGTCAGCGTTTCCCTGATTTTCTTTTTGAAGGAATAACAGCAGCCGCTTTATGTGTTCCTGAGGATCTCCCAGGCCTCTGGGGAGGTTTGAGAGGCGTTTCTTTTGCTTTTCTTTTCTCTGCCTACCTTTCCCCCCCGAGCACACGGGATCGCGTTGCAGAGGGTTTGCGGCCTTGGCTGGGCGTCCAGGCCTGGAAACAGATGAGTTAATTCCCCACAGCTTCTCATGACATCTCGGTAATTAACGCCCCAGATCTCGCTCCATCTCCCCTCTGAGGGGGCAGCTCTCGTTTAATTGCCTCATAATGCATGCTCGAAATGAGCGCTTGCTTAAATGTCCCAAGGCAGATCCCTGGATGAAAGTCGGTGAGAAAGCGTACAGGCCGCAACGCTGAGTGAGAGCCCGACAAGCACAATAAAGCACAAGCTTGTAACTCTTTGTTACTCTCTAATACCGTCAAAACAATACATTTAGTTTTTCAGACATTCAAGAAACAAATTAGGGATAAAATCTTGCTACATCCTCTGTTTCCTCACCCCCTCAGCTGTATACAAAATAAGACCTTGAGGTGGATTTTATGGAATCGCAACATGATTAAGGTTGAAAAAATAAGTTTCTTTAGTGCAACAGCTTCCACAGGAAGGGATAAAGTTTCAAAGCACAGTGTGATGCTTGAGCTGCGCTGCTGCAGTTTGTGGGGTGGAATTGTCATTCAAAGGGTTTTAATAAGAGTTTTAAAGGGCAAAAGTCCTGAGTGAGGTGAGTTAGAGAGATTTGATATCTGCAGCAGTAGTGGTGTTCTATCAATAACCTCCAGCCATCGTGCCAAGGCTGAAGGTAAAGAATGCACCCATGGATATCTCTCTGTAAATGAAAACCCTGCAAACACCAAAGATTACAGTCAATTTTTCCATATTCAGTAGGATTCAAAATTATTCAAAACATACTCAGCATCTAAACATCCCCACAGCTCAAAGATTCAAGGCCTTTCTCTCTGTCTCCAATAAATGGGTGCATTAGGGTTATGAAATCACTTATTTCTAGCTGTCTAAGTTTGCTCAAACAAGTAATGTTTCCATAATTTCTGTGCTACAGAGAGTTCCCTCTGGACTGGCATCTCTCTCTGCCTTCAATTCTACGCAAAATAGGGACCCTCGACCATTATTTTTGCAGCTGTAGGCAGAAATCTACATTAAAACTCCTAATCTATAATGCAAGATCAGACTAAAGACCATGGTCAGCTGCCTACAAAGGCTTTTAAACCAAGTAAAAGAAAGAAAAATTCACATTTTCATTTCAATTTTTTGAATATTTTTTTCTCCAAACAGCACACGTGAATGTTTCCCTTTTAAACACTCTTTTGTTTGTTTGCTTTTTGGGGATGAGAATGGGTTAAATTAAATATTACTTAAACTGCTGTTTAAGCTAAAACAAATTTTGAATTTTGTTTTGGTTTGGTTTGGCTTTTTGGGGTTTTTTGGTTTGGTTTTTTTTTTTTTTTCACTTGAAAAATTCAAATATATGCAGGCCAAATTTATCCAGCCTTCTACTCCCCCATAAAAAAAAAAAAAAAAAAAAAAAAAAAAAGAGTTTTTAGCTTTTCAGGCCATCTGTAGAGATGAAACACAACCATTGTCACAGTTCTTCACAGCAAAATCCAGCCTTGGTTGCAGTCCCATCTCACGACCCAGATTTAGAGTGACACTTCAGTACACACTCAGAGCTATAAGATTGCCCAGCTGACCCCTTCAGAAGATCCTTACACGGGTGATGTAGCTCATTCCAACAGATGCTGAATCACAGAAATGCACAGTTTGGTTGTGCTGCTCCAAACCCACACTTTGAACAAGTGCAGGCGCCAGGAAAATCCAGATTCAGCCCAAAATTCAATCCCTGGTGCAGATTCTGGTGTTGACTGATTGCACAGCTGGGGACTCCTCTGAAATTGAGATACAACATCCCCAAAGTGCCACAGGACAGCAGCTTTGGGTGCTGCTACGGTGCAGAAATCATTCTTAAACTGGATTAATTTAAATAATAGTCCTTAATAGTCTCATAATAGTCCTTATCCTAACAGGTTTGTTGTAGGTTTGTTGGTTTTGGGTTTTTTTTTCCCTTTCCAAACTGCTTGAAAATCTCATTTCTCCCCATATCATACATTTGAAATAAATCTGCTAAAAGGTAAGATTTTATGAACATGACCTTGGTAACTTTTCAAGGAACTGTGTGCACAATATTTAACAAGAAAACAAAACCACTTGGCCAAGCAGTCTTTTAAAAATGGACTAAAACTCATGAATTAGATTTGTTGGTAACTCAAACAGCAGAAATATTATCCTGTCTGCAGTCTGTTATGAGACATTACATATGCTCTGCTGGGAGTCAGACGAATTTAAAGAACAGGGGTTGTAACTTCATTTACTTCAAAACGCAGTTCATGCAGAGTACACATGTAATGTGCACTTACTGTGATGTTAAGTGCTAGAAATGAGCTGTTGCTGTGACTTGGAGAGGTATGAGGGGGTCCTCCCCCCATCCAAAATGAGGATTTTGGCAGACTTTTCTTTCTGCAGTTGTTTCTACATGTGCTGGGAGCTCAGGAGAAAACCCCAGAGGGGAGTTCAAAACAATATGCAAACACCAAAACTTTGCTCCCTAAATATGAACATCTTGATGAGAACAAAAAGATACTGAGCAACATGGGCAGAAGAAAACAGATGTTTTTATTTCTGAATGTTGTATTTATTTTATTTTTGATAATATATTTGACTTTGACTCCATAATGTCTCTGTACTAAATTTGTCTCTATACTAAATTTATCCCAATATCAGATCACCACCTCATCAAAGAATTGTAGTTGGGAGAGGATTTTTTTAAAGAAAATGTCATGACTGTGGAAGAGTTCCCTCCAAATAAAGTGTGGACAGTTTTTCCTTTTTTTTCTTTTAGAGCTTTCTCTGATTGAAGTCAACTCCCTATAAAAATTTCCTATAGATACAAATTACTTTGTGTTGTAAAGTACTGGAATAATGTGGATTGAGAAAACTTCAGATTCCTACACTGCAATTTTTTAAATGAAGATATTCCCAGCAACCACTATAGAATTAAAAAAAGACAAAAAATTTTAAAGTAGTGATGAAATCTTTGTTCTTCTGAGACACAAAAACAATTATGATTTTGCTTTTGATGTCATTAAAATTTCGAGGAAAAAATGGTGGAAGTATTTTAATCTCAAGCCAGCTCTCAACTTGTAAGGGACAAAAGATATTGAATTTTTAATCTCTTAGCAAGTAGGAGGCATTATAAAATTGTGTACAATGGAAAAATACAGCTGCACAGTATATTGCTGCCAGCATATGAACTTGGAAAATTAAGAAAGTTCCTCTTAAGAAAAAAAAGAAAGATTTTATAAAACTACTGCCTTTTTGTCTACATTGGAACTATGTTTTTTTGGTTTTATGCTACTATTCTTATCATAGAGGGAGGGGTTGTGGGGGACAGTGTTATCTTTTTTAATTAGTTACCTGGAAGCAGGTTGATAATTGTAGATAATTTAGATTATTATTTTTATTTGTATAATTATTATTGTGTAGATAATTGAGATTATCTAAATTATCTACAATGTGATTTAGGATTTAATTCAGATTTGTCCATTCTGAAGCTGTCCAAAATTAAATTAAAAGCTGTTTATTTAACAGCTTATTTAGACATGCCACCCACTTTCTGTGCCTCTCCCCTGAGGCACAGCAAGAGCTCCATCTCTCTTTTATCTGACACTGCCCTGGGTTGGAGCAGGGACACTCTTGAGAGATTCTGCACTCAGACCCTCCAATAAATCAGGAGAAATTCCAGTGCTGCCATTTGAGGGGCATGTCCAGTCAAAACCCAGCGAGGCACAACTGGAGCTGGGGAAATTCTGTCACACAGCACAAGGTGAAATAAATGCAGCCAGATCCTGAGGCAGTTGGAGCTCTCTGGAGAGGGTGGAAACAGAGCTCTGAAAGTTGCAATTGTTCTGGCAATCCTGGCAAACTTCTCACCTGAGTGAACTGTTCACTGTGCAAGGTAGCAAGATGCGGACATTGCAGATCCCTCAAGATCTCCCTCAAAATAAAAATCCACAGCAAACACAAGAACGTTTGTTTCCCAATTGCTCCAATGCAACTCAGTCTAGAACATTCTACAGTTTTGCTTTTTTTTAAACACTCTAAAAAATTCACTGGGAAACTCCTGCAGTCTTCCCTTGCTTCATTCTCCAGCCAGCTCAGTCACTAACCAACTGAAAATTAAGTCTACCAGAAACAGGTTCAGTTGTCAGTCTACAGAAGACAGGTAAAATTTTACCTCTCGACACTATGCAGAAAGTTAATATTTCATTTAATATATTTAATATTCAATATTTCATCTGGAGAGTGACCTGTCCTCTGGTCCCCTGGAAAATGTTTGTGGTGCACAAGCTGTAGCTCTGCGAAAGACCCCCAATATTGGCATAAAACAAAGAAAATATCTTGAGAAAAAACTATTACCCTAATTTTTTCCATGAAATATACCTATTTCATGTTTCAATAGATTACTTTTCACAGGAAATGCCAGAGAAGAAGAAGAAGGAATAGTTATGACAGAAATAGATGCTATTCTGCAGAGGCACTGTACTTGGCAGTAAAGAGCTTTTCAAGAACATCTCTTAAGAAGGAATTCAAGAAGGGTAGAAAGAGCCATCAGAAGAGAAAAAAACCAATTATGAATAGAGGCAAAATTATCCCAATTTGCTGAGAGGAGAGAACACTCAGACAATTTGGAAAAGCTACAGTTGTACTCCAACCTGGCAGCTGAAAGAGATAAAAACCTGTAGCCAACTGTAAGAAACTAAGAAACTGTAACTGTAAGAAATAATGTCTTATACACCAGGAAAACAATTCATTGAAAAAAGTCTAGTGACACCATGGAGAGATCTGTGCAAATACCTTCTGAAATGTGCAGGGACAGATGTGGAGTTTTAAGGATATATAAAGCACATGTGCATAAAATACAAAAGGGATTATGGAGTCACTGAGATCAGCAGAGAACTCATCTGCAACACTACTGCAGAAAACTTGACAGAAGGGTCTCAAAAGAATGGCATAAAAACATGGAAAGGGCTCTCTAAGTGGAGAAACTGGCACATTTATTTCAGAGAGGCTACTCAGGGAAGGTAACTGATAGACACATTTCAAGATGCATTGACTGAAAGAGCAGTTGCCTTGTGTTTTCTCAAAATAATTATAAAACCATTATAGATTGTTGAATGAGCTGGCAGCAACTAATTAAAGGCTATAATGCTTTATTTTATACAATATAATAATAAAGCTGTGAAATTGATTGCCACCAGGCAGTACTGCAGCCCAAAACATACTACAGGTCCAAAATGCATACAACTTCCTGGCAATAATGTAATTATCTCAAATGATATAAAAAGCAGCAAAACCACTCTTAGTAAACTCTCATTCTCCTCAGGATCTCAGCCACTCTTAGAACATTTTTAAGTGGTCACACAGCTAATTGAACATCCCTACATTTATCATGTAAGCATCTACGGTTGGACAGTTACTTATGAACCCAGCTGAGCCCATTATAACATTCCAGGCCAAATATGATATCTTTATTCTACATTAGAATGAATAAGATAATGAAAACATCTTGCTTTCTAAATTAAAATTAAAGATAACCAGTAATGATGTTGAACATTCACCACAGAGAGAGAGTAATTTATAATGAGGAGGAAAGGAGTTGAAGTAATAAAAATGTTAGATTAATCAATTTATCTTTATTTTGTGTGTATGAATTCTAAACTGCTCAGATCTTAAAATCCAAAATTAAATTATAAATCATAATTAGCTGATAGTTCTGTTGTTTTGGTTTTGGGTGGTTTTTTTTTTTAATATTGAACTGAAGATGTTTCACTAGAATTCTCTTTGATTGTTTGGAAAATCAACAGCAAAACCCAAGGCAAATTTATCTTACTGGACACGCACATATCTACACTTGCTGACTAGTTAAAAATTATTCTGAAAGTACATTTCTTCAATTTGGCCTTGGAAAATTCTTCTTATGCATTCAAAAGTTACCTGACACAAACGTTCCCATAAACCGATTTCAAATTCGTGGAGATTTCCTGGCACATGTACCTATTCAGCAGAAAAGCCGAGCAAACGGGTGCCGTGCATCCTCAAAGAAAATTCATTTTTCGCTAAAAGACACCCAGAAAATGTTGCAGCATTCACCCACCCACGTGTTATTGAGCTGTCACCCAAACTGCATAATTGCACTAATTCCTGTCCGAGGGATCTCCCAGTGGGAAATGCATCTCTCCATACTAATGAGTCCCTGCACAAAGTGCAGCCCGGGCATTTGCATGTTAATGGGGCTTTGTGCACGGGGCTGTTTATTCAGCACGCCAGGAACACTGAAAAGAAGGTGTTAACAGAAACCTTTAGCCAGAATTAGACAGGGTTAATTAGGACATATGGAATGGGATCTGAGTAACAAGAGACATTGAAATTAACCCTGTTTATCCAGCTGTAGAGGGACAAGGGAGGGGGTGGGGGGAAATCCCTCCTTTGACCCTCACAAAGGACTTTTCTGCCATGGGATTTAGGGGCAGTATTTTCCCACTGGCACAGCTCCACCCGTGGCTGGGGCTTTGGCGTGGAGGATCCATCAGCCCCTCCACCCCAAAAAACCTGTGAGAGAATCGAAACACAGGAATGATCACGACAAGGTGAAATTATCTATCAAGGCAGCAGCAAGATGTTTTTGGCAAAATGAGTTTCAGGCCAAATCTATAAATATGTGCCCTGACCTGCACATTATACAGGCATTTTTGATATTAAAGCACTGGAGGAGACCTTGAGGACAACCAG
This sequence comes from Leucosticte australis, assembly GCA_025504685.1. Classification (NCBI taxonomy): domain Eukaryota; kingdom Metazoa; phylum Chordata; class Aves; order Passeriformes; family Fringillidae; genus Leucosticte; species Leucosticte australis. The sequence goes on along the minus strand of JANIJU010000003.1, from coordinate 3,758,077 downwards.
GGGCTCTAGTTAAGAGCCTTCATCCATGCCTGGGTCTTCCAGGATTTTTAGGAGAAGATAATTGAAGGGTTGTTATGATTAACCCAATGTCATAGGGAGAAGAAAAGGCAAAATACAATTAACAAAATTATGCCTGAGTCTTTTAGCATCACAGTTGGATAATTTTATAATGGTATTTTCAGACTCTGTGCTATAACTTTGTTTCAGGACAGGATGCAAAAAGAGCTTTCACTTCACTTTTAAGCAGACTACACTCAGTGACTTTTTTCTTATTTAACATTTTTTCCTAAGTATGTTAGATATATTGCTCTTTGCTGAGTTCTTGGGATAATGACTTCACCCAAAGGTCACAGAAGGAATAGTTGACCAGTATTTCTACTAGCTCACTTCTCAGATGTTGCTGCCCTCTTTGCACACAAATTGGTAATTGATTACTACAATCAAGGCAAGAGCAGAGCATTTGGTTTCTCCCTAGTTTGGTATTTCATACTTGCATTTCAGACCTTGAAAAGGCTTCTTTTTTTTTTTTTTCCCATGCCCTAAAGCTTGTTTCTTTTAGTACTCTACCAGTTAATTTAACAAATACTATAGCTCCTCCCTACAAACCTTATTTCTATTCCTACATCTTCCTACCCATGACAAAACTGTTACTACCATATTTCAAAGCAGATTTTAAAATTGGATGTTCAGCTCCTGCCTCATGCAGAAGACTGATGTTTTCCTTATCACGTCTGGAAAAGCTTTAAAAAAAAAAAAACAACACAGGTTTTATTTTCCCTTGTCTTTTTATTCTGGTGTGTGCCAATAAATGTGTAGCTGATTCAGTGCAAGCAGAACTACATTTGACTGATTGATAAGAAGCCCCTGCTTGCTCAGAGCAATGTATCTGTCATCCTGGAGGAAGCAAAGTGACAGAAATGACAGCCAGCATGTAGGACGAGGATATCAAAAGAGATGCTGTGTTCCTTGATCATAATGCCATTAAAATGGAAAAGAAAAAGGGAAATAAAAGATTGAACTGAAACATCCAACAGTCACAAGCATCTCTATTTTCAGCACAGAAACAATTGCTGCACTGATCACTAAAAAAAAAAAAAATAAAATTATGCAATGCCACAACAAACTCCTGTTAGGACAAAGGCAGGAACACCTTGCTCCCAATTCTGTGCTGTACAGAGGGCTCAGGGCTCTGGGGTGTAATGCAAGGACTGGCCATGGTGCCATCTGAGAGGAATACTGACATTATTTCTACATGGAATAATATCTAGGCTCAGGCCTATTGAAACTTACCCTGTTGGACCAACAGGAATCACACTCACACTGCAGAAATGAACATAACAGAGAATTATTACCATGTTATTATTGAGCCTATTACATCTGCGTGGAGAATGAAATAAACAGGGCAGGAGCTCTTCTTTTTAGCACCTTTATTAAAAGTGATCAGCTCAAAATGGGGGGGGTGGCAGGTCCACGGGTTCCTGCTGCTGCTCCCAGCACTGACTTGGAAAAGGAGGATTTATGCAGCTCTGTCTGTTGGGGGCAGAGCCGGGATTCCCACCCTCACAAGGGCAGTGGGAATATATCCCAGGTTCAGTTCAGGTTGTTGGTCCAGGGGGTCCTGGGTCCAACTGACTTCATTTAAAATCTGGGTGAGGAGTGACGTTTTCAGCGTCTCTGCCAGCTTTAGACCTCGCCCCTGCTGTCCAAACACCACCCTGACCTCTCAATTCTCGTCTCTTTTGGGGTATTTTCCGGGATTTGGTGGGGTTCTTGTCCCATTGCTGTCTGGGTTTTGAGATAAATTTGCATGTCTCCTGAGATGCAAATTCCCCGTCTCTCCCCACCGTCGTGGGGGGGGGGGGTGGGGGGGTTGTCATCCTCCTGGCAAGGGTGGTACTGAAAAAAAGAATTCTCCGCAATAGAGAGTTAAAAGACAATACTCAATGATACTCAACAGGTGATTACAACATTTAACTAACAAAAGAACTCTTGGCCAGCGATCAGTTCCCAGCTTAACTTTAAACTCTGCAGCTCCTTCTCTTAAAAAAACGGGTAACCCTTTTTTTACTCATAACAGAGAACCAGTGACTAAAATGTGGAAAAGAAAGTTTCTGCCTCTTTTTTTTTTTTTTTGGAAACTACCTGCATTTTATGATGAGTGGGATGAAAGAGGCAAAAAAGGGGTGTGATAATTAAAAGTGCTCAGCCAGGCTCCTGATGCCTTGGAGTGGCTGCCTAGAACAGAGGCTAGACAAGGTTAAGAAAATAAAAGTCGGTATTTATGAAAGGCCTTCAAAAGGTACAGTTTGGGCTGTCAAAAGGCTCTGAGAGGGGCTACACCCAAAATGGACAATAATCACAAGTTTTTCAAGCAATTATAAATTTGGTCCATTTACATATCAGGGATTAATTCTCCAATTCCAGCTTCAGGTAATGAAGTCATTTCCCCCCAGTTTATTCCCCTCAATTCACTTTTGTTTATACTTTCAGGGCTGTAGGGTGCCCTTGAGTTTCAGGCCCAGAGGAATTTTGTCTGACCAAAATGTGAAGACAGTAACTCACACTCCATGTGGAGTTTAGAGTTATCCACGAATGCAGTACAGGATCTGAAAAACATAAAAGCTAAAATCCTAAGGCATCGCTGCAGCTGGTGCAGCGATGGGATCTGGTAATCTTCCTGCAGCACAGCTCTACCTGCCAGCCACTGCCACCAGGAGCCCCGCTTCTTTTAGAAAACCTTCTGTTCTCCCAGGAACCAGAGGCATCTGTCATATGCTCCCCTGGTGGTGCTGGGTGCCTCGGCAGCAGAACAAAAGAGCCTTTTTGCCCCGAGAATGAAGCCACAGAAAACCTGTTCCCATCCCTCCTTCTGGGAGGAGAGTACATTTGATCTAACCAGCAGAGCTCCAGCAAACCCTGTTCAAGATTTTGCAGCCCTGAGGCGTGTGGCTACTTGAGGACCAGGGGTTTGGGCAACATTTGTGGGGAGCTCCTAAGTGCAGGATGGAGGTGATTTATGGGCAGCACTGACAGTTGTCTGGGTTGCTTGCCATGACACAGGCCAGTTGCATTCGTGATAGATTGAGGTCATGGAGGGGGAGTGGAAGAGGTCCTGTCATACATCCTTCATCAGGTTTTCATTTGTCTGTGAGTTAGGGTTGTGGTAGCAGTGGGAAAAGGGTCTCATCTGAGTGTTTATTTTTCTAGCCTGGAGGGCTCTGTTCCTCAAACATGCTTGTGTTTGATACCTGAAAGGGAGACATCAGCATGAGGGATTTGTGACTCAACTCCCTGACCTGTGCTGCCAGTCAAATTTCAAAAGTAAAATCTAGAGCTTGGGAGCTTAAAAAAAAAAAAAAAAAAGAGTAAAAAAACTAGACAGAGTAGCACAGGTCTTTGAAGAGCCACACAGACCAGCCTTTGAGCACGATGTGCCCACCACGTGTGTCCCACGCAGTTGCTCTGCTCTGCAGTGCAAAAACACCCAGAAAACCTCTAAAGAACAGGTCCATATTGCACCTCCACAGAAAATGCCAACAGTACCACTCAGGGTCTGTAAAATCAGGCCCTTCCCTTGTTTCTCATGGATGGAGCATTTAATTCACTACCCTGCCTCGAACTCACGCACAAATAAGTACAAATAGTCTGTCAAAGATCTTGGTTGCAAAATTATGCCCAAAACTCAGCACTCCTAAAGTGCCACTCCCTCCAGTGATAACTAAATAAATTTTATTACCTAAAGAGAATTTTTTTTTCAAACCATATCACCTCCAAAGCTTTAAACTCATTCTGCTGCCTTATCTTCTGCATCAGGTCTGCCATCCCAGACAGGCACAAATCAAGTGGGAGGATGGTGCTTTCAGCTCTGTATTCCCAAATAAATTTAGGAAGCATGGAAATGGTGCACAATCACTAGAGGCTCCAGCACCACAGCCCAAGAGCTGGGAAAAAAGCACTGGATGCAAAATTGGGGTTTGGTATTTCAGATGCCTCCTAGTGAGGGTCTGCACAGCCGTGTGTGTGGAGATCTTTGTGCAATACCCAAGTGAGACCCTTCTGATGGCACAAACAGCTGGAGAATAACCAATAAAACATCAGCCTGTGTCTGGCATCTATCCATGTGGCTTTACTTTTTCTTGAGCTTCCCTCAGGATAATGAGGACTAATTAAAACCAGTTCCTTTCCCACACAACTCTAATACGCACCCAATGCTCCTCACAGCCCAGGTGTGTTTCACTCTTATTAATGACTTTGTATTAATTAAGACTAAGAGAGAAGGGGTTGATCTCTCATTAGCAGCAGGCACGAGGTGGTGAAGCTGCCACACTCTGCCCTGGTGCTCTCCTGAGCTTTCTGCAAAAGGAGGGGGGTGCTCTCCCCCAAGGACCTCACAGACTGAGCCCATCCCTTCAGCACTAGTGACCAACAGCCCCCAAAACCTTCCTGAGACCCTGCATCCCCTCAGGAGCAGGAGGTCTCCCCCAGTTTGCACAGAGATGCTCCCCCAGAGCATCTCTGCTGAGTGCAGCCCAGCCTCAGCTGTGCCCTGCCACCCCAGCTCAGGGATTTCATTTTGCTACCTAATTAGGCAGCCAGGGAAATATGAAAGGCAAAGCAGCCAGGTATAAATAGGAATCCTTCAGTGACTGAAGGAGCTAATAAGGCCTGAACCTTCTCTCATTTGTACTTTATCAGATAAATGAAAAGGGGAAGGGTGGGGGGGGGGGAAAGACACACAGTTTAAACATATGCTTCCAATTTTCTCAGAACTAGTAAATGGAAAATACTGCTCTGCCATTAACCATTTTCATATTTATTCTGCAGTATATAAGGTTAGAGGTGGGTCATGTTTCTGTGGCAACTATTGTGGAAACAAAAATTCTTTGTGCCACAGTCTTATGTTAATTAAAACTTAGAGCATAAAAACACCTCAACTACTTCAATAGATGTTTAGTTATTTAGTTCAAATTCAGGACTGAGTTAGTCATTCAAGTCAAATATAATCTGCAAACCCAAGATAAAGACATATTAGGATTTCCTCAAAGAGAATCACCTTTCTTAGCTTCCCTATTACATGAGAAAAGTGAGTTAAAATACTCTTTTTTAAATAAAACATCACTTCTATTAACCCAAATGGGTATCCAAGAACCTGCCAAACAAAACCAAGTCTGCTGGGTTTTAGGTAGAGAAATTAACTTGTAACTCAAATGCACTCAAAAGTCTATTCACTTCTATTTTAGAGAAATATCAGAACAGGTATTAAGGAGTCTTTGGTTTGGGATTTTTTTTTTCCTGTTGGTTTGGGGGTTTTATTTCTTTCCTGCAGGAAAAGTAATTCTATCATTCTGCAATGCAAAATCTCTATGTTTTATCCAACATCTCTAGAGGTTTATGTCTTTTACACTGGTTCCCAGGAGATTTCCAAAGCTCTCAGCTGGTTCCCCAGCTGTTTCTGTCCTTCACTCACCTGCTCACAAAGTTTATCTGTTCATCTCTCCAGCACTAAAACAGTCAGTGCAGGATGGCAGGCTTCACCCTGATACACTCCCAGGGACACCAGAAATCTTGGTGAGAATGGAGCAGGGAGAAAGTATTTTTTAAGGACTTTCCAATTTAACAAACACATCCACTAAACCAGAATTTATGAAATTATGTTGAAAACTCTTTATTTGTGTATTTCTGAGAATTTAGTACTCAGCAACTGATCCATATAAGCCATGTTGCACTCTTACACAAATTCCTTACTTCTAATTTGCTGGGCTAAGAAGTTCTGGAGGCCGTTGTAGCTGATGGTGATAGGGGTCTGTATGATTTAATGGCTTTAATTCAGGTTACTCTAATCCTCCAGAAGTGGCATCAGTTATTAGATCAGATTTAATCCTTTTCATACACATGGGTTCAGGAAGCCTCTTCTTGCTTAGACTGCCACAGCAAAGAAAACTTTGGGTTCAGACTTCTTTGAAACAGCAGCTACATCCTACTGAGGAGAAATTCAACGTTCCTTTGGATTTTCTCAAAGACCTGTGAGAGGCTTAAGATTTTGTGGATGAAACACCTTCTTCTGTGGATAAAACACCTTATTTTCTAGACCAAAACGATGTTAAAATCCTAATAATTTTTAATTCTCAATGTCCCCATGAAGAAAAGGGGAGCAGACACTATGTCCTGAGACTGTTTTCTTTGGTCTTCCTGAGTTTCTTTTCAGTTTTTTTTTTTTAAATCTCCTTTGAAACAAGGAGATATATGACATAACATTGACAAAACTGTAAATCCAGTGGTGATGTCATCCAGGAAAAATCCCAACAGTTAGGTACCAGGAGCTGCCCACTTTGCAATGCAGGACAGCACGATGTTCTCGGCGGTTGATTTGCGCTGGATATTTCATACATTTCTTATTTGCTAAAGTAGGTGATCATCAGTTTCCAATGACTTGTTTTGACCTTATTCAATGGAAAATGAGGTGCTATTTCTGGCACGCTTGTGAACCTACTGTTTAGTCCTAAAAGTTTTGCAAGAAAAGGGATAATAAATAGTTATTCACTTCCAGTGAATAGCTTTGTAGATTATGTGCTGAGGGCAGTAACAGCTGCTTCTCGTTACCAAAAAGGCCTCCTACCATGTGTACTGCTAACACACCAAGCTAAGGTCAAGCCGAGTAGCAGGTTTTTTTTTCCCCCAACATTGTTTAAAAGCTTTTAAATAAAACCATATTAGAAATACAGTCACCTCTGGTAACTGATTTTCAAAAGCGAAGTCAGAAGAGCTGTGAGGGGTTTTTTTAAAAAATCCTCTTTGTTTCTGATTTGGAAGGCTTTTTCTTTTCTCTGTTAAAGGCTCCCTTTATGCTGCTAAACTCTGGAGATTTTTCCTTGCAGTTCCTGAAGGCTTTATTTTCATCTCCTCCTTTCTTTTGTTTCTTTGTTTGTTTGCTTGTTTTTGTTACTCTACATTTTCTTCACAAGAGCACTACCACAATCCAGATACTTGTTCTGAAAGTTTATACGTTGCTAATTTTGCCTGCCACGCACAGAGTAGGGCTGGGCCATTCCCATCCCTGTGGTCCTGCATGGTCTGACTGAGTTTGGACAGGAGGAGGAGGAGGAGGAGGAGGAGGAGGAGGAGGAGGAGGCGGAGGAGAGCATCCTCAGAAAGCAAAGCTGGCCCCAAAGCAGTGCAGAGAAAACAGAAGAGGACTGTTGCTTCCTTCTAGAACCATCTTCCACATGCCATCACATCTCCCTGGGTGAATAGTTTTTCCACCTGCCCCAGTGGAAGCTCATTAAAGGCTGCTATAATTCATAAAATTGTGCACTGTCTTGGAAGCAAGAGCCACACTCCTGACAGAGGGTCCAACCCAAAAGGCACAGCATAAAACCCCCTCTGTCCTGGGGGCAGTCTCTTTCTTGTAAATATTTGTATTTTCCCCCCTTTAATTTTCAAGGGATGTGTGAAAATAAAGCAATCCATTGCACTATGACAGAGAAAGGAAAAGCTCTTTGTACTGATAGGGAAGAGAAAAATCTGAAGCCGTGGCTCTGCTGTGGTTTCTAATTATAAAGGGTCTTGTAAGGGCTGCTAAAATCTTTGTAAGCAAGTAGAGATTCTTAATAAAGCTGCCAATTAGTACCACTCCCTTATGACCCATGACATTACCTCTTCCTACATCAAAATCCACTTAATGCTGATATTAACACAAAAGTTCATCCCTTTTTTTTACCGGTCATTCCCAGTTGGTTTTCAAAAATGGGAGGAAGGAATAAATTTTTGTACCGATAAAGCAGCAAACATTTAGATGTAATTTCTATCCAGGCCAATATCACTTTTCTAGGGGTGAAAACAACCCAACCAGAAAACTTTTTACCCCTTATTTTTATGCATTTAAGTTTCCAAACTGTCAAGACTTACATGACAGAAATAGAAAAGCAAAGATATATAAACTTTATAATATTCCCAAGTTATTAGCATCTCCAATATCTTTTGTAGGACTTTCGCCACTTATCACTATATTTTTTATGTTAATTCAAATTGTTCTAAAGACAGCTGCAAATAGTTTTGTTTTGTTCACCCAGCCATGAGTAGGCTGGAAAAATTGTCATAAATTGTTGGATTAAAAAAAAGAAAAAAAAAGAAAAAAAAAGAAAAAAGAAAAAAAAAAGAAGGAAACTGGTAATCTGTTCTACTAGAATAAATTAATTTAGGGGGAAAGAGAAAAACAAAATTAAACAAGGGAAACACCAAGGATAACTGGAAATTCCTCATTAGGGAAGGCTTTTCCCAATGCAAACCTTGTTAATAAAGGAGATAGAAGTGAAATAAACATTTGTACCAAACAGGGACACTTGGCAGCAACAAATGAAGAGACAGCCAGGTGATAGCAGTGTAGGGCTTAGCCATGAGGGTAAATGAGGAAATAATATAAGTAAAATCTTAAGTTTTTACTTTTCCAGTCCCAAATAAGGATGATGTCTTGTCCCTCACAGCGCAGGAGTGGATATTGCAGATAGATATTCTAGAATCAACTATGGAAGGCGTTAAAGTAAAAGTAATAATTGTTACTCATTAAAACAAAAACATCAATAGCCTTGAGGGAATAACTGAACTCCTTTCAGGTACAGAAAATTACCTTTAACAAAGGTCTGGATGACTATGAAATTTCAAATGTCTAGGAAAAAAAAAATAGAATATTGTGCTAGAATTTGATAAGCACACACAACATACCACAGCCCAGCTAGCGTGATTTGGATCTAAATAAAATGTGTGAAAGGCTGATATGAGAGGTATTCACTTAGAAAGCAGCAGTATCGTTAATGTCAATGCCAATCTTCTTAGTTTTATGGGAAATGCATCTTGGCAGGAAAAAAAAATTACATTTGTCATGAGATTATAAATATTACTGATAAAGGTAAATATATTCACATTACAGAAACAGCTGCACTACAGCAGTTGACATTCTGCCCCATGCCTAGGGCATGAAAACTTGTTTGTTTTCAGCCACAGCTTTGCAGCAGCCTCTTAGCAGAGGAAATCCATGAGGAAGAAAGCAGCAAAATTATTCCCAAAACCTTTGTGTACGCATGATGTGCCTGGTGGAACCCTAATCAGAAACAAGGCCATGCATTTACCTTAGGCTGCATCCTACCCAAAAAATTACAGGCCCATGGATATTTTAATCTTCTGGTATCATGAAAAGCCACCAGGAAAGGAAATAACGAAGCATAAAAGTGCATGGAAATCCAAGCCACAAACCACAGTACATCTCTCAGTATGTAGCAACCATGTCAAAATCATTTTATAGAAAAAGTGGGGGGAAAGGCTTGCAACCTTGTTAAGAATTTTCACGGTCTAAATCTTATTTTCTTTTTCCCCTGTGAAACTTCACCAGTGCGAGGGATCCTTTGAAAATTGCTAAGTACAGGCTGGAAAAATCAACTGCACCATGATGAATCAAGATACCATAAATATATTGCTAATCTATGTGGTTTGGAAATTCAATTAGAAGGAGATTACGAATTAATAATTCTTGCATTCCACAAAGCAAAATGTGTTTTTCCCTAAATATCCCCAGAGCACTCCTAATTTCCAGACATACCACAGCCTTCAGCTCATGCAGCACGAGTATGTGGCTTTATTCCTATTGTATGAATTGTGTTACACTCAAGTTTCATGGACTCTCACCAGTCTCTGGGTGTCTTGAAATTCCTCTGAGTTTATTACGTGGGAATGGAACACTGAGCACATAAATATTTATTGAAAGCAGACAAATAATTTATTCTTTTTTTAATTTTACAGAATTATTACGTTTTTGGACAAACACTTTTACCAAGTATTTACAACTTCTGCATAGAATGGTTCTGGACTCAAGAATATTGTTGCAATAGCAATTGTTGTGAAAATTACTCAGTTACAGTCTTTATTCATAGTTGAGGTGGATCTGAGTTACACATTTTCACATTCTGCACAGATCTGCTGATTCCCCATTTGAGCCTGGAAATTTTTCCTCTGAACAAGCTATGACCTTACTCTGCACCTGCCTTCACCTTCACAAAAAATATTCATCAGAAAACATATTTTGCTGCTCACCTGGCAATTAGTTTTTATTTATCCAAAGCTTTCATTAAGTATCTTTTGAGGTTGCAAACAGGATACACATGTCTGGAGATACGCACACCAATGATTTTTTTTGACATATTAAAATCTAAAATTCCAAACTCTGCAGCAGGAAAACGTAGTCAGGAAGAGTATCAGGATTTCAAATTAAATCCTGGAGAGAGAATGTGGCCAAAGCTTTCCAAATATCTCTTTCCCTCTCTACACAACTGAGCAGCTCACTCGAGAGAGGGAAACCGCAGAGTTGCTGAGCAGAGGCAGATTGGGCTGTGGGAGGAAAATTAGAAAGCAATGTTTCTCCAAAGTGCATTCCATGGCCAAAAATAAACATATTTTCAACTTTAAAAAAATACAGTGTAGAAGTAGTGAGTGGGCCACCAAGCTCAATGTTGGCCAAGCACTCCCAGATCTTTATGCAGAGTGTGCAACGTATCCCTTGGAAATAAAATCAGACATTTCCCTATTTCAGTGACTTTCCAGCAGGCATTTTAAATCTGGCATAGGTGATACCCACCACAATCCACTCCCCCTGTCAGCAAAGAGCTCTGGCTGTACTGGAGAACTGAGAAAATAAACAGCATCCAAAAGCTGAGTTGCCATCTCCCAGAAAAGCACAAGGACTGCTAAAATTGCCACAGCCTATTGCAGAGAAATTAATTTTCTCAAGGAAATTGGTTTATCATGTTGTTAAATTTGGAGGGTATTTCAATGTGGATAAACTGAATTAATGACCATTGAATTCACTATGAATCTGGGTACCTACTTTCACAGGTAACTTGTAATTGTCAGCTGCAGCCAGACATCATTGCTCAGTTTCTTTCTTTCTGGCACAAAACAAAAGTTTACTATGAAAATTTAGGCTGGTGTTGGAGGCCTGAATAAAAGCTGAACAAAGGAGAGCTTCCCCCTCCTGCCATCCTGATGGAAGAGACATTTTCTTCTGGATCATTTAGGGGAAGTGATGTCTCCAGAGGTAAACTGCAGGTAGAAACTCGACAGGAAATCAGACAAAAACCAAAACCACCCAAATTTACCATGGACCCTTTCTCCAAACGCTTTCAGAGTTATTAAACCCCATTCAAACATTTTCTTGTTTTTCTAGCAGCTATACAGCCAAACCTCCAGTTTGTTGAGCATTTCTGATCATCTCTGTATTCCACAGAGCTTGGGATAATCATAAACAACCAGAGTGGATGAATGCTGCAAAGTCCACACCTTGCAATCTTCCCAGACCATTGTCTGGGTTTTCAAACTAGCATGAATGTATAAAATGTCATTCCTTTCTTTTACACCATTTTCTTTCCCAAAACCAATTCTGTTCTAAAACAGAGGCTTTTGTGTCAATAATTATGTGTAAATAATGCAGAGAATCATGTATGTATCCCTTCAAAAGAGCTAGGCAAAGTGAATTCTATTTAATTTTCAGATGTGGATCTCTTTTCTCTCTCTATTTGGCTTTATGGGAAGGGAGAGAATAATCTAAGAGAATAATCTATTTCTTTGTTTTGCTGCCCCATCATCTTTCTAATACTCCTTTAAATTTCTATATTAATTGCCCATAAGCCTTTTTTTCTCCTGTTTTTCAGTGTAATCACTCATGAAAAGCATAAGCTCAAGAAAATTTTAGCTTTAACCAAACTTTTAGACTCTGTATGTTTAGGAATGCTAGAAATAAATTTGTTATTTGTTGTTTTTTTTTTTTTTTAATTAAACTTCCAAAAGCATCTTTATGTGTATCACCTATGTAGGGAAAGGTAAACAGGTGATGTGTTGAAAATGTAGCCAAGGAGGTGAGCTCTGGGAATGGGATCTCTTTAAGCAAACTGAATTCTCTCATCAATGCATCAATGCAGCACCCTCAAAGGAAGAAGCAAACTTACTAACTGGGTCCCGAAAAGTTAATTTGTTATTTGTACAGGTTTTGTATGACCAGCTGGAAACATTACAATTTGGGCCATAAGGCATTTTAAAAATAAGCCTGAATTATTGGGACCTTGGCCTACAGCAACACTTCATTCCCTGAACCTTCTCTTCAGCTGAATTCCTAAAAACTCATCTGCCAGCGACCCTGTGTGACCACTACACCACAGGAATGACCTAGCAACATTAATTTTTCCTATCTTCATTCAAAAAAACCCTAAATACCTTCACTGCATACAGCCATTTGCACAGAACTTCATGAACTTGCATTAAAAGAAAAATTTGGTTCTGGTTAGGTCCATTTCACCCAAACTGTAAATCCTGGATCAGGAGAGGACTACAAAACACCTAAATTCCTTTGGAACTTAATCACACTTCAAATGATATTTTAGTCATATTCCCCTGCTTCAATATTCTATACATCTGTTCTTCTGCTTTGGTTTGCAATTGTTTATTTGTTTTGCCTGGGAATACAATGAAAAGTACCTTGCAATGGGTATTGAGAATCTGTAACCCCAGATTCTGCTTTTTACTCTCTCTGTGCTCTTTGTCATCAGTGAAATGGGGACAATGACAATAATAGAAAGAAACTTTCTCACCCTAAGAAAAATTAAGAAATTAGGAAGAAAAAGTTAAGAAAAACCTTTTAAAATAAAAGCTAAGAAAAAATTTTATAGAATCTTTAAATCCTTAGTATTGTACGAAACCATCATGTATCCACTAAATAAATACAGCTCACTAAGAAATCTTTAAAAAACACTTGGCGCCACCACCATCTGTTGGTTTGATACCTTATAGTTACTATTCTGCAAAAACAATAATTTTTTACAACAAATCAAAGTTAATCTGAGCAGCTGAGTAAAATGAATTCCTAAAAGTATTTCAGCTAGATAATAAAGCACATTAATCCAAATTATAATCTCAGGCCTTTCACACAGGAAAATTATTTTTGCGGTAGACATCCCAGAATCGAACAGGAATGAAGATTTAAAAATATTTTTCATGTTCAGTTCTCAGATCTTGCAAAGACACGGGTGAAATCCTGAGCTCTGGCACGGAAAGGTCCCTCTCATGTAGTGATGCAGTGCAGCCTTATTCCCCCATGGACAGCTGGGGCAAGAAAAAGGTAATTTTTCCTTCATTCCTCAGAGATGAAGACAGTAAACTGCAGAAAAATGGATTCAATATCAAGTAACATTGTTAGATTCTTTTCCAGTTTAAGAAAATAATGAAGTGACTCTAATAAGCTCAGTCTTTCCCTTTTTTGGGGCTATATCACATAACAGGAAAGGAAATCAAAAACATTTGTCTGCCTAACACAAGCACAAAACATATTTAATGGCTTCCGTTCCTCTGAAATGAATTTGATGCAGGAGATGAGAAAATACATTTAATTTTTTTTTTTTTTTCATGTGGGTGTGAATCAAATCCTGGTGAAACAAGGCATAGGGAAAAGCAGGAATGGAGCCACAACATGAAAGTTTGTCTTACTGTTACACACCTGCTGTCAAAAGATACGTCAGAAAGGTACAGAATTCTCACTCAAGGCTACAACTGTCATTAATCTTACCCCAGCAGTCACCAATGAAATAATATATTTCACAAATTTGAAGCAATGCCTCTGAAAAAGCTTTAACAACTGCTGGAAAACTCCCAGAAGTTCAATATATGAAGTTTGAAATATTTTTAAATTAAGTGTTGGCAGATATTACACAAAAAAGAGTTCCAAATCTGTACAGCAAAATAACATATTTTTCTCCTGGTAACTACTGTGGCTCAAATATAAAATCACTGAAAGACCAAGAAGTTTTCAATGTTGGGGTGGAAGGGCTTGGATCATCATCAAAAATAACCTCAACTTCAAGAGTGATGAGGAAAAAAATGTCTGTAAAAGACAGGTACAACCTAGAAAGTGGCCAACAAATTATGTGGAATCACAGTTTTAGAGAACACATGTGACATGCTACAAAAGGCAATATTTCTGTTATTTTTTGCATATAAATAAACAATTTTATGTCTATTTCCATGTCTGCATATTTGCGTACATCAATGCAAATGTGAGGGGCAGAGGGAAAGGAATTAAAGTCAGCCCCCTAAGAGCTGGAAACAGCATCAGAAAAACAGCCAAAAAGCATCTTTGTGGCACCATACTGGAAATATTTGTTTAGAAAACCACCATCTCACTTTCCACCACTCTTTTCTGCAGCATTTTTTCAGAAGAGTCTCAAGGAGTCTGAGCTTACTGAGAATTTCAAATGCAAGGGAATTGTGAATGTAATTTTTGCTCTGAGAAAAACTTAAAACCCACAAAAATACCCCAAACCTAGCTGGATATAAGCTCAGTTGATTTAAAAAACAAACCAAGCCAGAGCAGAAAGAAATATGTATTTGATTGGCAAAGCCACAACTGAAAATATTGATGCAACTGCAGTAATTACAGACCAAAACCTAAGTCTTTAAACTCTGTTGACTTTCACCTCATTTTAATGCACCTATTTTAATGGGGTTCTTGCAAAATAATAAATATTTCCCAAAATCTGTACCATACAACTCCATTAAGGGAGCCATATTGGCCTCTAGTGGTATTTTTATTACTCTTACTACGTCATTCCTATTATTTTCAGGATCCCTGTTACTTTACGGATCTTTGGGACTTGTTGAAATAATAAAATATCTGAACGACCTCACTTGGCCAAGACCTGGAGAACAGCTTGGACTCTGCACAAAAATTACTGTACAAATTCCAGTGTAAAGATGTTGGTCACTTGAAGAGTGACCAAATGACACTCTTTGAGGTTTTGGATAAAGAACGGCCCGGAAGGGGTGTAAGACACACCTGAGGGTCCTTTAATAGGAGAAAGGAGTGTAAAGTAATTTTTCCCTTTAAAGCAGGTAATTCCCTAGGGAGTCTGTCACTGTCATATTTTGTGGAAAAATCCGTTTGCCAGGATTTCTTCTCCTGGGAAGCTGAGAGACCTCAGAGAGAAATGAAAACAATAATTATCTGATTGCTTCTCTTGTGTTTGCTGCTTTGGAACGTGGTCTGGAGATTGTTTATCCAACTGGTCATTGATTGGTTTCATGTGAGTTATTTTTCCTTAATGACCAATCACCATCAGCTCTGTCGGGACTCTGGAAGCGGTTACGAGTTTTCATTCTCATTCTTGTTTAGCCTTCTGTCTGTATCCTTTCTCTGTTCTTTAGAATAGTTTTAGTATAGCATTCTTTAATATAATATAATATCATAAAAAATAAATTAGCCTTCTAAGAACATGGAGTCAGATTCACTCATCTGTCACCTCGTCCTGGGGACTCCTGTAAGTACCACAGGAGTCATTACTTTAAAGGGTTTAATTACACTTGCAAGTAGCTTTCAGAATTGACTAACTCCAGGTAACATTCATTCATGCTAAATGTTACAGGTGGTGAATGGTAAATTTATGGTAAATTTCATCTTTTGCCCTGTTAGAAGGAACAAACTGTCCATCAGAGGCAATGCAGTCATAGGAAGTAAGGTGTGATAAACCCCAATTCTGAGCTGTTACTTTAAACATTAATCATTCTTCTCGCAAGCACATCAACAAGGTGGCCATCGATGCCTGCTGTTATCACAGGTCTCAGAATATCAGATGACCTCCACTGGCTAATTTCATTAAACTCTGAGACAGAGGAAGGCCAAGCCCCATCCAGAAGAAGCAGAGACCACATCACTCAAGCAGATTTCCTTTCCCACTGGTCTTCCCCTCTTGGAAAGTGAAGGTACCCATGGGTGGCAGTCAGCTTGGGAACCCTCACAGCTCCTGTCTCACGGAGGGGCAGGTGTCACCATGAAATTTCCTCAAAAATCCCTTTGCCAGGATTTCAGCTCCTGGGAAGATGAGAAGCCTCAGAAAAGAATGCAATTAATAATTATCTGATTGCTTCTCCCTGTTTGGCTGCTTTGAAATATGGCTGGAGATTGTTTACCAACAGGTGCATGTTTGATTGGTTCCATGTGAATTGTTTTTACTTAATGACCAATCACTGCCAAGCTGTGTGGGACTCTGAGGGGTCAGTCACAAGATTTTATTATTCATTCTTACTAAGCCTTCTGTCTGTATCCTTCTCTTTCTTTAGTATAGTTTTAGTATAGCATTCTATAATATGATATGATATGATTAATATGATATTATAGATATGATAGAATAGAATAGAATAGAATAGAATAGAATAGAATAGAATAGAATAGAATAGAATAGAATAGAATAGAATA
>JANIJU010000003.1:3682512-3692553 GCA_025504685.1 Leucosticte australis | reverse complement strand
GGGCCCGCAGAGTCCCTTATATACCCCCAGCCAGGCAGGGCTCTGCCGTGTCACAGAGGGCTTTGGGCACCACAGTGTCCCACAGCCTCACCGAGGGCTGTGACACAAGGTGCCTGTGTCACAAAGGCCACTCCGCACCCCTTGAGCCGCTGAAGGCTGGAGCAGCCCCAGCCTTGGGACTTCCAGCTGGAGACCATGTGGCAAAGCCAATTGTTTGGGTTTTTTTGAACTGGTAATGGAAGAGACAAGGGGAGAGAAAGAAGGAGAAGGAGAGCTAAAGTTGCAGCCAGGAAACGTAACCCCCCAGCTGGGCTAGATCACTGCAGCTGGGCTGATTCTAGCAAGACCCACATGAGCTGAACACAAACAGCATTTATATGTACATTGCAACTGCAAATTATGTTACAGTCCGGTTAGATTTACAATGATAATAAAGTCTAGCATCCAGAGAAATTACCAGCAATGACCAGCAATCAGCATTAAGGCCATTATTCAGCTATAAATCCAGAATATAATGGTTTTTTTCCAAACCTCCTCTTCAATTTTATTGCAGGGGTTTTTCTACATCCTAGAGATAAATCTCAGGCAAGCAGGAGCAATGCATTAAAACAATTCTGTCTTCCAAAGTACTAGGCAAGTTAGTAAAGGTTACTACAATGACTTCAGGGAAACAAAAATCATACCTTCATTGATGCACTTGCACTCCAGAGATATCAAGTCTATGTACTGAGCAAGACAACTTCATTTCAGTTAATAAAGAACAGATTATAATTTTTTTTAAACCTGCTCATTTTTCATTCCAGCCATTTTCACTGTTATTTCAGTGGTTGTGCCACAAACAAAGTAAGCAGATAGATGGGAATGGCTGTCTGAAGGAAAATATTTTGTTGTCCTACTCCTCTTTTTCTACCAGGAAAATTTGATCCTAATGAGTCAAAAGAGGACATGAGTGTAGTCACTCTCCTACAGCAAGGTCCTTATGGAAAAGGTCTGATATTGATGACTTTGCTCAAAAAAGTGCCATGGATTTGTCCACCCATAGATGAAACTTCTATGTGTGTGTTGTACATGTATTCATACACATGTACTTATGTGACCTGATAAAAATAGTGAAAAAGCTATTTCTCACCCAAGTACAGCATTTGGCAATGCTCTACTTGCTTACACCCAAGTACAGAATTTTACAATTATGTCTTTAAAGAAAGCTGTCCAGAGGTATTGTTGCAGAGCAAATAGCTCAAAAGTCTTAGATTTGGACAGCAGATCATACCTTGCCCTCTCAAAGGGCATTTATCTGCAGCAAAGAGTGCTAAATGGTACTGAAAACGTGCAAATCCTGATTCTCTCCGTGTATGGCCAGTTTTGTACCATTCCAATTCAGGTAACATCAGTGTGACTTCCACATCAGCAAAACTGATGAGAAGAAAACAGAAATCATGCTGATCTCACAGGGCTGAAAAGCAAACCACAGCCCCAGTGGCTGTAACTACTGCTTTTAGATTACTTATTTGAGATTGACCTGCAAGATGGAGAAGTGTAGAAGACCTTAATAGAGTATGTTCAAAGATTATTGCTACATTTACAGACTACTAGATAGGAAAAGTGTCTTTCCACCCAAGATCATCTGTTTGGACTGGAAAGAACCTCAAAGGCCATCCAGTGCCTCCCATGCCATGGGCAGGGACACCAGCCCCAGGGGGCTCCAAGCCCCAATGTCCAACCTGGCTTTGGACAGTTCCAAGGGCAGCCACAGCTGCTCTGGGCACCCTGTGCCAGGGCCTGCCCATCCTCACAGGGAAGAATTTCTCCCTTAAACTTGTTTAAAGCCATTCTCCCTTCTCCTCTCACTCCATGTCCTTGACAAAAGTCTCTCTCCATCTCCTTTGTGGTCTCTTTAGATGTTTACAATTGTCTTTGGTGCACACTGGCCTGCAAAAAGTAAAATCCACTCCATAGGTGCTTTGCAATTGTGAATTCTGCACAGGCAAAGACAGTAAATCTGTGTGTTTTCAGCTCAACCTGTTTGAATTGTAACCCTTTAAAAACTGTGACCAAATCTGAAACTAATCTGAGACTTCTCCAAGTAGTTTAGAAAGATGGTGGGGGGGTGTCTCACTTCAGTTTCTAATTCAACAGGAGGGACCAAACCTGAATATACTGCAGTAGTGGGTAATAGATGATACAGCTGTTATGTAGAAACTGTATTGGCAATAAATCTAATAATAGTCATCCTCATAATCATAATCACTGCATCCTACTTCATCCCCAGCCTGGATCAGCCCCAGGGGTTGCCCTGGCCTGAGTGCAGCACCAGTACTTGTTGCGCTTCAACAACTTCCCACCTCTCCAGGCTGTCCAGGTCCCTCTGGTTGCATCCCTTCCCCTCCTTTTTCCATGTTAAAAATTTGCAAATCGCTACTAAAAATGAGCTGAAATCATAATCAGGGAAATTGCAATCCCCCCTTCCAAATTATCCATGAAAAAATCAGCTCTTTTGTCCACCTATATGGGCAGTGAATTTTTAACGGAATTCTTTATACTGTATGTACAGCTTAGGTTCATCAGTGCTCAAAGGAGCATTGTTACTGAAATTTATAGATCTCCCAAAGCCATTAGATCTTGCTTTGAGACATGCCTCATTTTTAGGAGTTGAAGTGCTTTTCAAAGTAAGAATCGCAGATGCTTTACACATTTAATAAATTGATCTCTCCCAAGTTTTAATTTATGCTTTGTTAAGTAGTGCTCCTGGCTCATGCATTACTCAGTCTCAACGTCTCTGCAGATTTGACTGGTTCCAGGTCAGCAGATCTTTCTCACTCCCTGTAGCACACTTCTGCTTTTCATCCTTGTAACAGACACGTCATTACAGAACTGGGATTGCAAGATGTCAGGGGGGTTGCGTGGCAAAGCACAGGCATGTCATTCCTCTTGCTGATGCACAAACTATACAGATATATGAGTTTTGAATTTTAAAACAGGTAAGTCTGCCTGAGGAGAATAAAACACTATTCTGCTTCTGAACCTTCAGAAAGGGAGAGGAAAAATTGAAGCTGCAGCTTAATAAACTAGTAGCAAACTTTATAAACAGCAACTTTATATCTATATCTATAGTTATATAGTTATATAGTTATATATATACAACCACAAAAATATTATTATATATAAAACTATATGTATTACTATATATTAAAATATATATATAGTTTAAACAGATAAAAATAACTATAATTTTTCATTTACCTCATCATCAGCATTGATTAGGTAATTATGATCGATCTTTTTTTAACAAAAAATCATTTTAATGTCTCAGTACAAAACTAGGGTGGTATATCACAGTAAGATTTTTTTTTTTTAATTAATCACTTGGAACAATGTAGAAAGGGAAAAGCATTTTCAGGTAAGTGCAGGGCTGATGAGGCTGCAGGTGTCTGACAAACAGTCTTTCACTTTTGCACCTCTCATGCTACATATGTGAATCTTCTCTATAAAACCTCTCAATCTGCAGAAAGCAGCTTCTTGTAAGTGGCTTGGGCAGCAAGTCTTGTCCAACTCAAAAGAGGGGATAAACTGAAATTGCTATGTTTTATTTAAAAAAAACCAAAAACCAAAACCAAAATAACCACTGTCTGGAAGCAGGGCAAAACCCTGACACTCCCACCTTCTAAAAGTGGGAGTTATATTCATATTTATATAAATTTAAGTATTTATATTTATCTGTGTTATTCCCCAGCTGGACACGGGCACATTCAAGCAACCAAGGCAATGAGTTTTCCTCTGGAATACTGGGGTATCAGCAGAAGGAGTAAAAAGATGTTGCAAGAGCTCTAGGAAAGAGAGAACAGCTCTCACATTCACCTTGAGAGGTTTAGTGAAACACTGTCTCTGCCCTAAGCCTTTCCCAAACCTTTCCCAGGTCTTTTGCCAGTGGCTCTGTCAGGTCAGCAAGTTCCAGGTAAGGTCCAGGTCAAGCCTGACTTTCCCAGTGTTGTCTTCTGCATGGCCAAACTCCTCCTTGACAACCTCCAGACCTCTCAGGCTTATCTCTGCAGACAACTGGCAGTAATTCACATTTCGTGTCTTTCACCAAAATCTCAACTTTGTTATTCTTGCTTAGCCCAGGATAAATCAAGAGGAAATGTCTTGGAACAGGGCTATATAATAGTGTTAAATCTAAAAAAGCAGAAAAGCAGGGATGTTTATTAAATATTAAATAGATGTTTCCACATTTTCCTAAGACTGTTACAGTGGCCAGCAGGAAGAAAAACAGCTTAACCAGTATTAATATAGTTTGTTTTTTACATAAAAAATATTACCAGTGTCCTTTTTCTCTGTTATAAGTACATTTTCAGAGCTACTACTGTAGGGACTTTTTTCTATTACTGTATTACTTTCTAGCCTCAGGTAATGTCATTTTTTTTCTCCCCCTCTAAATACAAAACAAAATTATTTCCTGGAGTTTGCATTAAGATGGGGTTTCTGCAGTTTTTCACAGAGCTTTAAGTGATCTTCAGCCTGCACAGTGTTGTCCTTCATGCTGTCATGTACACTGGCCTTTCAAACATGAAAATGAGGAAAAAAAGTATTTGCAAGTCTCCAGCAACATAAGAAGAAAATAATCCTAATAATTCTTAATAACCAGGTACTGAGTCCAGCCTGCCTCGGGGGAAAGGATAAAGAACACAGCACAGCTACTGACTGTAGATCCCTCCTCAAAAAATGGTGACACTGAGTGCCATGAGGAGCTTTTTTATCCAGACTTTCACCATCCTCAAGTTTTCAGGAAGGATTTTCAGCTGTCATCGTTTTCTGGCCCAGGATGCACTGACAGCCCATCAGGTCCTGCAGCCTCCTCCTCTGTAAGGTCTGTCTCTTCTCATATCAGTCTCAATTTCTTTTTCTCACATTGGAAGGCCAATAAAAACTTTTAAGTATCTCGGCCAAGATTATCTGCTTTAAAGATAACTATCTCAGCCCAAGTTTCCTAAACTGTAATTTATACTTTGATATATGCTTTGATAGTGGAAACTGAACCTTGGGATATCCTATCCCCCCATCCTATTCCAGAAACTGACTTGCAAAGTAATTAGAAAAATTGATTAAATGTCAGTAAACACCACTCTTTTGAACAAAAAGGATCTTATTTTAAAGACACTTGTGCAGTTCTTTTTCACTTTGGCATAAACCCCAGAGTATTTGGTATATTTCTGTATATCTATCAACCCCTTTCCCAAGAATCTTTGTTGTGCAAGCATGATTTAATTAATCTTCACAAACCTGCCTGAAACATAATTTCTATCTTTTGAAGATAAGGACAGATTTATTAAAATAGCATGTCCCACTTCAAATCAAAATATTTTTTCCCATGCACAAAAACAAAGGTAAAGAAGAATGTCACTTTTGTAACAGAGAGAGAACATGTGCAGGAAAAGGATTATCTTTGTTTATTGACATGCTGTTGAATCCTACACTTCTAGCTGAAAATTTTTCTAAGTACTCTGCCAAAAGTCTTTGGTGTTCCCTGTAACATGGTGCAGATGGACACTGTTACATGGGGAAGAGAGTGTAGGACGTGGCATCCATCACTGAAAAGGTGATATTCAGACTAAAGTGGTCTCACTAAAATGAAACCAAGTGGAAATATAACCAGTTTTTGTTTGGTTTTGGGGGTTTTTTGGTGGGGTTTTTTTGGGGGTTTTTTTTTGTTTTTGTTTTGGTTTTTTGGGTTTTTTGTTTTGTTTTGTTTTTGTTTGTTTGTTGTTGTTGTTGTTGTTGTTGTTGTCCCTACTTCAATTTCTGAATCAAGTTGCTTCATTGGGATGGAATCAGTCAGGGGCTGACTACCTGCCACAGTCACTTCTGCCCATAGTCTGGCAAGATGTGTTATTTCCTGCATAAAAATTTCCATAACCAAACATCATCGTGGTGATTTGAATCAAAATCGTTTTGGTTCCTCTTTCTGGGGAATAAAGATGCTCAGAAAGATGAAGAAACTCTCCTGGCTCCTCTGAAAAAGGTAAAAAATATTTTGGAAATGTCATACTATGTTCTTAAACATTTCTAAAAGTTTTTCCACATTCCTTTGAGTTAAAGTTGTCTGTCAGTTTTCTTCCACAGCAAATTCTACCTTTTATTTCCTGTCATTATTGGAGAAAAAGGATTGTCCTCCTGGAACTTGTTTGAGCAGCATTGCTTCCCTCAGAGCATTAATGAAGGTTGGTTTAAAGGAGGTGCACCTGATCCTACTGTCATTGAACTCAATGGACATGGATTGGCTTAGGAAAAACCCAAAGAAAGTAAAATATTTATTTATTTTATATTTTTCTAACATCCATCTCCAGTTAAACCCTCTGGTCCCTACTCATTCCTTACCAGAAGATTTTTCCATTATTGCAAGAATAAATCACTTTCAGTGCCACATTTACTTCTCGGTTGATATTGTCATGAATTCAAGTCCGCAATATTAAATAACTCAAAGAAAATATTAATGTTCATATCAAGTAACTTTTAATGACTCTTTAACAAATTCCAAGTACTGTTTATTCTTGTGAGTCACTGCAGCTCCCCATATTTTAGCAAAATTAAAGCATTGGCCTTCAAGTTACACATGGAAGGGCCAAGTATCTTGTTGATTTTGGACTGCAAGGTGCCAGAGAGTTCTGAGAATTTAATGGGTTTATGTTCTGAAACACAGGTGACAAATATTAGTCATGACTTTTTATTTTGGACACTGCATATCCTATTTTCAACAGGCAGCAAGTTTGGGGTATCTGAACTGTAACAATCTGTGTAAAACTTATGAGAAGGCAAGGTGTTGTTGAATGTAAAACAAAAAGCAGAAGTGGTTTCATATTTTTCAGAGGAATCATAGAATCACAGAATTGGTTTGGGTTGGAAAGGATCATAAAACCCATCCATTCCACACCTGCCATGGCAGGGACACCTCCCACTGTCACAGGCTGCTCCAAGCTCCAATGTCCAGCCTGGCCTTGGGCACTGCCAGGGATGCAGGGGCAGCCCCAGCTGCTCTGGGCACCCTGTGCCAGGGCCTGCCAGGGCACAATTCCTCATTGCCAAGATCCCAGCCAGCCCTGCCCTCTGGCCCTGGGAGCCATTCCCTGGGGGCTGTCCCTGCAGCCCTTGGCCATTGTCTCTGTCCATCTTTGCTGCAGCCCCTTCAGGCCCTGCCAGGCCACCCTGAGCTCAGCCCAAAGCTTCTCCTGCCCGGGGGAGCAGTGGCAGCTGTGCCAGCCTTTGCTGCTGGCAGAGCTGCTCCATCCATCCCTCTGCCCATCCTGGAGCCTCCTCTGGCCTGGCTGCAGCAGCTCCAGCTCCTTCCTGGGCTGGCCCAGGGCTGGACACAATAAGCCATTATATTGAGAAATTCACCAATACAACATATCCCTGCAATTAAAATAATTCCAAAGGGAGGGATGGTAAAAATCTCCCTTACTCACCCAGGATGGGACATTTTCTGTTTAATAATAAAAATAATGTGAAGTCTCAGGCACTGGGCATAAACAGGTCATTTACTGCTTGTGGTGAAGCGGGAGTTTATCTTCTGCACAAATTATTATGAAATTATTTTTGTGTGCTCCATGCATTTCCAAAGATATTTCTGCATACTGGTTGTTCATTAATAGGGGCACTGCAAAATATAAAAGACTCTCCATAAAAATGTATGAAATTATACTGTTTGAAATCCTCAAATCTTATAGCATACTTAAAATATAAACTGCAAATAACTTGCAAAATCTTTTGCAAGCAGTGCCAGCGAAGAAAGAAGCTGTTCTCAGTCAGCTGCTTGGGCTGCTGGCTCGTGGCACACAAGGAATTATGTGTAGCAATAGAAGAGAAGAAAAACCTGTGACCAATTCAGTCTGAAACTTCTAGAGGAAAAGAGGGTTGTGAGGATGGGTTTTGTTCAGGTTCCATCACATTTGTGGGCTGCCCTCAGCATTACTGAAGAAAGACCCCCAGTGCCTGTAGCCAAATGTGTCAGCAATGCAGGGAAGCACAACTTGCTTTTAGGTGCACAGATCTATCTCAAGTAGCCTCAGTGATGCTATTTGCTTCCCAGTACTAATAGAGAGTAATGGATTTATTAAGAATAATCTCTCCTTGATTTGTTTTTCAGAATAGAAATAAAAATTAGCACCAGAAAAATCAATAAATGAACCCAGCTTGGCAGTATGCAGAAAATATATTTAACAATAAAATCTTATTTTAAAAGGTTCTTTTATTTCTACAGTGAAGTCTCAGAATCTTTTAGATTGAAAAAGACCTCCAAGATTCATAAAGCCCAGTTTTTGACCAATCTCCACTTTGTCAACCAGACCAGAGCACTGAGAGCCAGGTCCAGCCATTCCTCTTCCTCATTCCTTCTACAGTTCAGAACACAGGGCATCAGTCTAAACATTTTTTTCCCTGTTTCCCCTCAATCTGCATACTGGCCCACTGTTCCTGGTTCTCACCAGCTCCTGATCATTCCTAAGTTCCTCAGTCACATGATTTTAACAATAAATACTCCAGCTTTGTTAGTATCTCTCTTAACACTTTTTTTCTTTTCAAAAGGTCACTGTTCTTCCCATGATAATGAAAATTGAACCAAGGTCAGCAAATCTTCCCTCATTGTTCCTGGGGTGCTCTGTACCCTCAGGTTTCCCCCCACATCATCTGCAATTAAAAATTTGCCTCTTTTGTCATCTCCAGGACGTTCTCAGAGGTTTCCACACCCTCTTCAAGGTCATTCCCACAGTTGTCAGGGTGCTCAACTCTGCCTCTCACAGTGACTCCAACACATTCTGCCTTAACTTTCAGCAGCAAAACTGATATTATGGACCAGGCTGTTTCTTTTGTCCCCTAGAAAATTATTCCATTTTTTCCAACCCACTTCAAAAAGTGACAGGACATTGCTTTTGATGTCTTGTGGTTAATGAAGATTGCCCAGGAGTGAGCAGCTAATTGGGGGCCAGGTCCTCTCTTTGACTGGTAAATGCCTCTGGCTTTCTTCCAAACTCGTTACCACAGATTTACAACACTTGTAGAGTGAGAGGTACAGCTGGCCTAGTAAATCCAGTAACACATAAATGCTGAAAAAATGACAAAATTGTCACCATTTAAGTGAGTTATGCTAACTTCAGGATTTCTGGCTGTGCTGGGAGAAATGTGGAGCTCTATATATAACATCCACCACTTTAGGGGGCTTGCTGCTTTTTTGCTATCAGGGGCTTGGCAATAAAAACACAAAATGTTCTTGTACTCCATACAACAGACAAAAGTAAGGCCTTGTGCCCTCCAGCTACGGTCTAGATCACATCAGATTTCTCCCACAAGGCCAAATCAATGGCCTGTGTGAATCTTTCTGCTAAGGAATGAAATTCTGCCATCAGACATTTCCCCAGGCTTCAATAGACTTCAACAGGAACAGCGTGTTCCCATCCAAAGTCAGATCTGACCCTCACAAATTGTGCTGTTCCTCTCTAGGTTTTGGAGGGAGCATCAATGCTGTCAATAAAAGGGGAAAAAAGAAAAAGAACAGTGCCAAGTTTTGCCAGAAAATTTAGCAGATTATAGCATGCAACAGCTTGGACTGGGTATGTGTCAGAACTGTGAACAGGAATCGCTAGAAAAATGAAAAGCGGTTATTTAGGGAGGTGGGGGAAGCTAGACTAAGAGACTTAACAAAAATATTTTGTCACATGTGTGTTGCACCGAGCTCCACACCCCCTCGGCAGGACTGCTGCTCCTAGTCAAGCTGGAGCTCCTCGGGGGAGTGTTCCTGCACCAACATTTATTTCAGTGTGCTCAACAGTGCAGAGAGAGACAGGAACCATCCCTCCTGGGAGCACAGGTGGGAACCTGGTGGAAATTAATCAGGGGTTGGGCTGGGTTGGACTGGAAGTTCTGGGAAGGGATGTTCAGGGAAGGGAAGTTCAGGGAAGGGAAGTTCAGGCAAGTTCAGGGAAGGGAAGTTCAGGGAAGGGAAGGGAAGTTCAGGGAAGTTCAGGGAAGTTCAGGGAAGGGAAGTTCAGGGAAGGGAAG
>JANIJU010000003.1:3640750-3651826 GCA_025504685.1 Leucosticte australis | reverse complement strand
AGGGCACCCCAGAGCAGACACAGAAATATTCCCTGGGGTGCCCTGGGCTTCTATGAGCCCTGCCATGGGCAGGGACACTTTCCACCATCCCAGGCTGCTCCAAGCCCCATCCTACCTGGCCTTGGACACTTCCAGGGATCCAGAGGCATTGTGACTTTAGTTTCTGCACTGCCCCCGAGCAGATCTGCACTCAGTCCTGTAACAGAAACAAGCTTGTGTTTCTAATTTCTGAAAGCTGCTTCAGTCCACGCTGCCAGGCTGCATCCATCCAAATCATGAATGTTCCCTACCACTTTTGGGAATGACTCTGAAGAGGCAGTAATTAGATATAAACACATCATTTTTAACACAGCCTGTGCTCGTGGCTTAAGTGGAAAATACGTATTTTGCATTTATGTATTTGTGTTTATTTAGGGCTGGTTTTACATTCAATCTTTATATAATAACTAATAAAAAAATTCTATATATTATAAAAATCCAACCTCCCCGTGCAAAAGAAACCCCAAGAAATCCCAAACAAAACCATAAACCCCATCAACACTTTGAGGAGAAAACATTACTGTTAGAAAAGACAGCTCTTGAGGATGCAGCTCCAGTGTTGGAATGCAGTTGTTGATTGGTAATTTCAAAACCATTTGGTCTTTGTGAAAACGCTGCAGCTTTGCTTTACAAAGTTAGGAATACTGGGAATACTTAAAAGCTGACTAGGAAGACAGTTGGTGAATATAACATAAATATACCACGACAGACTGGTATTTATTGGACAAATATTCATTAAAAGGTCAAGATCTGGGATAGAGATGGTTTGCCATGGAGCTACTATGGGGTTTGCTCTTTCCTTTTAAACTACACTTTGGGACACTTCTGTTAAGACAGATTTTCTTTGTTCCACCACATTCTTCAAAATTACTGCTGGTTTGTTTTTTTTTTTAATCCAATATGTAATTTTTTAACCCCAGATTGCAGCTAAACACCACACAGCCTCTCCCTCATTCCTCTCCCTCTCCAGGAAGGGAATTGTACCAAAAATGGGTTCAGATAAGAACAGTTTAGTAACTGAAATAAATAATAGTTCAAAGCACGTGTCTGATTTGAGACAACAAATAAGAATAAAGTCAATATTAAGGCTAATGAGTGAGAGGTGTGCAGGCGCAGGTAGCCTCAAGGTGTGTCCCTGGAGGGACAGGGGGCTGGAACAAGATGACCATTAATGTCCAGCCCAAACCATTCTGTGGTTCTGGGACCCACAGAGTCTGAGACTCCTTCCTTTTTGCAGCTCTCCCCTCCTGGGCACAGCCCTCAGGGCAGCTTTGGAGAGTGCTGCCAGATAAGCGTTTCTAAAATTAAATGTCTTGGTTGGCCAAGCAGACAAATCCACCCAAAATCCCACCACTTATCCTGAAACTCCTGCTATAATCTGATCTCTGGTGTCTGGCGCCCCGTGGTGCTGCACAGCTGGGTTGTGACACACACTGGGATTTTTGTGGGGTTTTTTTGGGGTAGTTTCCCCCCCTGACCCTTCCCTGAAGGTGCAGGAAGGCCTGGAGTCTGCATGGGGATTTCTCAGGGATGGGGTCCTTTGGGGATGTGGGACCCAAAAAAAGGTAATCCCGGAATCCCAGACTATTTTGGGTTGGATGGAGCCTTAAATCCCATCCTGCTCCAGCCGTGACAGGGACACCTTCCAGGCTGCTCCCAACCCCAGTGTCCAACCTGGCCTTGGGCACTGCCAGGGATCCAGGGGCAGCTGGCCTGCCCACCCTGCCAGGGAAGCAGAAAAGAGTTGTAAAAGGATTAATTTTTGCATCCTACCCCAGAAGGATGCTTTTTGGCCTGGTTAGTTTCCCAGAGGGAGGATGGTGTTGGAACTGAGACAAGATTTTTGTGTATTTGAAGGCCAGTTTTCTGTCCTTGCTTCCTTGCATTGTCAGTGCACTGTGCATCAGAGCAGCAATGATCTATTAGATTAAAAAGGTGATGTTTAAAGTGGCTGACACCTCACACTTTGGTTAATTTAGGAAGCTTTGTGGTGTCCTGAAATGGCACTGGGAGGGAACTGCAAACAGTTGGAAATGATTTCTGCTGTGTGTGCCCGAGGAGACGCAGCCACAGGGATAGATTATCCATCTTTGTGCCATGCAAACCCAGCCTGTGCACAGTTCCTGCAGCACAGCTGTCATCGTGGGGTCTCCATGAGTGTCCATCTGGTCACTCTGTGTGACAGTGGTGACACACTGGGGGTGGCCAGGGTGCCACGTCTAACCTGTCACTCTCTGACTGCTTCACAGCCCTGACAGAACTGTGAGCCTTTGCACTGACTTGAACTGAATATAATTACCTTTCCTGTGAGGTAGATTTACAAAAAAAAAACCAAAAAAAAAATTGTTTAAAGTACAATAAGAGCTTCAGTGCCTCCTTCCTGAGGGTGGGAATGTCTGGGCTGCCTTGGTGGGAGATGGGGAACAGACAAGTGGCACCTTGCTGCCTGATCACCAGAGGAGGAGTTCTGCATCAGGAGTAAACACAACCAACACCTCATCTCCAAATGGGGGGGGAAAGATGCCAAACAGCAGTTTGCTTGGAATACTGGGCACTTTTCAGCCCAGCATAGCCCATCGTGCAGGCTGCAAACAACAGGACAAGAGGGAACAGCCTCAGGCTGGGCCAGGGCAGGCTCAGGGTGGGCACAGCAGGAATTTCCCCATGGAAAGGGGGCTCAGGAACTGCCTGGGCACTGCCCAGGGGGGTTTGGAGTGCCCAGCCCTGCAGGTGTCACCTGGAGGTGGCACTGAGAGCTCTGGGCTGGGGACAGGGTGGGGACTGGGCACAGCTGGGACTCAGAGTCTGACAGGGATTTTCCACCCTTAGTGATCCTGGGATTCTGGGATTCTGCTGACTTCCCACTGACTTTGCCCTACAGGTGGTTCATCTGTGGCCACAAAAAGTTCAAGGATGAAGCTTTTTCTTGTTGATTTCAATATAAACCAGGCAAAAGTACAACAGCAATTAAAAAAAAGGAATCACAAGAGCTCCCCTAACCACGCCCTTGTCAGGACTGCTGCATGCAAGGCTCTATTCAGAATGTCTTACAAACCCCAGTAACTCAGAGATGCTGATTTTGTTATCATTCTTCACCAGAATGAAGATCTAATTTCTTTTCAGGTACCAAGTGTATTTGTTTATGCTTGAACCTCCTAAAAAAAGCAGCATTAAAAAAAACTGATTTATTGTAACTATCAGCAAGAGCCAAGGGGCAAGGAAAGGCTTTTACTCTTGCTCTTTGCTTCATCAATATTCCAGCTGATTGCTGATTAGTGATTTATTATCAGTACCCTAGCATTAATATATAGCAAGAGAGTCAAGATATTTTCACTGATTTATTCTGGTTTAACCTATGCTGGCAGTTTGGTGTTAGATGTTTTCTGGGTTGTCTGCAAACCCCCCCCCCCCCCCCATTTTTTCTGAGCAAATTTGCAATATTTTTTCTGATGTGGAATGGTGGTCCAAGAAAGCAGGTATTGATAAATTAATAAATGGAATCACAGGGGGTGGAAATGCAGCTAAAGGTGCATTCAGTTGTCACAGAGCACCGTCGGCAGTTTCAGCCTGTGCTGACTCTACCTGTGGCCTGCCATGTATTGTTTATGCTACTTTCTTTCACTTTCTTTGCCTTGAAAGGACACATTTTTTTCTTGTTTTGGCCCCTACTGGTGTGTATTTCAGAGGTTTTTTTTCTTAGCTTTTACTCCCAAGTGGATGAGGAATGTTTGGGAAATGGATGCGCATGGATCAGATCTCAAGGCACCACCAGAAAGCCTCTCTGTGCCTTTTCTTCCATTTATTTAGGAGCCAGGAGTGCTGAGGCATTGGGCAGTGACATTAGTGACCTCACAGCGTTTAGAGAAGTGTGTGACACTTCTGTTCCTTCCCTGGGCTGCTTAAACTTTTCAAATGAGCCCTGTGTCCATTCTGGTGTAATTGCTCTAACTTTAGCATCATGCATTGCTGGTGCTCCTCAGAAAATTTAGGGGTTATCTTCAAGTGGTTTTTGCTTAATCCTACATTCCCTCATCTCATTTTTCAATCTGGGATTGTCACATAAGCATCTTTACTCCTCCTTAAATTGGATAGAAGCCGCTCAACTGAGGACAAGCTGTTGGGGGATTTCTCAGATGAGCAGATACCCTCTGCATCCCAGAAGGAGAAATGAATTAAGATGGCAAATCCTTTTTAATGATTACAATGCTAAAGCCCCAGTCATTCTCTAATATCTGGAATGCCACAGGCAGGAGCTCCTAATCAGCCCAGTGAAGCTGCACTGGTGGTGCCATCAGCAGGTAGCAGGACAGGAGAGCACCTGATGCCTGCAGGTTGGTGTATGGCTGTGTCCTGCCTGATGTTTAAGGATTTTGGAACTAGATGACCTCTAAGGTCCCTTCCAGAGTCATTCTATGACTCTGTGATTCTCAGAGCTACCAGTGTGTCTGACCCACAAATCTCTTTGAGGATGACCCAGAGCCAACCCCCTGCAATCAGAGTGGTGTGTGGGGGCTTTGGTGTCTTGATCTGAAACACCAAACTGTGATTCTGTGGGCATTTCACAGCTGTGAAATGGCCTAGAGCTTCCCAGTGCCAAAGGGCAGGGCTGGATGTGGCAATGAGGAATTGTTCCCTGGCAGGGTGGGCAGGCCCTGGCACAGGGTGCCCAGAGCAGCTGGGGCTGCCCCTGGATCCCTGGCAGTGCCCAAGGCCAGGCTGGACACTGGGACAGTGGAAGGTGTCCCTGCCATGGCAGGGGTGGCACTGGGTGGGCTTTAGGATCCCTCCCAACCCAAACCACTCAGTAATTTTAGAATTCAAAGCACCAAAACAATTAGCCCAAGAAGCTGGACATGCATGAACTGAATTAGTGCTGAAGAAAGGAAAGTGCTTCCAAATATTTGGCTCCAAAGCTTGCAGTGCCTTGCTTTCACATCAGTGGAGTCGAGATATTCAACATACATAATATCTACATACTCATCTCTATAATATGTAGGTGACATAAGATATTATAAGACTTCAGAACACAAGCAATTCTTTCTGTGAACAGAAGGAGAAATTCCAGAGCTGCTCGTAAACATCATCCTCAGCTCCCTTTAAGGTTAGGGTTAAGTGCAGATGAGAAGGGAACCTCAGTGTGATTTTGGAGCCCTCTGATCCTGTCCTTCTGCCCCCTTAGCAAGCAGCTCTCACCCGGGTACAGTTTCCCCAGACCGAGTGATCATTGCCTCTGGAGGTAGCTGGGAGGTGCGGGGGGCACACGGAGGGCGGTGTTAGTGGGGCTGGAGTAGGGATGGATCGGGGATAGGACAGGGGATGGAGCAGGGATGGTGCCAGGGATGGAGTGGGGCTGGAGCCGGGGATGGAGCCGGGGATGGAGCCTGGGATGGAGCAGGGATGGAGCGGGGATGAGAGCGGGGGTCGTGCAGGGGATGGGAACAGGGATGGAGCCGGAGTGGGGATGGAGCCGGGGATGGAGCGGGGATAGGACAGGGGATGGAGCCGGGGATGGAGCAGGATTGAGGCAGGGGATGGAGCGAGGATGGAGCCGGGGATGGAGCGAAGATGGAGCAGGGATAGAGCGGGGATGGAGCCGGGGATGGAGTGGGGGTGGAGTGGGGGTGGAGCGGGGATGGTGAGGGGATGGAGCCGGGTATGGGAGCAGGGATGGAGCCGGGGATGGAGCGCGGATGGAGCAGGGATGGAGCAGGGGATGGAGCGAGGATGGAGCCAGGGATGGAGCGGGCACAGAGGCAGGGATGGAGCGGGGATGGAGAGGGAGCGGCGGCTCCGCCCGCAGCCGCGCCCCCGCCGCTGTCCCGCCCCCGGAGCACGGCGCTGATGTGCCGGGCGTGGAGGGGCTCCTCGCCTCCCGATGGACGGGAACGCTGCCCTGCCGCTCCTGCTGCTGCTGGCCTGCGCCGGGCTCGGCGGCTCCGAGGAGCGAAGCCCCGCGGGGAACAGGTCGGTACCCGGAGCGCTGGCGGAGCTGGGCGAGCGCAGGTCTCCAACGCTGTCGTTCGTGCCGCGTTCAGATCGCGAGGACGTGGCTCTGCTTTCCTTTCCAGGTTTGAAAGCACCCCGGGCTAATGCAGAAATTAATTATTTTGAAGCAGGCGGTGCGTTAGAGATGTGACTTCGAAGCAATTTTGTGAACGTTGTTTAAAATCGGGTGTTTTCTGTGCATCCGCCCTAAGTTTAATTTACGTTTTATTGACTCCCACGCTGATTTTCCCTGGTCCCTGGGAAAAGTGAGTTATAAATAACATAACAGCAAGGGTGTGGAAACTACTCCAAGAAACAAGGCACGAAAATATTCTGCTTGTGTGAAATATCTGAAGTGTGAATACAATATTGCAAGTAAGTATTAAACTTTAAAAATTACTGGAGATTTGGGTTTATTATTAGTAGTGCTGTTTCACTCTCTAATGAAACACAAACAGTGAGCCCAGATCATAGCAGGGGGAAGAGGGGACTTTGTAGAGCCAAGCAGTAAGAGAGTGAAAACAGCCTGAGCTGTGTGAGTTGAATGATGCCCAAAGTCACCAAAAACAGACACAAAAACTCAGAACAAGCATGCTGGTGAAGGTCGCAGCTGTCAGTAAAATCTGTGCATTTGAGACAAGAAGGACATGTGGTGATTTGCCTAAGCTTGTATTAAGAGATCTGGTAGCCAGTTACTGATAAATACTACAATATGTTTTCATTAAATTGCTTACTTGCTGCTCTCCTCTGCCAGTTCTCAGATTTCTTACTGCTCTTCTTAGATAATTTCACTTCTTTGTCTTTCAATCAGACCAAAATCTGACAGATAACAAGCAGTAGGAGCATTTCCTGAACTTTATTGCAATAAATATTAACAGATGAAGCAATGATCTTGATGCCAGTGAATCAAATGGGAATTTTGCCTCACTGGGAATGGGATTATACCTGCACAGTGTAAATTTGCTAGAAGTTTTATGAGCTCAGTTTCTCTTTTTGTGTTGAAAATGGAAGCTTGAGTATCATCTTGCTCTGATCCAGACCTTGTTGGACATCCATTAAATTACAAATCAGCCCCAGTAATCAGTGCTTTGTAAAATATTTATGGAGATCTGTCTGCCTGTGTCAAATGTGTCAAATCACACATAACAAACCCAGAAGAGTTGTGGGGTTTGTAGATATTTCTTTTTGATAGGACTTAGACAGTGATGTGTTTTCGTCAGGATGTTTCTTAGAAGGAGCCAGCTCTTCCCTTGAATCTGGTCTCTCCAAACTTCCACTTTTATGGCATTAATAACTTCACTGCAATTCCTTATGCTGAGTGTCCCTAGGACTACAAGCAGTGCATTGCCCCCAGGTGCTCCTCACCTTTCAGAATTTTATTTTTAGTGCATTTGAGAGGTCACATGTGATTTTCATAAATTAGCTGTAACCAGTTCAGCAGCCAGTGAGGAATTCTGCAGCTGGAGATTATCAGTCCTAGGGAGATGACCCTGAAGTAATGGAAATACAGAAATGCTGCTTCTGTAGATGCAGAGAGCATTTTCCCATCTGGTGCAGTTTATCAGAGCAGTGATATGAAGAGTAGAAGTGTGGACAAGGCATGAAAGCTGCCTGTGGCCCTGCACACTCAACCCCTGCTGAGTGCCAGGATTATCCATGGGGTTATCTGAGTAGAGAAAATGCTGTTTACACAGAAGTCCTCAGAGCTGGAGTGTTTATCAACTTTTGCAGACAAACAAGCCAGACTTGGTTATCTTATGTAGATGGATAATGTCGTCTGATAAAGAGGAAATTTACACTTCTTTATACTTATAATCCTATTTAATTGGGGTTTACATAGTGATTAGTCATTCCAGTGCTTTGTATTAGGGCTAATCCAATTTCATGTGGGTTCCTTACATGCTTGGTGTGGCAAATTCAACATACGTGCCTGGGTGCACCTGGGAGAGCTGTTTACCAACAGGTAAGGGAAAATGTGGCTCATCAAAACATACTCCACTTGTGATCAAATGAATTTGAAATTTCAGAGTAAGGGAGGCTGATAGAAAGGTCTGTAACTCAATGTGCTACAAATAATTTTCTGTGGAGAATGCTCTAGTGCTGGCTAGTTCCTTTCTCTTAACCATGTAATTACCTTTTTTTTAATCAAAAGGGAATACATATTTTTCATTGTGCAGCTATTTTCCCTTTTCTCACTTTCAATACTTTTATTTCCAGGGGACACGCTCCAGCTGAGGACCACAGGGCTCTGCTGCCTGTGGATTCCCAGCTGGCCTTTTTGGGTGGAAAAGCTGCTGTTTTGGCAGCAGGCATGGATCACACCCTGGTGACACCTCAGGGCTGACTGTCAGAGGCAGGTGACAGAACTGATAACATCAGCACCCACCCGTGCCTGCCCCAAAGCCAGGCCAGCAGGACGGGATTGTCCCTGTGCCACGGGGACACGGGGCCATGGATTTCCCTTCCTGCTGGCACTGCATGCCTTCTGCAGGATGAGAGCAGGCAGCCAGCACTGCTAATTAACAGAGTAATTAGCAGGAGGGCCTGGCTGGAGGCACATCCCTCACTGTGCCTGGCACGGGGCTGTCAGGAAAATCGACCCACAAACAGCAGAGGTTTGTGTCCAGAAAGGAGACAGAGGAGTCCTTTGCCTTTATTCCAATCAAGGCAGAGGCCACGGGGCATTCCCCTGGGGTCTCTCACAGTTTTGGAGGTGCAGCCTCCTTCTTATCCCAATTTCCCAGCCACATTTCCCTTCTTTCTTTCCCCCTTGGCTGAGGGACCGGAGAGGTTCAGACTTCCCAGAACACCTGATCCCAGAGATTCCCCTCCAATGTACAACCCTCCCTTTTCATGTTTAATTCTTACTGAATTTAGGGGGTTTTCTTCCCCACTGCTTCTTCCCTCTTTCAATGCCTAATTTCATTTATCAGCAAACCTGCAGTTCATTTGTAAAAGCAAATCTCTTTTTGCATTGATCACTCAGTGGAATCCTTCCCATTGTTTCTTTCCTCTCCCAGTGCTGGTTTTATCCACCAGCAGACCCACAGTTGGTCTGGGAAGACAAATCCACCATTCCTCTCAGGGCTGAGCGTGTTCACGGATCCGTGGTGGCTCCTGGGTCACTCTCTGCTCTGCATTCCCCATGAAAACATGAATATTTCACCAGCTGTGCACATTCATCTCTGTTTGAGTGCCTTCATGCTGAAAGCAGAGATGTGACATCTCTCCCGGAGTGGCTGTGCCTACACAGGGTGTGGAGGAGCCAGGATTCATTTTTCTTAATGGACAGTCACAAAAAACAGAATTAACCTTTCCCCTTCCATAAACAGCATAGAAACCTGTCAGGGAATGGAAGGAATTGCACAGTTTTATGGCATTCTTCTTCCAACACCAATGTTTTAGTCCAGGTACCTCAGCGTGGTGATTTCCAAGCTGGAGTAAATGGCTATGAGTGCTTAATTATGCATATATGCAAATAGTGTTTAATTATGGAGAGGAGCTAAAAGTATAACTAAGCATAACTATATATATATGTATATATATATATATATAGCTGCAACTAAGTACAACTAAAGTCAGTATAACTAAATAATGTACATTCATATTGGTTTGGCATGCCCTGATTTTATAGGTATCATCATGGAAAAAAATGCTCCCCCAAATTACCTTTTCCAGCCTGAAGGCACGATCTGTCATGAAGAAAGACTGGAAAAGATGAAAAAAGCTACATCAAATTACAAGACCCACATTCCTAACTGTAAGACAGCCTGAGAGAGGGGTTTTGTTTAAGCAAGAAAACAAGTTTTGGTCCATTGTGGCCACATCTTTTGTTACCTGCATGTCAAAATCTGAGTATTTCTACCCATCTCTGTTTGCTGTTGGCATGAGCAGCCTCAGGCCCCCTGAAGACCCCAGGCCAGCACAACCCTGCCACCCAAAAAGCAGCAGAAGAAGCAGCAAAAAGCAGAAGACCCACTCTGAGAGTGCTTCTTGAAGCCACTGAGGTTTCAGAGCAGCAACTGAGGGCAAAGTTGGTCTCTCTATATGTAACTAACATCACCAGATAAAAACTGTGGTGTAAACAACACTGCCAGATAAATGCTGAACAGAGCTGAGCTTTTCTGAATGTCAGATCTTCATAAAGTCCTTTCAGCCTGGGTCTGGGCTGTCCCATTTATCTGCCCTTGAGGATGCTGTGATGGAAATTAGGTTGGGATCCCTCCTTCTGTGTGTGCCAGTGGGTCACACAGACCCCCCTGCCCAGAACCCACCAGGGGAGGGTTCACCCTGCTGCCCCAGCGCTCCCCAGGAGAGCCCAGCCCTGACTTTGCAATCCCAACAACCTGTGGTGAAGTTTGCACATAAACACTGAAAACTGCTCTAATTCCTGGTATTTATATGCCAGCCTCGGTGTAAATGTTTCCACATATTTTTTCTGCTCTGTTGGTTTGGCAGGATGGTAATAAATGGGGGGAGGGAGGAAGGTGGAAGTGTCTTTCCCTGAGCAGTGGAGGGTGAGGCAGGTGTGGAGGGCACCAAGGGCAGGGTGTGCAGGGTCTGTGGGCTGGGGCTCAGCTGGGAGAGTGGGAATTCTGATGGAAGCCTTGGGAAGGGGACAGAGGCCATCCCAGGAGCAAACCCATCCACTGAAGGGGGATGCAGTCCCAAGGAAGCTGCTGTGATGTGGAAAGTGTCCACGGGCTCACGGGGAGGATTCTGGTCCTGAGGGAGTCCTGGTTTCTTGGGCTTTGCTCTTGAGGGGTCTGTTGGTGTTTGTGAAGCCACTGGGCTTGAGTCTCTAGCTGGGGAAAGCTGATGGTGCTGACACCAGATGAAGGCAGGCCTAGGAAGAAAATCAAATGCTGCAAAATGCATGAGCCTGGTAGCTGTCACTTGAGATGTGCTTCACCTGAGCCCAGCCTTGCAGTGACTCCCATGGGATTTGTTGTTGCCTGGAGCTGTAAGAGCCTGAATGAGGGATGTGGGACTCCAGAGGCTCTCGAAAATGCAGTTTATTCCATCCAAGAGCCACAGCAGTCCAGGGTCGAG
>JANIJU010000003.1:3593894-3616285 GCA_025504685.1 Leucosticte australis | reverse complement strand
ACAGGTGGGAATGGAACACACACCCCTGCCACATCCTTAATTTCCTACCCGGGACAAGGGAGAAGGCAGACAGGACGGGAAGACAGACCTTGGGAGTGGCAGATCCAGATCACTTACCCCGAGGGTGATCAGAAGGATCCCAGAGGTGTGGCTGCATTTCCCATCTCAGAGCAGGGTGAAAGTGCCTCCCTCCTTCAGGTCTGTGTCTGGTACCCACCCTGCTTTGCTCCGAGGGATGTTTTATGGAGAATTCTGCAAACTGCAGGTCTGATTCCACCCCTGGTGGCTGGGAGGCAGGCAGTGGGTTCAGCAGGAGATGGATTATCCATATATATATATATATATATATATATATATATATATTTGTATATTTATATATTTATATATTTATATCTATATCTATATAAATTCTATAAATATAAATATAAATATAAATACTTAACAAGTATATAAATATAAATATATATGTTATATTCATTAAATATTTATTTATAGATATATATTTATAAATACATTTATATCTCATAAATATATGAAATTTTTTAATAAATATATCATATACATGTACAAAAGAGATCAGTAAATAAATTTAAAATATATTTGTTTATATATTTATTTATTGATATATTTTATACATTTACATGATATATTTATTAAATATTGATGTATTATAATAGATTATATTCCCATATTTATTATAAATTATTTATAAATAAATAATACTTGTTATTTAATGAATAATTTTATATTATTTAAAATGAATATATTTTTATTTTGCAGCTGTGGACCAGTCTTGCTCTTGCTGATAAAAGGAGCTGGAATTCAGAATGTACTGCATAATGACCATCTGCCATATTTTGCCTAAGTTTCCCTCTCTATGTCTCTCTCTCTATTCCCCTGTGAGTTTTTCCAGGACTCCAGGGAAGCCTGAGGAGAGGAGGGCTGGTTCGGGTTTCCCTGGCTGACCCTGCACCCACCACCAGCTCTGCAGAGTGAAGAGAGCCCCAAAATTCAGCAAGTGTCCCCCCCCAGGGTGCACTGGTGGCAGCATCCCTTGTCAAAATGTCATTTTAATTTCTTTGTTGTTGTGAAACACTGTGGAGAACAGCAATTCCACACAGGATTTATGGACAACTGAGTGCACAGAAGTTTTGTGCTAGCTTTGTCCACATCAGGAAACCAAGAACTCTGGCAAGCTGCAGGCATGTGACAGATAAACTCCTAACTTTTCATTTTGGTCCAGGGAGAAAATGGAACAAAAAATTAATAAAATCTAATTTATTGATAAAATTAATAAAATATAATGATTAAAGACTTAAAGAATTTAATATTTATTTTATAATTTTATTTAGCTTTAATATTTAATTTCTACCTGACTAAAGATTTTTTTATTTTTGTCTCTTCAGGCAGCTGAGAGTTCTCATGCCAGCTCCACACCAAAGCAAATAAAAATCTGTGTGTTCTGTTGGCAAAGGGGAGCTCCTGTTGGAAGCAGCCCACTTGGAATTATTCAAACACTGCAGGACCAGCTAAAAGAGCAGGAACACTGAAAGGCAACAGCTTTCTGCTGCTGCTCCTCTTTCTGCCTCCCTCTCAGGTACAAATCACTGTTTCTCACATTTATCGAGAGGTCACTAATCAACACCTCACTGCCCAGGTGATCTTGGTGCTTGCTGATCTCAGGGTGAGCCTGGAGATCAGAAAATGGATTTTTCCTGTTAATTCATGGACTTTTCTTGAGTCTAAATTAGCCAGTGTTAGGTCTCCAGGGTCAAGCTTGTTTGCATGGGCTTAGTAAAACCAAAGTAACTGCATTTCTGCACTCCTCTGAACAAAACAAGTTTTGCTTTAGAGCATTTAATTTTTAGTTGTATTAATTTATATTAATATATACATAAATAGATTAAATATTTTTAAATACGTATAATATATATATAAATATATAAAAATTAAATTATAGAAAAATTAAATTATATAAAAATTAAATTATATGTATAATTTATAGTATTATATAAAATTATGTTTATTTTATAAAATATATATTTTATCTACAAAATTATATTTAACTTAATCGTTTATTAAAATTATTAAAAACTATATATAATTTTTATAATCATATAAAAATTAAATATTTATAAATATAAAATATATAAATATATAAAATGATGTTAAATTTTAGTTATATTATTTTCAGTTGCATTGATTTTTACCTGGGTAACTTTATCTAAATAAGTCTGGTTTAAATAGTGATGTGCCAGGGCTGTGGAGCCACACTCTTTGTTTTGGAGGTGAGCAGGTTCAGCTGCAGATGTAAAGATGTGAGGTCAAACTTTGTGTCAAGGCCACTTCCAGTTCATTCCACCTCCTCCATGCCACAAGCTGCAGAGGCTTTTATATTTTTACTGTGGATTCAGGGAGCACTTTGCTCTTCAGGGCAGCTTCTGTTTGGACCAGATCAAACAGAAAGTTGGTACAGACTTTTTTTTTTTTTTTAACCAATTCTGAGGTCTAAGCAGCAGAATCTTCTTCAATTAGACAAAAAGTACCAACAGCTGCACTGGCTGGGTCATCTTAAACTACTAATTCTCAGAAAATTCATATTACTTATTTTTAAATTTTTTTGGTTTTTTTTTAATGTAAAATTTTAAATTTTAAATTATTTGCATACAGAAGGGATTTATCAGCACTAGAGAGGGATGCAGGATTATTTCCACGGCACAGGGATGGATGGGGAGCATATGCTCTTTCCTGCATGGCAGGACTTTCCCTGCTCCCATCCAGTGCAGGTCAGAATTCACTGCAGGTACCTGAGGCACCTGGGTTCAGGGGGATTTTGGTTAAAACCTGCAGGATGTGTGAATTCACCATGACAAGGAGCTTGTTTAAAATGCATCTCAGCTGCTGCATGATTAAACCCACAAACTGCCAGGCTGTCCTTTGCTTCCAAATGCAAATGCAATAATTCCCAGAGTGCCAGCAGGACCTGGGGTGGGCTTAAAACACCCAGCAGGAATGTTGTTCACCCCTCACACCCCTGTGTTCCTGGGAAACAAGCTGCAGCCTCTCCCGGGTTATAATATAATATATTATTATCACAATATATAATTCACTTTGTCAGGAAAATCAGCCCACAAACAGCAGAGGTTTGTGTCCAGAAAGGAGACAGAGGAGTCCTTTGCCTTTATTCCAATCAAGGCAGAGGCCATGGGGCATTCCCCTGGGGTCTCTCACAGTTTTGGAGGTGCAGCCTCCTTTTTATCCCAATTTCCCAGCCACATTTCCCTTCTCTCTTTCCCCTTGGCTGAGGGACTTGAGAGGTTCAGACTTCCCAGAACACCTGATCCCAGAGATTCCCCTCCAATGTACAACCCTCCCTTTTCATTTTTAATTCTTATGAAATTTATGGGTTTTTTCTTCCCCACTGTTTCTTTCACCTTTCAATGCCTAATTTCATTTATCAGCCAACCCAGAGTTTATCTGTAAAAGCAAATCTCTTTTTGCATTGATCAATCAGTGGAATCCTTCCCATTGTTTCTTTCCTCTCCCAGTGCTGGTTTTATCCACCAGCAGACCCACAGCTGGTCTGGAAAGACAAATTTCTCATTCCTCTCAACATTTTCCCTCTTTAGGACAGGCTTCCTCTGCAGAACATGGATTTTTCATCCTGTCAAAAAGCCAGCTCAGTGCTCCCTGTATTGAGGGCAGTGGTTTTGGGGTTTGCATGATCTGTTGGAAATCCACAGGGAGTTTTTTGTCCCCTGGTGCCAGAGGATGGGGCCAGGCTCTGCCCAGTGGTGCCAGTGTTGCCATTTTATGGCCATAATATAAAATAAACCCCATAAAATAAAATAAACCAAATAAAACAAACCCCAGCAAGTTACAGGGATCTTCCCTGGACAGGGGGATGGGCCATCTCCAGAGATCTCTTCCAACCCCAAATACCCTGGGATTCTGTGATGTTACCTCTTATTATTACCTTTAAAAAGATGTGTATAGGGAAGAAATTAGTTTTGGTTTTCTGAAAGTTTCCTGGAGGTGGAAGCTGTTCCTTCAATATGCCTGTTCCTTTAATCTGCACTTCTGTGTGCAGATTGCTGCTTTGTGGGTGCTGTGGGAAGAGGGGAAGGGAAGAGGTGGGAGTGGGGACGCAAGGAGAGAGGAGTCTGCTGGAAAAGGCTCTCTGCTTCATCTGAAAAGGTGAGGGAATCCACAAAACCAGAGGGTTTTGGGAAAGCTGCAGAAGGCAGGCCTCAGAGACAGCAGAACTGGGACTGGAGCTGAGCAGCAGCCATGAGATTGCTCAGCAGAAAAGTCATACAAGAAGCAGAAAAGGACAAGGAGCAATGGTCTGTGTGTCAATGCTTGTCTGGAATAACTCCCCAAGCTGCAGAAAAGTTTATCTAGTGAGATATCAGGGAGTTCTAAGGTTAATAATGGAGCTCTGTGCATTGTGTTGAAGGCTCACAAGCAGGTGTTGTGTTTGAAATAAGCCAGCATTGTTTAACCAAAGGTACCTGTGCTTACGGGGGTTGGATGGAACCACTGTCAGTATAGAATATATCCTATACAGATGTAAATACTGTCAGTGTGCTTCTGCTTTGTGTGATTGGCCAGAAAACTTTTAAAGTGAGTTGTAACATTGAGTTCTGTGTCTGCTGCCTGGGATGTGAGCTGCTGGCATCTTCCCATTGTCATAACCATGGAAGGAAGCTGATGCTGGAAAACACAACAGCTCAAGGCACCTTCCCAGCAGTCCCATCCTGTTTGTGATCTGTACAGAGACCCTGGCTGGTGAGAAAAAGGAATGAACAAGAAACTCAGCAAAAAAAAAAGTTTATTTCCATGAATTCCTTACCCTGATTATGAATAGAATTTTTTTGGAGTTTTTTTTTTTTTTTTGAGCTAATTCTGGAAATGGTTAAATAAACAAGTACCCTCAGAGGCAGACTGCTGGCTTGGTAGAAGGTGCCAGAATGGTTCTCACTGTGTCCTGTCCCTTTTCCCAGTGCCTGGAGCACAGTGAGAGCTCAGAGACTGCTGAGAGGAGCTGAGTGGGGGTGCTCAGGGCAGGGGGTTTGGCTCCCTGCAGTGGAAATTGGGTTTTGTGGGAGCAGAGACCCTGCAGCTGTGGGACAGGGCCTCAGCTGGGGCTGGTGGTTACACAAAATCCCCACAAAATCCCCCAGAATCACAGAAGTTTGGGGTAGAAGGGCCCATAAAGATTTTCCTTCATTGAGCATTAGGAGTGTTTATGTCCTAGTTCTTGCCTCCTTGTCTGTTACTGCCCCAGTCTTTCTGCCATCTACCACTAACAGTTTTAAATACTTACCCTGGATCATTCACAAAATGTTTTATGGTACAGACTCAATAACTAATTTCTATAATTTGCAGTAATAGCCCATCTTGTTTTTTGGTTTTCTGTTTACAGTTACGCTTAGAAATCTGCCATTTAATGTGTGCCATGTGTGGGTTATTTTATTTTATTTTTGTTTTTTATTGGAGTGCTCTGTGTCACGTAAAACTGTTTGTATATCATGGCATGATTGGATGGACTGAAATGTTTTGCAGAATTATTTGACATTTAAAATTTTCTCTTGACCCACAGAATTTGTGAACTTTTGATTAATTCCATGAAGATTTTAGGTTCAGGTAAATCTTAAAATTCCAAACAAAGAATGAAGTTTTTCCAGACTGGAACATTGAACGTTTGTGTCAGGCAAAACTATGACAGCAAAATGCCATTTAAAAGAAATTAAGGATTTCCAAAATCAAAAAGACATTTGTGGTACTGCATTCAATAAGGCAAGATGCAAAAGAATTATTATTTTTTTTTTAATTTTGCTTTTTAAGGAGAATGCCACTTCATACACTTTTGCCTTACAGAATTTGCTTCTCAGCCTTCCCAGTTTTGTATGGGGTGTAAGGCTGATGATTGATACATAGGAACTTAAGAGAATTGTGATAAAATAATGTCCCATATTACCACTCAGGCAAAACCACCACGACAGACTTAGTCTCAACACGTCCAGAATAAATGAAAGATTTAGAAATAACATGACATGGTTAATGGGAGTCAACAAGGTTAAAAATAATAGAGGATATGATGGACCACCCTGTCCAAGTCAGACCATTATCATGGTCTAATTAAGAATAACTTGTGAAATGCTTCTTTAAAAGTCACTAATTACTGCCTCTGCCAGTTCTGGTGTGTGAGCCATCAGAATTTAAGTGGAATGGAATGGAATGGAATGGAATGGAATGGAATGGAATGGAATGGAATGGAATGGAATGGAATGGAATGGAATAGAATAGAATAGAATAGAATAGAAGTAGAACTGACTGGAATAGAATCCCCTGAGCTGGAAGGGACCGACAGGATCACCCAGTGCCATCTGAGCACCCCCTCTCAGCTCCTCTCAGCAGTCCCTGAGCTCTCACTGAGCTCCAGGCACAGGAAAAAGGAACAGGACACAGTGAGAACCATTCTGGGGCCTTCTACCAAGCCAGCAGTTTGCTTCTGAGAGTACTTGTTTATTTAACCATTTCCAGAATTAGCTCAAAAAAAACCCCCTCCAACCCACAGGATCACCCAGTGCCACTCCTGCCCTGCCCAGAGCCCCAGCAATCCCAGCCTGGCCATCCCTGCAGTGCTGTCCAAGCTCTGCTGGAGCTCTGGCAGCCTCAGGGCCGTGCCCATTCCCTGGGGAGCCTGGGCAGTGCCAGCAGTGACCCTCTGGGGGAAGAACCTTTCCTGATCTCCATCCCCAGTTCCCTGGCCCAGCCCCAGCCGTGCCCTGGCCCTGTCCCTGTCCCAGAGCAGAGATGGGAGCTGTCCCTGTGCTGCCCTTGGGAGGAGGCTGGACAGCCCCACGAGCTTTACACCCTTTTGTTGCCATGCCAGGGCTGTTATTGAGCCTGGGAGCCCTTCTTCCTGCCCAGGGTTCACCCACTGGTGTATTTTCAGAGATCAGTCATGCTCCCTGACTTTGATATGCTAAGCAAGCCTTTTCTCATATCCTCTGTGCTGCCCCTGCCTCCTCCCCAGCTGTCCAATCCAGCCAGCTCCACTTCCACTCCCAGCTCCTCTTGGAGCACAGCTGGCTCAGCAGCAAAGGCTGTTCCAGATGAGGGTTCATCCCTGTTTAATGAAAGAGCATTAATGGCTTACCTGCCTCCTGGATGCCTCCCCTGCTAAGCCAGAGGATGCACTTCCCTGGCTTTGATGGTGGGGAGGGTCTGGTGTGCTCATCAGTGCAACAGGCACATCTTGGAATGCCTGAACAAGCGACCCCCAGCTGGTGTTTGCCCTGCTCCAGCCAGGCATCACCACTGTGGCTGCACGGCTTCGTTGAGATGCTTTCCACTGGTGTGGAATGTGCAAATCAGTTGTGGCACTCTGG
This sequence comes from Leucosticte australis, assembly GCA_025504685.1. Taxonomy (NCBI): domain Eukaryota; kingdom Metazoa; phylum Chordata; class Aves; order Passeriformes; family Fringillidae; genus Leucosticte; species Leucosticte australis. The sequence goes on along the minus strand of JANIJU010000003.1, from coordinate 3,608,885 downwards.
AGCTGCTTGGTGCCCCCTTGTCACTGACACGTTTTATGAAAAATCCTTTCGTTAGGATCCTTTCTCCTGAGAAGCTGGGAAGGTTCAGCTTCTCCATGTTTTGCTGCTGTGGAATGTGATTTGGAGAATTGCTTACCCAGCAGGTGAAATTGTTTTTACTTGATGACTAATCACAGGTCCACCTGTGTCGAGGCTGTGAGCAGTCACGAGATTTTATTATTCATTCCATTCTTTGCTAGCCTTCTGATGTCTCCTTTCCCTTTCTTTAGTGTAGTTTTACTATATCATTTTCTTTTAATATAATATATCTCGTAAAATAACAAATCAGCCTTCTGAAACACGGAGTCAAGGTTCTCACCTCTTCACCTCATCCTGGGGACCCTCAAACTCCACCACACCTCCTCAACCCAGCCCTTGGTCCTTGCTGGTGGTGGCAGTGTGATGGAAGCCACACCACCCACACATTTGGTGCCATTTGGGATGGAAAATGAGGACTAGAGAGAGTTTGGAGGGTAAAAGGAGGAGGAACAGCTGCATCCAGCCAGGATAAGAAGAGCACACAAGGAGCTGGCAGCTGCAGAGGCCAGGGTGTATAGGTGAGGTTGCCCAAATAATGGTTTAGGGGGTGTGAAAGATGCCAATCACTTGTTTTTAAAATTTTAAAAGTTTAATAGTAATAAAGTGGTTAGGAAAATAGTAATATACTTAGAGTAATAATAATTTGGACAATTTTAATTAGGACAATACAAGACAATAAAAACAAAGAGTTACGGACAGTCCAGGTACCTCTTTCTGGGTAAAATAAACCCAAAAAGGACCCACGTTAACAGAGGATTAACCCTTAAAAGCAACAGCCTGTTGCATATTCATTCACCTCACACATGATGTATAAATTCCAGTCAAACACAGGATTCTGTCTGGGCAGTGTCGGCTTCTTCCTCTTAATCCTGACAATGGCTTCAGGCCTGAAGAGGCGGGAAGAAGTTTGTTTCTTCTGATAATGGGGCAATAAATTCCCTTTCTCTGAAAGATTCAGGTGTCCTGTGGCTGCTATCTCACTGCGAGTCCTTTCTTTTAAAAAAGTGTCTTACATAGCATAGTTTCTATTTTAATATTTTGTTATAACCTAAAACTGTATTTCACACACTACTTAAGAGAATTAATACAGCATGACTTTCTAACATAACACATGTAATATTCATTGTAATATTTGCCAGAGGCCAATCATAAAACAGGCATTTTTCACAGGGGGTGTAGTTCAGGTCCCGTGGGAGGTGGAGAAATTTTTCCAGTGCCTGGGTCTGGATGTGACTGTCCCTTTGACAGAAACTGGGTGCTGAAGAAGGATTTGAAGTTTCAAGCACTGGGAGCTGTAAGGCACTCAGAGGTGAGGGGATGAGGTGGAGAACTGGACCTGAGAAAATTCTGGAGATTTAACCCCAGTTTAAATCGCTGCTGCCCTATGCAGAGCTCCCTTCCCTGCCAAGGGTAAGTCCTTGCAAGGAAAGGGTGGAGATCTCCCTGGGTGAAGCCTCCCTTTGTGAAGAAATGCAGGGAAAGCAGAGTTTAATGAGGAATTTAGAGGAGTCTGCAATAATTTTAAGTCCAAATGAGTGGACAGTGTCAGTATTGATTAAACCAGGGTGGTGTTAGAGTGGGCAGAAATAAAGCCTCTGTCCTTAAACTACAGAAACCAAAAATGAGAAGAAAATGAGTGGGACAAGTTCAAGGGCAGAATTTTATGTGGTGAATCTAAGGGTTAAGAAGATGAGGCCACAGGTGGGAGAATTTTGTGTCAGAGTGCAGGGGAGGTGACAAAGCACAGCCCAGTGGCCGAGGCAGGAGGAGGAGGAGGAATGTTACCATGTTTGAACAACACACAGGTGCTGAAATCTGAATTAAGAGGGATTATTCTTTGCACTGGAAAGATTGTCACTCCTGTTTTTGTCTAGAAGAGTCCTTTTCCTTTTCCTTTTCCTTTTCCTTTTCCTTTTCCTTTTCCTTTTCCTTTTCCTTTTCCTTTTCCTTTTCCTTTTCCTTTTCCTTTTTTCATTTTCTTTTTTTCCTTTTTTCCTTTTCCTTTTTCCTTTTCCTTTTTCCTTTTCCTTTTTCCTTTTCCTTTTTCCTTTTCCTTTTCCTTTTCCTTTTCCCCTTTTCCTTTTCCCTTTTCCCTTTTCCCTTTTCCCTTTTCCCTTTTCCTTTTTTCCTTTTCCTTTTTTCCTTTTCCTTTTCCTTTTTCTTCTTTTCCCTTTTCCTTTTCCTTTTCCTTTTCCTTTTTGTTTTCCTTTTCCTTTTCTTCTCCTTTTCTTTTCTTCTCCTTCTTCTTTTCTTCTTTTCTCCTTTTCTCCTTTTCTTCTTTTCTTCTTTTCTTCTTTTCTTCTCCTTCTTTTCTTCTTTTCTCCTTTTCTTCTCCTTCTTCTTTTCTTCTTTTCTTCTTTTCTTCTTTCCCCATTCCCCCTTTTCCCCTTTTCCCCTTTTCCTCCTTTCCTCATGTAGATCCATGCCCAAAGAAATTTCAGAAATTTCAAAGGGGCAGGTGCAATTTCACAGAAACATAAACTCACAGCTTAAATCACTATGTTGCACCACCAACTGCACCAGTTTCAGAGCTGGTTTCCCCTTTGCATCAGTGAGTTGCCCCAGCAGATTCAAAGCCTGAGGGCTCCATGAGAGGAGAATATTTGGCTGAAACAGACATAACTCAACGTGCAAACTCAGCATCATATTTTTCACTTCACTCTGGAATGCCCTGAGTGCTTTACCTGGTCACAGGTGTGGTTTGCTTGCTTGTTTTTTCCTGTGTTATTTGTGCAACTGGTGAAGGAAAACTTTGGGCAGATTCATCAGCAGATTCAGCTTTTTCTTTTTGTTCCCCAGTGGCAGCACTGCATTGATAAAAACATAAATATTTCCCATTTCTGGGTTCTAGTCCTACCACGTTTGCAGAAGTATTTGCTTTATTTTATGTTCTGTTAGAGAGAAAGAAGCTATTGTTATATGCATATAGGGAAGCAAAGGGGAAAAAATGGTGTTGTTAAAATTAGTATTTTTCTCAGACTAAAAATTATGGATTGTATTCAGATTGTCGATTCAACAACAACCACAACAACACCACAAAACAAAGCAAACAGCCCCACAACAAAAAAAACCAAACAAAACCCCCTCAAAAAGCCAATTCCCTCCCCCCCACCAAAAAAAAAAAAAAAAAGCCCTCAAAACCAAAAAACCAACCAAATCACAAAAATCAACCAAAACAAGCAGAGAGGATTCTAGGTAAAGCCTGCATGAAAATCACTTTTGATGAAGGATAAGATCTGACAAGTGAACCAGGTCAAGCAGCACACATTATCTCTTCTGAGTTCTTCTGAGTCATGCTTTTAATTTAATGCTAGCTCTATTTAAAGCTCACTTTTTGATCTTTATTTTCCTTTTCTTTTTTTTTCTTTCTTTTTTTTTTTTTGATTTAGGAATGTCTGATGACCATTGGAAAAGTTGTAATTTGCTTTGCAAGAAAAACACCCAACAAAACCTTTCATTTTTTCATTCTTCATTTGCTCATACTTACAAAAGTTTCACTTTTTTGACATATGCAATTACAGATGCATAATCTGATTGTTTATTTTATAATAAAAGAAGCAAGGAGGTGGGCACAGTATTGATGATTTCACACACTTGTGGCTGTGAAGGGGTGGACAGGTGCTGACCCTCTTTTTCCACTGGTAATTTCAGGAAGCAGAAATGGTGGTGGGCTAAAAGCCAGTATGATTTTTGGGTTTAAATCTGCACTTAGTTGAACCCCACTCAAGTAAAAGCTAGGTTTGTGTCCAAGAGTTGTGCTGGGCAGGGATTTTCACCCAAGTGAAGGCAACACATTTTTATTATATTATATTATATTATTTTATTGCAATTATTTGGTTTATACGTACACCCATGTTGCTAATGCTGCTCTTCTCTCCATTCTGGGTAATTCTGTCCTTCTTAAAAATGGCTTTGAGTGTTTGGTTCAGGGAAACTCAGTGAAAGCAAGGCTGGTCACTGGCTCAGAACCAAAATCCTGGCCCTTGCAGCTCAGTCCCTGGTGCAGCCCCTCCCTGGCAGCACGGGCGAGTGAAAAGGACCGTGATCAGAAAGCTGTAAACCATTCTTGCTGCCTTAAATTTGGCATGGGATGGCTGAAGGGTTTGTGATTTTACAATGAGACCTTCATCTCAGGCTGGTTAAGAGCCGGGGAGGGGGGGAAGAGGAGAGGAAATTGTGGTTCCAAGTTCACCTGCGAGCGCGACCCCGGCGCTGTCTGCGTCCGGGTCCTAATTAGACAATATTCCTGGTCTAGACTGCAGCCCTGATTAAAACCAGACCTGACGCTCTCCTTCGAAGGAAAACTGAGTTAGCCTTTATTAACTTGCAGTTATTAACTCCACGAGGTACAAAGGAATCATTGAGCTGAAGCTGTTTTTGGGTCTCGAGCTGTAAATGCTTTCCAAACCAAGCTGTACGTGGGACAGCGTGGCCGACGCGGCTGTTTCCTCGCTGAGCATTTCATTAGGAGCCTGCCCCCAGACAGAAATGACTGTGGCCACCTAGGACTTGCCACAAGAGGCTTTTTTCTCCAGCCACTGAAGCCCAGCATGGTTTGGGTGGCCACTGGGGATGTGCTTGGGCCACCACGCTGAAGGACTGCTCACGGCAGTCCTCCTCCTCTCCTTGCCCCCAGATGGTTGGTCCTGGGGGAAAAAAAAAAAAAAGTTTTAAAACTTATTGTGGCATATCTGTGGATCAGAGCAGAGCCTGGGTGAAGACCAAGCTGCCCTTTCTAACCTTCTGGTCAAAAAAGTTATCACCAGACCAACACTGTTAACGAGAAGCCACCAAATATTAGAGGATGTTGAAGGGGCAAGGGAGGCACCCTTGAGGAGGAGGGCCCAGCTGATAACTGCAAATTCAGCTGAAGCTACAGCTGGAAAATGGTGACCATTCTAAACGTTTGCATTTCAAATAGTTGGCCAGCACATTCCCACAGCAGAACTCCACACGCCTCATGGAGCCTAAGTCACAAATATTCTCATTTTTTTTTTCTGCCAAAGAGCTTAGGAACCTGAGCTGAAGTGCACCCAGCACCTGCTGGTGCTTGGGGAGGCTCACTCCTCAGCCTGTTGTGGTATTATCCACTGGCAGATGGACTCCACCACCTTCTCCAGAAAACACTGACCTTACTGCTGTGAGCAGTGTGCAGAACTGAGGGAAACTTTATTTATTCTGCTTTGTTGTAAGAGTTTTAAATTTTATTTTTTTTTTTTTAATTCCTGCAGCCGAAGATTTCTTGACAGCTGGAGGGAGAAATCATCTCCCCATGCTGCTTTCTTCACCTGGTTATTGCCCTCTAATTTAGTGCCTGCTAACAGGAGGAAATCTGTATTTCAAGGGCCAAGCACTGGATATCTCTTTTTGTACTTGATTTAGAAGCCTGAGGGTTTTCCTGTCCTCTGGGCAGCTGGAGTTCATGGCAGCCCCTTGAATCTGCAGCTTGCTGAGGAGCTGCCATCCCACTGAATTCCATGAGGACATTCCTCTTTAGTCAGGTGAGGCCCAAGCCCACCAGGGGAGGTTCAGATTAATTAGGAATTTGTTTTCTCACTGACAGAGGGATCAGGCATTGGAATCAGTTGCCCAGGGAGGTGGTGGGGTCATTGTCTGCAGAGGTGTCCAGATGTGGCACTTGGGGACACCTTTTTGGGGTGGTTATGGTGGTCCTGGGGGAACTGGGTAATCCTGAAGGTCTCTTCCAGCCTTGATGATTCTGTGACTCTGTAAATATGGGGACATCTGTTCACAAAGAAAAACCAAACCCCAGCCATTTGACGTGCTTTCATTTTTATTTTTTTTCCTAATTAATTCCTCTCACAGCTTTTTGCCCCATCTCAAAAGCATCTGAAAATGTGAGGAATTTAAATTTTCTACAATTTGAATGATTTCAGTTTCCTAATCAAGCAGGAGTTGCTTTCTTTTGCAAAGAGGAATAGATAGGGAAGAAATTAAAAACGATGAAATAATTGTTCACTACACAAATGGGATTTTCCATGGAAAATACCTGCAGTGCTTTGGATGGTTGAATGTCAGGGCTCAGAGTCTGATTTGTGCCTGGGATACCAAGACCAGCTGGTGGGAGATTGCAGCAGGCTGCTTTTGATTTTAAAGCACATAAGTGACTACACAATGTTAATAAATTGCACACAAGCTTTATTCTCATGAAAAAAAAATTTAATTTTTTTCTGTGAAAAAATGATGGCATTGCCCAGTAGCAGCCCGTGCTAATGGAAAACACTGGAAATCCATCAATATTGTGGGACCTGAGACATTTGTGTGACAGAGCAAGCATCAACACCTGCCTGGAGCCCCATTCTTCAGTGTGATTTTGGTGATGAGGAGAAGATGCTCAGGTGAAATTCCTGTCAGGCTGAATCAGCACAGGGAAGGGGCTCTTGGCTCCTCTGGGTTCAGGGTGGCCAGAAAAATAAAAGAGGGAAAAGACCTCTCCTCTGCTGGGGGACTGCCCTGCTGATAAATCTTCTGCTGGGCATTTCACCTGGCCCTTACCCTGTTAAGGTCTGGCTATTAAAATTATTAGAGAGATGCCTCTGCCCCAATTAAGGTGCAAACGAGACCATGTGTTGGAGTCAATAATATGGATTATTATTTAGCAGCAAATGTGAAGGTGAGAGGGAGATAAGAAAAAGGTGCTTGGAGGAGGGGTGGGCTGGAAGAGAAAGAAAATGACAGAGAGACAGACCAAGTAGAAAAAAATATCACCACTCTGTGGATTCTGATGAAGTCCTGTTGATCCTCTTCCTCTGGCCCTCCTGGTGGCTGCAGACTGCATCCCTTGAGAGGTGGAGGGGAGAATCCAGGGAGCACAACCTCTGCTCAAATAAATAAAAACCCACAGTAAATAAATAAAAACCCCCCCAAAAAATGGAAAAAAACCCTAATAATAATAATAATAATAATAATAATAATAATAATAATAATAATAATAATAATAATAATAATAATAATAATAATAATAATAATAAAAACAAAAAACCCCACAAACCTGGGTTTGAGTCCATCAGCTTTGGGGGGAACACCCAGGGATCGATCCCCCAGGCTGGGGAATTTCACACTGGGCACTGGAGTGGCCTGGGCCACGGGACACCTGGGTGATGGATGGTGGATCAGGGACCTGCCCTGAGCCCTTGGCACCTTCTGAGGGGTTGCAGGTGTCTCCCAGGTCAGGCTCAGGTGTACCTGAGCCCATGGTGGCCCACCAGAGGTGAGGCCCTTCATGCTACCTGTGAATGGCCCTGTGCTGCAGAGGGGAAATTCTGCAGTCAGAGTGTAAGGGAGGGCTCTGCCATGGTAAGATCAGCCCACCTTGAGTCTCATCAGCCTCTTCCCTTACCTGGGAACCCAGTCTGCAGCCCAGGCCCAGCACCTGGGAGCTGCTCTGTGCATCCCCAGCAGAGCAGAGATGGTTGGAGCCATTGGCATCCCCAGTCCTGGCTTGCCCAGCCCTGGGTGCAGTGTGTGACTCATTAATCAGAGCCCAGCCTCTCCCATTCCCTTCCACACAGGTCCTCTCAGTTATGTTTTCCCCATGGTTCCAGCACTCCACCTGTCCCCTGAGACACCCCCAAATTTAGGGGCCCTTTCATTCTGCAGGTCAGAAAATGAGACACAACCACGGAGCGCAAGCTGCTGCAGGCTCCCGCAGCTCAGCACCCTCAGAAAAAAAGGAAAACATTTCTTATCTCATTTGCTTCTCCTGTGTTTTACCGCTTTGGAATGTGTTTGGAGATTGTTTGTCCAGCAGGTGGTTGTTTCATTGGATTCTTGTGAATTGTTTTTACCCAGTGGCCAATCACAGCCAGCTGTGTTGGACTCTGGAGAGAGAGAGAGTCACGAGTTTTCATTATTATCTTTTTAGCCTTCTGTCTGTAGCCTTTCTCTGTTCTTTAGTATAGTTTTACTATGGAGTTCTTTAATATAATATAGATAACAAAATAATAAATTACCCTTCTGAGAACATTCAGAGTCAGATTCATCAATTCCTCCTTCATCCTGGGGACCCTGCAAATATGACAAGAGGATTTTGGGAAAGCTGCAAAAAACAGCACCCAAAAAAAAAAAAAAAAAAAAAAAAAAAAAAAAAGAAAGAAAGCAGGGTGTGGAGCTGGTGCTGCAGTCCTCACACTGTCCCTGTGTTGTCCTGTGCAGCAGCAGAGCAGGGAAGAATTGATGATGAAAGCTGAAAGTGTAATAATAATGGAGCTTGGTTGTCACGAATAGAGCAAGAGACAAACACAGACTAATGAGAAACAGAGTGGCCTGAGAGGGAGGCAGGAACAATGCCTGTACTATGGGGGGAAACATGAGAAAGGCAAATAAACTGCCAGCTGCAGGAGTTTATTGAGAGGGGAGGAAAAAACCCCAAACCAAACCATTTTGCAAACAATGACAGAGAAAGGCTGGGAGAACATGCCAAGGGGAGAGTGACAGTGACATCTCCTTGGCCAACATGGATTTCACTGCTTCCCGCTGGGATGGGGCTGCAGGAGCAAAGCCAAGAGCTGGATTGCCCAGCTGGAAGTTTGCATGGAAGCAGGCAGGCAAGCTCCACACCTGGCTGACAGCTTACTGGGGTTTAAAAGCAGAATTATTCTAAGTTGCCTAAGGTGCAGGGGCACAGGGCAGAGGGGAGTGATCAGAGTAATTTCAGGTGAGTGGCAGCTGAAGAGGTTGGCAGCATGAGTATTAAGAGCCAGTGATGGTCAGAGTGTGCAGCTCCTGTGCTTTGAAAGACAAAATTCTTGGTGCGCTTTTCCCACGTGGCCCCTTCCTCCAGCTCTGAACACTTTGCAGTATGAAGGGTAGCAATAAAAAGGAGATTTATCATGTCTTTATCAACAAAAGCTCCATCAATTCCTTATTGCTTTCCACAATCTGAGCACATTTTCCCAGTTTCCTCAAATATCTGCTTTTCACTTACCTGGAAAGCATCTCCTGAGCTGAATTCCTCCCCATGGCACAGGCTTGGCTCCACGGGTGCTGCTCCCTCCTCCCTCCCTCTGTCCCTCCCCTGTTTTCTGCTCAGAGCTGCACTTCTCACCGCTTGTCAAATGCAATTCTTAGGTACCTCTCTTTGTCCAAAAGCCACAGCCAGGAGGGTGCAGTGTGTCCTCAGAGGACACTGCTCTCAGCTGCTCTGCTCTCATCCTCTGCTGTCAGGTTGTTTTCACCCCTGATGGCCCTTGTCCATCAAACGTGCTCTCCCTGTAAATACCCTCAGGCAGGAAACCATTAGCAGATGGACTCCCTGACCTCCTTCAGAAAGCACTGAGGTTACAGCTGTGTGCAGTGTGCACGAGTCAGGGAAGGTTTATTTATCCTGCTTTGCTGTAAGATTTTTTTTTTTTTTTTTTTTTTTTTTTTTTTTTTTTCCTTTTTTCCCTGTGGCGGAAGATTTCTTTACACCTGGAGGGAGAAATCATCTCCCCATGCTGCTTTCTCCACCTAGTTATTGCCTTTTAATTTAATACCTGCTAACAGGAGGAAATCTGTATTTCCAGGACCAAGCACTGACAGAAAATGCTTCTTCAGGCCTTCAGCTGGAGTGAGATCCCACACCGAAGAGGGGGAGAGACATCCTTTTTTGGGGGGGAAAACGCAATAAAAAAGCCCCTGAGGGTGCTCTTTTCCATCCAGCTGGTGGAAACAAGGTGCAGGCCAGGTGTGGGGTTAGTCAGGAGCCAGGCAGTGCTGCCTGCACAGATGCAGAAGGGCAAACTTTGGAATTATCCCAGCCAGCTGTGTGGGGCACAGCAGCCCGACCAGAGAGGGTGGAAAAGCCAGGGACAGAGGGGGCACAGCCAGCCAGAGCCACGTTTGCAAAGCCTCCATCAGGAAAAGGGTAAGAAGCAGTCCTCAGGAAGGGTCCTAGCTGTGAGAAGTGTTGGAGCTGCGAACGGAAAAGCCTCGTCTCTCCTGCTGTTCCAACACAATGGGGGAAGGGAAATGGGGCCTTGCAGGAAAATAGCAGTGCATCGGGCAAGTTTCTGATTGCTTCATCAATTACTTCTTCTAATGGAAACAGCATGCCTGGCCCTGGGTTTTGGCTGGCTGCTGGGAGTGCACGGGGTGACAGTGCTGTGGGGTCACCCCACGGAGCCAGCCTCCCCCTGCTGCTGCACAGGGATGCTCTCCTTGCACTCATGCACAGCAAAGACAGAAATTAACCTTTTCAACGCTCTCTCCCCATTGCTGTCCCTCCTTGGGGATCAGACCAAGCTGCTCCCTTGGCTGCTGTGGTTTCCCTCTCACTGTCAGAGCGCTGACCTGGCTCTGCGCTGCTCCCAGCCCGGGGTGGTGTGTGTAAAAGCTGGTGGAATTAGAGCTTTTAGCAAGTGGTATTTTTATTATAATGCCCTCCTCTCCTTCTCCATGATACTGCAGGGACTGCTGAAATACCAGCACAAGCACATCAACTTTTCAAAGCAGAAAACCTACAATTCAAACTGTGATGTGCACTTTGTTCTGCTGCCTTTTAACAGATTTCTCACCTGCACAATATTTGCAGAAGCCCGTTGACAGCACACGTGCATTTATTAGGAATGAAAATTATACCTAGCTGGTTAATCTTTGCAGGGACAACAGGAGATCTCCAGAAACAGAAAAAAACCCCTAAACTGACAGCAGTGGAGCAGCAGAGGGCATCCACAGCCTGTGTTTGGAGGCTGGAAAGAGGGGAGTGTTGCTGGCAGCCCTCAGCAGGACAATGCTGCCTTAACCAGTGCGTGGAAACCCTCAGAGCACCCTGTGACTGATGCCTCGGGTTTTTGCTTCTATATTTTTCACATTCTGTGCTGCTTTAGTGTGTGAGCTTCACATTATGGGATGGTGAGCTCTGTGCACAGAGCAGGGAGACAAAACAATTCCTGCCCCAGCTGGGCACCAAGGACAGATGATCCAAATCTCAGCCCAAGAGCACAAACCCTGTGGGCTGGAGAGAGAAAAACAAGCAGGGCTGGGCTAAAGCTGGGATGGGACAATGAACTGCAAGGTGCCAATGGAGCAGAACTGATCCCAGGGAGAGACCCCCTGTCCATTTTGTGACCATTTTGGGACCATTTTGGTTCACCTTGGGTGCAGCCCTGGCTGGGCTCTGGTGCTGCCCAAGGTGCATCCATGGAGGAGATCCTTTGAATCAATCCCTGCTCTATTCTGTAACTCTGCCCAGCCTCTGCTCCAGGGCAGCCTGCACAAGGCATCATAACCCTGACAGAGTCAGCACCAAGACACATTTCATGCTGCAGCATCCTCCTTGCAAATAAATTAAGACCAGGGCACAGAGTGTCCTGGTAGTGGAGGAGAGTGGGCAGTGTGTGCAGGCAGAATGAGCAGGGCAGGTCCCTCTGCTGTGCTGCTGGAGCCCAGGGCTTTGCTGTGGGTTGAACAGAGCCATGTGCTGCCTGCAGTGTGGTTTGAGTTTGTGCTGAGAGGGTTTGCAGTGCCCCCGTGGAACAATAGCTCCCTGGGCTGGGCAAACGGGGAGCAGCCCCTGAACAATGAGCAAGCAGCAAGAGGGAGCTGGGTTGTTTTAATTCCCATCCAAAATCCCAGCCTGCCGGCTTCTGGATGGAAAACAAAAACAACAACAAAAAAAGCTTATGAAGCTGCTGGTGCATTGTCACCATCCAGCATCCTGGAAATTGGATTCAGATTTTTGGGAAGGCTCATGGAGCAGCACTGGGTGGTGCCAACCTTCCCCCACGCTGTGGCCTTGGCTGTTTCCTTTAAAGGATTTTGTCACAAATGGAGGTTTCTAAGATGGCTGCAGACAGAGACATTCAGAAATCTGCCCCACGTGTCCAGCTCTGAGCAGGGAGTCTGGGGAAAACACAAACAAAGAGCACTGGATCATTCCTGTGCTGTGAACACTCTTTCTTGCATTTCACATCCCCTAAATTAGGATAAAATCAGAGCATTTCAGCATCCCGTGTTCCCCCAGGGCGAATAACAGTGCTCCTGCAGCCTGAGGGCAAGGTTTTTTCATCAATGCAGGCATGAAGAACCTTGGCTTGCACAGGAAAAGCAATGAAATTCTTCTTCCAGAAGTGAAAGTGGTGACCATGACCCTTTGTTGTGATAGATTTACCCCACTCCCAGGGATTTGAGGCAGTTTCCTCTTTGCCTTTCCTTCTCCTGCATTTCAGAGAGCAGAGAAAGGGGAGGATTGCTACAATACTGAACCCAGTGCAAAAATATACAAGTTTTAGCGTGTTTTTTTTTTTTTTTTAAATATGCTTGCATTTCCTCTGATTCTAAATCCCCCAGAAACTGATAGTTTAACTACAAGGGTGATGCTCAGCGAGGAAAAGCAAACGAAGACAAAGCCACACATGCCAGTGAAATAAATGGTGCCTGAAATGTGAACTGAATGTCTCCACAGTTCAAAGGAGCTCGCAGAGGCACCAGCACTGCCCTTACATTTCCTGTCCCAGGATCTCATTTGTCACCAGCTCCATTTCCAGCCAGGCTGGGGGCTGCTTTCTCAGGAGCTGTGGGTGCCTGGGGAGCAGGGGCTGGGGGCTGTGGGAACCTCAGCTGTCCTGCAGTGCTCCTGCTGCTTGGCTTCTCTCCTTTCCCCTCCTGGCCAGCACAGACCCCATCCTGGGGCTGCCAGGGGGGTGACACTGAGGCCTTGGAGGGGCTGCCAGGAACAGAGGCTGGACAGGGTTCAAAGAATAAAGTGGGTGTTTGTTAAAGGCCTTCAACAGGTACAGCTTGGGCAGTCAGAAACCTCCCATGGGCTGCACCCAAAATGGACAATGGTCACGAGTTTTTCACACAATTGTAGGTTTGGTCCGTTTGCATTTCAGGGGTTAATCTGGTGCCTCAGGTGTAGCTTTTGTATTTTTCACATTCTGTGCTGCCTTAGTGTGTGAGCTTCACATTATGGGATGGTGAGCTCTGCACAGAGCAGGGAGACAAAACAATTCCTGCTCCAGCTGGGCACCAAGGACAGATGATCCAAATCTCAGCCCAGGAGCACAAACTCCATGGGCTGGAGAGAGAAAAACAAGCAGGGCTGGGCTAAAGCTGGGATGGGACAATGAACTGCAAGGTGCCAATGGAGCAGAACTGATCCCAGGGAGAGACCCCGTGCCCGGCCGGGCATTTTGGGGCCATTTTGGTTCATCTTGGGTCCATTTTGTGACCATTTTGGTTCATTTTGTGTTCAATTTGTGACCATTTTGGTTCACCTTGGGTGCAGCCCTGGCTGGGCTCTGGTGCTGCCCAAGGTGCATCCATGGAGGAGATCCTTGGAATCAATCCCTGCTCTATTCTGGAACTCTGTCAGCTCTCTATTCTAGGCCTGCCTTCCCAAGGCATCAAGTCCTCCAGTTACCCCTTCAGGCAATGAAGTCGTTCCCCCCCAGTTTGCTCCTCCCACCACTCCCTTTTGTTTGTATTTTTTGGGTCTGAGGCTGTGAGGATGACCTGGGTTCTCATGCCTGGAAGGATTGTTTGTGTCTGACCAAAAAGGGAGGGCAATAACTACCACTCTACATGGAGTTTGCAGTTATCCACTGCTGCAGCACAGGACTTGAAAAATATAAAAGCTAAAAGCTTAAGGCATCACCAGCTCAGGATCACACCAAACAAGACCTCAAGTCCAGGCTCTTCCCCAAAAGATGCCAAATGCTGCTGACTTTGGTGCTCCCACCAAGGCTGCTGTGGCACGGCAGGAAACTCTCTTTTCCCAGCTTTTCCCTGACCTTCAGCATGGTAGTATATGATGTAGATAATTCATGCTTTGGAAATTGTATAAAAATTATAAAGATCCAACCATGCCTCTGACCCCCATGGCCAGAAGCAGGGCTTTTCCTTTCAAAAGATTTCCCGGACTGCCCAGATAAAATCATGGCCATTAACGAGTGAGTGAGCCTCTCCTGGGTGATCAGCCACCATTTCCCAGGAATGTCCAGAACATTCACAGAACACCAGGGAGAGATTACATGGAGGAACAGCGAGGTCCTGGCTACAATGAAAGGAGGATTATCTGGAGGAGCCCAGCCAGCCATCCAAACCATGGACTGACTTTTGTCCGGGACTGCATCTGTATAGTTCCTCTTATACAAATGTAGGGGCTTACAGAAATCTGAGGTCATTTCTGCTCCAGGCAGAATAACCTGGATATAAGCTGGATACAGGAGCAGTTGGTGTGACACTCTGGGGAGACGCTGACACTGCGTCAGTCTGACCCAAGGTCACCCAGCGTCAAAGTCCGGGGCTGGCGCTGTCTTGGCTGTGGCGGTTTTATAATATTCTATTTTTTGGGTTGTTGATCTAATAAATTTATAAAATTTTTTTTAAAACTTGGCTACCGATTTGATAGTTTACAACATTGTATCCCATCACATCATAAACCACAGAAGTTTAACAAACTTTTGTGCCATTTTTGTTTCAGTGCTGGCTTTATCTTTTTTCCACTAACTGTCTGATAATATCCTGGCAAAGAGTGTGCACATTGTTAATTATTTTCAAACTTGCATATAAATTTGTACAGATTCTTTACCTGCTCCCTTTTAAGGACCACCAGGATTGTATCTGATAAAATTGTCAGGCATATAATTGTCTCCTCAGGCTCAGGCAGATGCCAAAGCTGCTCTTCACAGCCTTCTCCCTTCCCACGCCCCTCTGCCAAGTGCAAAGCCCCTTCAAAAAGGGAAAGGAGCACAGGGAGCCAAAGGCAGACAGCTCACTAGCTCACGGGGGGGGCTCCTGGGGAACCACTTTGCCTCTTCTTTCAGGGCTTGAAGTGCTGCAAGAGAGAGGAATAGAGGCACGGTCAGAGGCCAGATTGAGGGAATCCCAGGAAAGCCTCATGCCAGGCCCATCCCAGCCTGCTCTTGCCAAGGCCAGGAGAGAGCGGGAGACAAGGGCTTGGGCCGG
>JANIJU010000003.1:3472610-3538894 GCA_025504685.1 Leucosticte australis | reverse complement strand
GAAACTTTCTCCATGGATGAGGGTCAGAGTCAGAGCTCCCCTGGGGTCAGGGCACCCCAGAGCAGACACAAAAATATTCCCTGGGATGCCCTGGGCTTCCACAGGGACCCTACCCTGCCCTGGCTGGACAGCCCTTTCCAGGAAGGAATTCTCCCAGTATCCAGCCTGAACCTCTCCTGCTGCAACTTTATGCCATTTTCTCTCACCCTGTTGCTTCCTCCCTGGGGGAAGAGCAGAATCCCAGCTCAGCACAGGCTCATTCCAGGCAGAAATCCTGGTTCAAGCCCCACCAAGCCCTGGGGACAGTCCTTGTCCATCCCAGACCCTCCGCAGGACTCAAACCCGCCACCTCCGGGACTCCAACCCTCCATTCCAGGGATGCTTGAAGGCCTCTGTGGAAACAAGGCCCACGCGAAAAAAACCAAACCAAACCAAACAAAAAAAAAAAAAAAAAAAAAAAACCACGACCAAACACAAAATAAACCCACCCCAAACTCCGTGGTTTTACCTGTCAGAAATAACAATCAGGTGATCTTTTATCGGCAGTTCTGCACACCAGTAGTAACCAGGAGCTCCCCTGAGTGGGCTGGTCAGTCGGGTTTGGTGGCAAAGGTCAGCAGGCACAGCCAGGCCAGACATCACCTCAGCCCTGGGCATCACCTCAGCCCTGCGGCCAGGTGAGGGTGAAAGAGCTGGGCCACGTGTGTGCCTGTGCATTAACAGCTGTGACATTGATTAGCGTGTGTTGAAGGCTTTTTGGAAACAGGTGTAAAGCTTTTGGAATGAAAAAACACACACGACCCACAAAAGCACGCACCTCGGTGTGGGTGACAGGAAGAGAGACAACCCCCTCCACCCGCCACGCAAGCGATGTGGTAATAAAGCAATACCGGTTTTTTATGCCCAGCTCTGGTTCCAAAATTTTCCTTCCCAATTTTCCGTGAGGCCAGAAGGAACCTGAGAGCCTCGCCATACGAACCCGCCGCAACGGGACTCGAACCCGCGGCCAACAGCGGGAGGGGTCCTCACTACACCACCCTGCCGGGACTCGAACCAGAGGCTTGTCTGCTCTCTGCCGGGTCGCCCTACGCGGTGCCGGTCGGTATTTGGGTCAGGCGCGGCGCGGGCAGCCCGCGCGGGTCCTGCCGGGCGCGGCTATAGGCGGCGGGCGCGGAACCTCCTCCCTCTTTTCTCGCTCGGCAGCCGCGCGGAGAAGATGGGTGAGCGCCGCGCTGCGCCGGGGCCGGGGCTGGGAGCGGGGCCGGGAACGGGGCTGCGGGATCCCCGGCGCTGCCCTTGGCGCTCCTCAGGCGCCACCCGCCCGCCAGCAGCCGGCTGGGTGCGGTGCGGGCAGCGCTGCAGGCCGTGAGGCCGCGTCCGCCATTACCCGCCGCATGCCCGCCATGGGCCTTAGGCCGCCTTCCCCTCATGGTTCCCTCCCCGCCTCACGCCGGCCCCGTTTCACCTTGCAGGGAAGTGCCGAGGCCTCCGCACCGCTCGGAAGCTGCGCAGCCACCGCCGGGACCAGAAGTGGCACGACAAGCAGTACAAGAAGGCGCACCTGGGCACGGCGCTGAAGGCCAATCCCTTCGGGGGTGCTTCCCACGCCAAGGGCATCGTCCTGGAGAAAGTGTGGGTGCTCCTTCCGGCTAGAGTGGGCGTCCCAGACCCCCTGGGATGCAGCTCCGCGAAGGATGGGGAAAAACAGGGATTCAGGGTGTTTTATGCCAAATAAAAGGCGGGGGGCGGGGAATAAAGGTCTTGGGCGAGATACAGTTAAAAAAAAAATTAGAGGAGTTGGCACAACTTATAGCAGCAGGAGAAACGTGTGGGGTTTTATCAAAAATTAGGAAAAGCCGGAATTTGTGGTAAGAATCAGAAAATTTTGTTTTAAAATAAGAAAAAATAAAGAATTTTAGTTAAAAAAGAGGGATTTTTTTTTTTTTTTGCATAGGTGATAATCAGGATTTTTTGGCACAAATAGAAAGGAAGTAATGCTCTTGTGTCATAGATACTACCTCTTTGTTTTTTTCCTCCTCTTAAATAGTTTATAAGTTTCATTGGGATGCTGCCAAAGCTCTAGTTTTGGGGCACTGTTTCTGTGATTTCAGTTTTGGATTTCTCTTTTGATTTTTTTCTAGAACTTTACTGCATTAATCTGGAGATCATTTAAGTTTCTCTTTGGCTTAGAAAGTGGTATTCTATGGTTTCAAGCATAAATCTAGATCAATATATATTAATTGAGTATTAATTTGGTACTTCCAAACAGCTCACAGGTGTTAAGGTACAGATACAATTCACTGAACACAAGGTAAAAAGGTAAATTTTGTGTTAATTAATGCTCTTCCTGGTCCCCCACACTGATTTCTTTGCTGGCTGGTTTTCTTTGCAGGGGGGTAGAGGCCAAGCAGCCCAACTCTGCCATCAGGAAATGTGTCAGGGTCCAGCTCATTAAGAACGGCAAAAAAATCACAGCTTTTGTTCCCAACGATGGCTGCCTGAACTTCATCGAGGTAACTGCCAAGCACCCTAAAACCTTGTGGGGAAAAAGGTGTGAAGATCAGATTTATTGTCTTAGCGCAGATTAAATGTGGTAATGGGCTGGGTTTGGTGGGTTTTGGTCAGCACACCCTGTGCATTCCCGGGCTGTGCTGGGGCAGGTGCAGCTCCCTCAGGAGGAGTTTGGGGCTGGCTCTGTGCTTACTGTCCCCTCTGTCACAGGAGAACGACGAGGTGCTGGTGGCCGGGTTCGGGCGCAAGGGCCATGCCGTGGGGGACATCCCGGGCGTGCGCTTCAAGGTGGTCAAGGTGGCCAACGTGTCCCTGCTGGCCCTCTACAAGGGCAAGAAGGAGAGACCCAGGTCGTAAACCCTCAGTCTGACAGGAACACCAATAAAATCTTTGGTTTTCAAAGTGTTCTCTGCTGTTTGTTCAGGGGTTGCTGCAGGAGATGGGGCAGGCACAGAAATCTTCTCATTCAAAATTTGATTTCTCCCTAGGTCTGGCCAAGGAAAAAGCCCAAACCCTAATGTTCCTTTGGGATTGCTAATCAGGAATCAAAATATCCCCTCAGGGCATCACAAACTGCAGGAATTTTAATGCATAATTGTGGAAAAAAAAAAACCTTCCTCACATAAAAAATCCTCACTGGAGTGCTGGGAATGGTGTTTGTGGCAGCACTTCCAGCCTCAGGTGTGAGTGCAGGCACAGAACTCAGTGGGTTTGGGCCCTGAAGGGGTGATTGAACCATGAACCCAAATCAGAGAGTTTCACCTCTGTTGAGTACAAATTAGCTGCTTATTTTGGGGCAAGTCTGCCCAATTTGAAGACACCTGTTGTAGTTCACTAGTGCTGTGCTCTGACTTGGGTGTCTGAATTTTTACTGGCTTAGCCAGATAAAAAATGCATAGTTCAGCAGTTTCTTAAGGCAGTAAAACCTCAATATTTGGCTGAAGTCAGAGTGAACAATTCCCTTGTTACAGCTGCATGGTGAGGGAAAGGCTGATTCAGATCATTCACTTCTATAGGAATTGATGTGAGAATTCAGTAATTTATATGGAAATGCAGAAGGAATCTAAGAATACGTTCAGAATCCCTCCCAAGGTTTGTGTAGTCCAGCTCCTGGCGGAGGCAGGAGGGACGGGGACTGTCCCCATGGCAGAATCTCCAAATTCCAGAGGGGGAGCGAACATTCAGCGGGCGCTGTCGTGAGGCCGTGTCGCCACCAGGTGTCGCGACAGGAGCGGGGAGGGGGAAAGCTGAAATGGAAATGCTCGAGACAAGGACTTGTGGGGTTGTGACAAAGGAGATGGGGAAATTTGGGCAAACCGGGGTTGTGGAGAGGCACGAGAGCAGCTCCGGGCTGGATCCAGGTGGGCTGAGCAGGGGGAGCAGCCCTGGGGGTGCTGTGGGGCAGGGCTGGGACCCCAAACCCTGTGCTGGGCTGAGCCCAGAGCCCAGAGCCCCGTGCTGGGCTGAGCCCAGAGCCCAGAGCCCCGTGCTGGGCTGAGCCCAGAGCCCCGTGCTGGGCCGGGCCCAGCGTGGGCAGCAGGGCAGGGGGGATTCTGCCCCTCTGGCCCTCAGTCAGAGCCCACCTGCAGAGCTGCCCAAGCCCTGGGCCAGCCCAGGAAGGAGCTGGAGCTGCTGCAGCCAGGCCAGAGGAGGCTCCAGGATGGGCAGAGGGATGGATGGAGCAGCTCTGCTGGCAGCAAAGGCTGGCACAGCTGCCACTGCTCCCCCGGGCAGGAGAAGCTTTGGGCTGAGCTCAGGGTGGCCTGGCAGGGCCCGAAGGGGCTGCAGCAAAGATGGACAGAGACAATGGCCAAGGGCTGCAGGGACAGCCCCCAGGGAATGGCTCCCAGGGCCAGAGGGCAGGGCTGGCCGGGATCTTGGCAATGAGGAATTGTTCCCTGGCAGGGTGGGCAGGCCCTGGATCCCTGGCAGTGCCCAAGGCCAGGCTGGACATTGGGACAGGGGAAGGTGTCCCTGCCATGGCAGGGTGGCATTGGATGGGCTCTGAGTCCCTTCCCACTCCAGCCATCCTGTGATTCTGTTTTTGTTCCAGTGCCCAGGAATAATTTGTGTTACCTGGACCCTGCAGAAGAACTCAGATAAAGATGAGCTGAGCAAAATGTCACCAAATCATTACTAGAGGGGTTTAGAGCCTAAAAAATACATGTTATGTAACCCAACATCCTCCCAGAGGAGAATCCACAGCTGGCCACGTTTTCCACCTCATCAGCAAAACTAATTAATATTTTCACTTATTAAAGCAGCTGGCCAGCCATCTGACACCAGCAACACCTGACTGAACAATAACGCTGCTACAGGAGATGTTTTGTAACACACTTGAGGAAGGTGTTAAGAGGGTGCTCTGTAAATCCATTCTCTGTTCAAACACAGCAGTGAAATCCCTTCTGCCTTAAGGTGAATTTGTCTTCAGGAGGTGACAGCTACAACAAGCTCTCAAGTGGGGAACTGAAAGCTTCCTCGTGGCGTAGGGTTTTTTAAGATTTTCATGAAATCCAAGAGATAACAACCTGTGTGACACCTCCCTAATCCTAAGCACTCAATACAGGGTTACTTCTGCAGCTCTCAGCTTCAGGCATTTTTTGTTTTTATTCTAGGTGGTAAGAATTTATTGCTAAAAAATGCACCGAATTCCTTGAAACACTTTTAAAAGCCCACATGTTGCTAAAAATAGGTATAAATACCCATACACACACTGTTCTCTAGAAGAGTTTTTTTGAGGAAATAATTGTAACTGCACCATTCAGAGGGAAGAGCAATCGTCCTTCCTTTGTGCTGGCACTGAATTTATACGTGTGCAATGTAAATACAGATGTCCAAACAGACTCATGAAACCATCATCACAGCAAACAGGGAGGGGGGGAAAAAAGTTATTGAGAAAGTTTTGCTGAAATTCAAGGAGTTGCAGCAAGAATTGATACTGATTACTTGACTGTATTTAGCTGTAGTTAAGTAGCTCCACATTTCCTGCCTGGAAAGGAATGTTCTGTTAGTAAGCAAAGCCAGGCAACCTCACATCTCCTGGAAGGGGGTTAAATTCTTACCTGGTCATGCTGACACAAATGAGGGATTATGTATGTGGCTACCAACTGCACTCCCCAGAAAAACACATTTTTTGGCTTAGGTGAACCCATAAAATTAATTCCCCTTGATGATTCTGGCAACCCAGGGCAGGTATGAGATTGTTCTCTCTTACAAGAGCTCCCCAGAAGTGAAGAACCTCCCTTGATGTGTCTTCCCAGTTTAGCAAAGATGAACAACTGAGCACATTTACAAATCTAAACTGGAAATTTTCTCCTTGGTAGGATGCAAGAGTTCAGAAAATGCACATAGACAAAACCCAAGCTCAGGTCTAAGGATCTTCAATAGTTTACCTAAATAATGAATCACGACATAAAATATAATCACAAAACAGTGCTACAATTCACTTGATTAAAAAAAAAATATATAATTTTCATGCATAAATCAGTGAAGGTATCCTAGGTCATTAAGGCATAAATGTAAACAGGAAATTGGTTGCTTACCTCTCACTCTTACTCACCAAAGGAGATATCCAAATGGGCTTATTTATCTCCTTGGTTCCAAATATTTATGTTAGCCCGTATTTGTTTCTCTATCTAACCTCCATGTATTTCTACTAGCCAAGGTGAATTTTAGTTTTCCAGGCAAATTTCAGGGAAACATTGATACTGATGAGACACAGCACTGTCACCTCATTGTTTGAGCCCAGTGTAATGGCCTGGTCAAATAATCCTTTCTTTGCAAATGGTGAATTAAGGTAGAAAAGGAATGGCTGTTGAGACTTGTTCAATGTAAAATACAAATATTTATTTTTCTTTACATATAAATTACATATTTTGAAAGCTGAGTGCTTTTACTGTTCCAGGGTATCACAAGTGAAGTTCACAGAGCAGGGATGAACATTTAACAGCTCTTAAACCTGCTGCTACCTCTTTTTGTTGGCTCTTCCTCCTGTCTAAGTCTCACTTAAATTTAAAAATGAGCTGTGGATGCAATTATCAAGCATGTGTTACCAAAAGTGTTAAAAAAAATCAATGTAGCTGCGGGCCGTATTTTGTAAATCTTACATGGGAAAAATGGCTTTTCAGGTTGATATGACACAGAACAAAATAAACTACGTGCTTTCATAATTAATTCCAAATGTCTGGCAAACAAATTCTGCACCCATGGAATTTGAAGGACTGCACTCTGTATTCCATGTCCACCAGTGGCAAGTAATGGAAGTTAAAAACATAATTTGAAACAACAGAATCTGGATGCATTTCTGACGTGGCACACCTAGACTCTGCGTGCAAGTGACAATTGCTGAATGTACAGAGTGAAATCTGTGCTCCAGTGTCAGCTGCTCAGACTCTGTTTTACACTGCAATAAAATGGGAGTGGGAGAGAAGCCAGGATGGGTGGTAGGGAAGTTCCTCATCATCTGGCTCTCCATGGCAGCACCACCAGGCAATCCCCAAAACCCAGCAGCTGTCAGGGGAGGCTGCAGAAGCAGTGCAGGGTAGGGAGCAAACCTGTGAACAACCACAACTACAAGGAGAAACACTAATTGGGAAGAACAGCAGCTCCCAGGGGCACAGGGAGCTTCCCTGGCAGGCAGCAGAGCAGGGCAGAGCCAGACATTCCCAGAGGGCTGCTCCAGGCTCCTGAGCTCCAGAGCTGGACCTGCTCACTCTGTGCAGGCTCCACGGGCGCTGTGTGTGACAGCCCTGACCCTGTTTGCTCCCTGAGGAGTGGTGTGTGGGGGATAGTCCTGGGATGAGGATGTTCTGTGTGCTGGGGAACATGGGCTGGAGAAGGTGGCTCCCAGTCTCAGCCATACCCTGGCTGCCACAAGCTCACACCACATCCCATGAGCATTTCTCTTTATATTGCTTTTTCTGCCCCACAGATGGTGCAGATTTTCTAGAGGCAAGTTCAGTAGATCCAGCAACTCTGGCTCGTGCATCTGTGTGCAGCCTCAGCAGGAGATGAGTGACTTCAAGGGAGGTCAGGTCTGGGTGGTGCTGGGGAGATGCTCCCACAGCTGCAGCCAATTCCCACCATCATCAGTGCTGAGTTCTGGCCACAGAAAGAACCATGAGCAACCATTTCCATTCTGGCATGGCTGAGCAGCCAGGAAGGAACCTTCAACTTCACCCCTGGGGAAGTCTGCAGCAGCTTTATCACAGCCTAACCACTCCCAGTCCTTCAGCTCAGGGCCCTGGAGAGGCGACAGCAAACACAGAAAAAGGAGGTAAATCAAAATCCTTGCAGCAGTTATGCCAGACCCCCAACCCTGTGCTGGGGGAACCAATACAAAACACTTCTCCACAGCCGAGAGAGACCCCAGGAGCTCAGGGGCCCTCGGGGCTCATGAAGGCTGTCAGCAATGGCCTGAGCACCTCTCTCTCTGCACAAATTTTCATTGCAAAGCAAGTGAGGCAACAAGGCACGCAGGTGAGCAAAACACTGAAAGGTGAGTCCTAAATTAACCAAGATCTTCAAAGGAGGAGGAAATGGTTCTGCCATTTATCCATCTGATCTTTGGAACAGCAGGGTGGGAGAGGAAAGGATGATTTCCTTTTCTCTTACCTTTCAGCCACAGCAGCAGCCATTCTCTGCTCAGGTGCCAGTTTTGCATAACTCAGAGGCAGATTCAGGCCCACAACTGGGCCTACAGTACTGAGCCACAGTGTGATGTAATTTATGTGCCTAGGGGGGAAAAAAACACAAAAAAGCACCGTAACTATATTATCCCAGCTTTTTCTGAATTACAGACAGACTCAACAGTCAGAAAACACTTAGGATGGGACTGTTCCTTCATTTTTCCTATGACAAATGTATTTTAATTTTCAGGCCTGAAGTGACAATACAGAAATCTTATTCTGCTGGCACTAAGGAAGTAGCGTTGTCCATTTCCACCCTGCAGCAGATTGACTGTACCTGCATTGCAGGAAGCCCAGCAGTGCCCCTCACCTGTGGTGCTCCTGTGAGCCTCTCAGCACAGCAGAGATGAATTCATTGGTTCGACAGGGGTGCAGGACAAAGAAAGGCTGCCCAAGGATGGGGTGCTCCTAAGAGGGAACAGAATTGGCTTTGTCATGGAAGGGAGAAACACAAAACTCATCATGTGCATCTGAAAAAGACAAGGCAGGGTGCAATCAGCCCCTGATGCAGCTCTTCTCACTTCAGAATCTCAGCTCACATTGCTCTTCCTATCACAGTCATGAAAATTAAAATATATTGTATATATTACACATCAATAATATATATTCTCCTCTGATGAATGGGAAATAAGATCAGCAGCCAGCCTACGCCACTATTTTAGTTAAAACGTAATGGTTTGCAGAAGTAACTCAAGTTCCTGTATCAGCATTAACTGGCTGGGAGAGAAAAAGCTACTGTGCAAACCACAGTCTGAGCAAATGTAACACAGAAAACCCATTCCCTTCAGGAAAAAAGGTCTTCAACCACCCTGAGCCCGGGTGTCTTCTCAGGCTGGTGCTGGGAAATACACATGGTTCTGTTTGGAGAAGCAGCAAGAAGGGAGAAGGAAGTGCTCTCAAGGTGGCTTCAACTTCTACTTTGTGCTGAAAATGTTCTCATGAGGATCAATCCCTTTATGTCTAAGAGATCTTTAAAAAAACTCCCAGAAGCTTCAGAATATACAAAAAAAAAAAAGGTGTTCAGAAAGCTTTGTTTCACACTGCAAACAGATAACTTGCATAAGAATGCTACCATCTGCTGTTGTCAAAAGTGAATTGATGCAGTTTTTTCTTTGAGAAAGAGTAATATTTTGAATTAAAACCCCCTTTTCATATTCTGCTCAAAATAACTTAGGCCTCCAAATAATTCCAGAAAATACACAGATTGTACCAATGGTATACCTTAAAGACAGCAAAATAAAGTATATAGCTAATAACATTTACAAAACTATTACCCAAAGTAAAAAAAAGAAAGTAAATTGTGGAAAAAATTTCAGTGGGCTTCACGAACTCCCAGAAAGGGAGAAGTAACCTGGGTGTAAGTGATTCAAGCTCTGTTAACAAGACATGAAGACAATTCCCAAAGCTGAATATTCAGCCTAAAGTTATTCCAAATCATAATGACCCCCAGTTTTTGATTTTGCCCTGCACTCCTTGCTACAGCAAACCACTAGTGAGTGACACATGGAGGCCAGACTTGACTTTTAAAAACAGTTTATTACATTTACATTCTATATCATTCTTCTTTTAGTCCTTCCTCTTCTTACATGAGAACAGATTGACACTGAAAACATTCCCAAATGCAGGAATTTCGTGCTACTCAGGACAGGAATGTATCACACACTCCCAGGAAAACCAAAGAAGCACAAGAAACCAAAAGAAATCCTGAGCCAAGAGCCATTAAGGAGCAGCCTTTAAAAAGGGAGAAGGCTGAGGTGGGGATGAGAAGCTTGTGGAGCATCAGGGAAAACACTCTGAGAGCATCAGCTCTGATTCAGTCAAATGCTACCTTCCAAATCCTGTACACAATGGCATCCTGGGAGGCTCTGATGTGCACTCAAGGTTAAACCACTGACACAGCAGCTCTGAGCAGGCAGCATGGGGAAGCTGCCAATAAAAATGCAGGAGTTATCAAAGCACTGGATGATTTCAGAATTGGTAATGGGCTACAGAGCCTCTCACTGCCAGGTCCCCAGCCTACCCTGGGAAAGGGTGAGCTGCCTGTGGTGGGATGAACCCCAAGTCCTTCTCAAACGCTGTCAGAAGGGTGAAAAATGAATGAAAGTTTGTGCTGCATCAGCCTCATTAGCATTAGCTCACTGCCTGCTGCACTTACCTGGCAGAACAATGACACTCCACATGCACTGAAATACAAACCTGAGCAAAATATTAGGGCAGCAGTTCTACCCTTCATCTAGGCTGGTCCTGAGCCAGCTACACCAAAAATACACAGTCCTGCTGGGACTTCATGACGAAAAAAAGCCAAAACAGAACAAATAATATGTAAGAATCATCTATTTCTTGTTTACAATTAATCTTTTTCCAGTCAGTCATGCACCAGGGCAGTGTGAGAGTTTCAAGTCAATTCCCACAAGCACTCACTGGCGTTGTACTGCAAGAACCCATTTGCAGGTTGCCCACAACTCTTCTGGGCAGTAATACTCTGACACACACTTTATTTGAAATCAACACCATTATTTTCTTGGATCTGTCTATGATTTTGGATCTATCCAGCTATGAGGCTGATTTACAGCAGTGCCTGCTCAGCACCACAGGCTGGAATCCATCACACATCTGCATATCCCTCTGAGTCTGACCCAGCTGGGATGGGGAAGGAATACTTTCAACAGGCAGGCACCAGCTCTGCTGAACTGAAAAGCTCAAAATGTTGCTTTATTTATTTTCTGTGGAAAGACCTCTCTCCCAGGTGACGCAGGAAAGATGTGTGAGGATGGTCTGTGCCTGCTGCTGTAGCTGCTACCTCAACCCCTCCCATTAAAAAAACCTGGGAGGGAGAGACGGATGCAAGACACAAAATGTTCCATGGAATAGACTGAAAGGTAATCACAGAGTCCTGGAATGGTTTGGGTTGGGAGGGGCCTTAAATCTCATCCCATCCCACCCCCTGCCATGTCAGGGTCGCCTCCCACTGTCCCAGTGTCCAGCCTGGCCTTGGGCACTGCCAGGGATCCAGGGGCAGCCCTGGCTGTGCCAGGGCCTGCCCACCCTGCCAGGGAACAATTCCTCATTGCCAAGATCCCACCCAGCCCTGCCCTCTGGCACTGGGAAGCTCTTCCCCCTTGCGCTGACCCTGGTTTGCTCAGGAATGCCAGCCCAGGCTGGGACTGAGTGAGCTCTGGCAGCACAGCTCTGTTCATTGCCTGTGCAGGTACAGGGCTGAGCAGGGAAATGTCACAGCACTGATCTGAGCAGTGGCAAAGACCGGGCAGTTCCCAAGCACAAGTATAATTAAGACTAAACCTCCATCAGATTGGATTAAGTCATTTTATCAAGCAGTCTCCATGTCGGATTTAAACCAAAAATAAACATTACTTCAGATAAGGGGTAATTGTCTGTAGGTTTCTGTACCGTGCTCTGCTGCTCTCCTCCCCAGCCAGCAGGAATTTTGTTGTCAGTACATCTCTTGTAACAGCACCATTTATTTTCTCTGTCATAACTGGAGCTCTTCCAGGGGTAATGGCTTCTATTTTCTCCAGTGCTACATTAAACTGCCTTCAAGCATCCATCACAACATTTATGGTCTCTCCATTGATGATAGTTCAGGGGATTTGTGCCTGAAACTGCCTCTTCCCCAACCTGGTTTGCATGATGTTGCTTTGCAAAAATAAATTCACACACAGGTGTCAAAAAGTTCATGCAGGATCCTACCAGCAAACACCACAGCCAGTGCCAAGTGATTCCAGACATTTTCCCAGCAGTCACCAGGTCAGAAAAAGAAGGCAGAATTAATAAAACATGCCCCCCATAATCTCTTCCATTTAGGAAAAAGAAACAGTGATGCAATTAATAAAGAGGATATAACTTTTTCCCTTTCTTCTGATTTCTGACCACATTTACTGAAACAAATGGCTGAGTTTCAGTAAAAATTCTTCACTCAAGATTATATAAGTAATTAATGTTCTTGAATTCGTGGTCTATCTTATTTTTTATTCCTTATTTTCATGCACACCAATAGTAACTTACTTGTTAATATAATCCAACTCTATACATTCAGAAAGAAGGCAGGAAGATTTCTCTCTTCCGACTGACCCTGAGTCCCACAGCCAGAACAGCAACTGCACACATGGAACTTCAGACCTGTGCAACTCGAGGTCAAAGGGATTTTTCTCTAATAATGGAACTACTACAATGGAAAATCTATTCCTATGGAATCACTACATTGCAAGCACCACATTAAGGAACTGTAATGACACAGGGAACTTTTACAATCCTGACAGAAGGTGTAAATCACAGTAATAAAGCTGTTGGTAGCAGAATAATTGTACTAGGGCTTCTCCATCCTACTGACTTAGGGTTATGCTGGATTTTGGGCAGGAATTGTTCCCTGGGCCCTGGCACAGGTGGCCCAGAGCAGCTGGGGCTGCCCCTGGATCCCTGGAAGTTGGTTGGACAGGGCTTGGAACAGCCTGGGACAGTGGGAGGTGTCCCGACCATGGCAGGGGTGGAATGGGATGAACTTTCAGGTCCCTCCCAACCCAAACCAGTCTGGGATTCTGTGACCTGGGACAGATAATGTATTTATGGTCACTGACTTCTGCTCACAACCAGAAGCCAACTCATCCTGCAGGCATAGCTGAGGCAAGTTTCCCCAGCTTTGCAACAAAACACAGAAACCCCACCAATCCCAGGAGCTGGAGGTGGAAAAACCTGCCCTGCCTGTGACAGTGCTGAGGAATGACCTGGCAAGTGCCACTGGCACTGCTCTCCTGCTTTTCTCAGAAAATCAAAGCAGATCTGCATTGGCATCGAGCAGGGGAAAGCGTGAAGGGACTCTGACAACACAGAGAAGTGCAAACTACCCCAAGAAGCAGATTTCTGTGGTCACTGAGCCTGTCTTTGTGGAGGAGGCTGGTTTGATTTACACCCCAGCTCTCTGCCGGCAGCAGTTGCAGTTGCCCCCATGATTTAATGTCCCCATTCCCGTGTGCTCCCAAAGACCCACAACCAAGCTCAGCGATGATTTTTTATTGACACCTTCACCACTTCCAACACCACGCAGCCAATCAAGCTGGATCCTGTCCTTCTTTCGTCAAATACCAAGTCCAAGCTGAGCAGGCAATTAAATGGCTATGCTTTCCTGAGGAAAGCAGAGATGCTTTGGCAGATCCTACAACACAGAAATACTAGGACACTTAACACAGCCAGAATTTCTCTGAGATGAACCACGCCTACCACTTTGCATCTGCTGCTTCAAATCCATCATGGATCCCAGCAAAGGTGCCTTCCAAGCCAAACCATTCTGTGATTCTGTAATTCATATTTTATGCCCCAATTCTGCCTGATTCTGGAGTATTTACAGTTTTGAAGAGGTGGTGATTATTTTTTACATTTTATAACTTTATTATTTTATTAAATGTTATTATTTTTTATTTTAATCAATTTATTAAATGGCTAACAAAAGATGCCTGAAAGGCAGGAGAGGTAATGCAGAACAAGCAAAACAGTAATCAAGAATAGCCAACACTGCTGGTCCATAATTACATATTTAATATATGTATAATAAGGGTTGAAATATTAATTTCAAGAACAGGAGGAATCAAAGCAGTAGGTGACACTCAGGCATGTTTCTAAAGCTTAACAAGCTTCATTTGAGGCTTTAAAGCTTCTCACAAGCACGTAACTTATGCATTTAGGATTTTTCAAGAAAACTTTATACTTAAAAATTGGCAGGTCCATAGTTACATTGTCAAGAAATGGCATCTCAGCCATTTTCCTAAGAAAATAAACAGATGATTCTTCTTCCATGCTTGCCAAAAGTAGATTAATTCAGTTGTCACCATTTTACTTATGTAGCATATAGTCTTAATTAATTACTATTTAAAATCTGTTCTTAAGTTATGAGATTCATCTAAGGTGCAAAACTGAACGATCCAACAAGCTGTGGAAGTATGGAAAAGACACTGGAGACAGATTTCCTACCCTGATTAAAAAATTATAAGGGCAGAAAAAAAACCACCACAACCAAAAAACCCCAAACCCATGCTGGCATTTGACAAAAGTGGCCTGAAAGGGTTCATCTCATAATCCCAGAGATTCCAGAGGATGTCCCAGCAGTGTTTCCTGCCTCCCCCAGCAGCACCTGGGACAGCACAAGCCTGGGCTCCCTCTGTGGTTCACTCCCCCTGCACTGCTCCAGCAGATCTGCACCCTGGGCACTGCAGGACAGGACTCACTCCTGCCAGGTAATTTTGCATCCATTTATGGACAAGTGGCCTCATGAATTTGTCTAAATGCTTTTGAACTGCTGACACCATCTGCTGCCACCACTCCAGAGCGCAGGTGCTTAGGTATAAACTGCTTCCTGATAGCACAGATACCTAACTCCTATTTCAGTAGCACTTCAAATGCTCTTTTTAATTAATAAAGTAAAAAAAATTATGGTTTACAATGCCCTGTGGCCCCTCCAGTGGCCTCTCAAATGGATGTGAGTGTACCACATATGAGCCTCACTTCTTTCATACTGTGCAGTCAATGCTGTTGTGTAATTTAAGATTTTTCCGTAAGGGGGGAATGTTCAGTAGGCAGATTCATTCCAGAAGTGAACAGCCAGCAGTCAAGGTGGGGGGAAGGCAGAACAGACCCACCTCAGCTTACAAGGAGAAATGCCACACCAGGCAGGGAAGGTGCTCTTACCGCTTACTTCACAAATCTCTGCATGGGAAGCTCTCTGGAAGCAGAACCACTGCTAGATAAATTATCTGTAAATGCAATGCACAGCACTGAAACTGGTTTTTCCACAGAAGTAGAAAATAATCAAGAGAATCAATACTATTACACTATAATTTGTTCAATTAATTACGAATCTGCATGGAAAATATTACTGAATCTTCATTTCAGAGTAACTCAAGTAGCAATAGTACTGGGACTCGAAAGTCTTTCCTGAATTATGCCCAAGAAACTGGCAGGGAACTCCATACTGCTTTCATCTCTGCATGTAAATTATCCAGAATCCTGGAATGGTTTGTGATGGAAGGGACTCAGAGCCCATCCAGTGTCATGGCAGGGACACCTCCCACTGCCCCAGGCTGCTCCTAGCCTGGCCTTGGGCACTGCCAGGGATCCAGGGCCTGCCCACCCTGCCAGGGAACAATTCCTCATTGCCAAGATCCCGGCCAGCCCTGCCCTCTGGCCCTGGGAGCCATTCCCTGGGGGCTGTCCCTGCAGCCCTTGGCCATTGTCTCTGTCCATCTTTGCTGCAGCCCCTTCGGGCCCTGCCAGGCCACCCTGAGCTCAGCCCAAAGCTTCTCCTGCCCGGGGGAGCAGTGGCAGCTGTGCCAGCCTTTGCTGCCGGCAGAGCTGCTCCATCCATCCCTCTGCCCATCCTGGAGCCTCCTCTGGCCTGGCTGCAGCAGCTCCAGCTCCTTCCTGGGCTGGCCCAGGGCTGGGGCAGCTCTGCAGGTGGGCTCTGACTGAGGGGCAGAGGGGCAGAATCCCCCCTGCCCTGCTGCCCACGCTGGGCCCGGCCCAGCACGGGGCTCTGGGCTCTGGGCTCAGCCCAGCACAGGCTTTGGGGTCCTAGACATGCCCCACAGCAGCCCCAGGGCTCCTCCGGGGCTGCTCCCTCTGCTCAGCCCCAGCCTGTGCTGGTGCCTGGGACTGCCCTGACCTGGGCCCTGCTGAGCTCCATGAGATCCCCACGGTGCCACCACTCGTCCCTGGTCTCCACCTGGACATCTCCCAAATGCCCGAGTGTGACCACTCAGCCCCATCCCTCACCCACCCAGGCCTTCATCCACCAAACCCATGGCTCTCCAACTCAGAGACAAGGATATCATGTCAGGCACTATCAAATGCCTTGCACAAGTCCTGGCAGATGCCACCAGCTGCACATCTGTCAGCTACTTATCCATTAAGCTTCTGCATTTACTCTACATTTAGTATTAGTTCATTGTTTGGTCTTCTCCCTCTATTAAATTAGTTGAACTAGATTATTGTCCATGAAGTCTTATGGGGAAAAGCATGACTCAACTGTAGGGCAGCTGAACATTAATAATCAGTGGCTAAATTAATAATCAGTTTTAAAATAAAACCTCCTTGGTAGCTTGTACAATACTATAGCTTGGTTGAAACCCCAGAAGTTCAACGCATTGTAGAAGATTTTAGTGGGAAATAAATACCAAACCAGCTTTGCCATCCTCATATCTTCCCCTGTCAAATAGCCTTCCAGTCTGTACTGGTAAGACTCCCTTTTCTCAGGAAGTTGAACTAATAATTTTCCAAAAATATTAGCAGGGGATCCATAGCAACTGTTGATGCAACTCAAATTCGTTAGGAGCGATCCTAGCAACCTTCTGTTAAGAAATACTGTATACAGCCTCCCCCACTTAGCAAAATCCCACAATATGGCAAGAAAGATTCGTGTGTCTAAGAATAGATACCTTACCACATTTTTCAAAATGACTGAGCCGTAATGATTTAAATCCTCCCTATCACATTTTCAGCAAGATGTGCCTCTACAACACTATATCAATGTGTTCTGTTCAGAGTTTTGACTCTTTCTCCTTTTTTAAATCACACTATTAACATCCCTGACATTTTAGAAATAATGTTTATTGATTTTCCTGTTAACACTGCTATAAATTAAGTGATGTAATGGACAGGATTACTGAGGTGCTATAAAGAATGTGTCCTCCAGATTCCTAACTCCTGGCTGAAAAAGACTCTGGATTAACTCAGAAGTAGGTGCAGTTCTGTGTTGTGATTTCTGTAGTTTAGGTTTGGTTGAGTACTTTTGATATGACAGAAAGGACATATTAAAACTACCTGCTAAGTATCAAATGAGAGAAGAAAACCACCTCATTTAGATGAAACTGAGAAATGGATGGTTGAGAAAAAACAGATGCAAAATTCCTGACCACTCACTACTCAGAAATGTAGGATACAGTCAGTATCAGAATGGTCTGAGTTACTTTCTCTGCAGCAACATGCAGGAAAATACTGATTTATTGCTGGCAAATCCAGTACCAAAGTGTCACACATGAAATGTGTTCCCTCCCATGCCCGGGAGCACTTTGGTAGCAGAAGAAATTGCATCCGAACAGTGTTGGTTAAAAAGGAGGGGAGTCATGTATGGACACATGTGCTCCACACCTTCCAGAGCCCTTTGGAATCCTGACTCACAGATTAATTTTTAAGACTATTTCTGCAGGATCTTCAAGTCACCAAGTTTAGTTCCTGTTTTATGGGGTAGTTTTTCAACCCTTGAGCCTCCTGTAATAATGCAATTCGATTTCTATCCTTGGATGTTTGGTTTTACATTCCATCATCACTAAGCATTGATTAAGCCTTAGCACATATTCTTGATTGTGTTTACGACTTTGTTTCCTCAGGGGAAGGTCAGCCTTTATGACAACATCACTCTGTTAAAAACAAAATTGTTGGTGATGCTACTGACTGTGATCAGCTTCATTCATCAGCTTACAAAATTCTCTTGCTAGTTTGCTTCCACATGGGAAAAAATTAATGGAAGGTGTGGATTAGCAGAAGTAACAAGAATCAAAAATGGACTTAGGCACCTGTGTTCATAGAATTAATTACATCAATACTCAGTTTCAACATAAGTTTAGAAATGTTATTTGTCAGAGTGTTGTCTCTCCCCCTGCTGAAGTCCTTCTGCTTTGTCTACACTTTTATAAATATCCATCAGGGCAAAAAAATTATGAAGATTCAGTAGTGCCTTTACCCATTTTTTTTTCAATCCCTTATTCCACTATAATTTAATTTCAGAAGGTGCTTGAGAAATCAGTGGACCTCAGTTTACCTCCTAGTAAGTGACTGTATCCATCAATCCAGCACATTCCACACTCTGTGGAAAATACCTGGATGTGAAGGCTACACCAGTGTCCTGGATCTTGATGGAGGCACTTTCAAAAAGGTGTGCAGCCCTCAGCCACAGCAGGAGGAAAGTTCATGCCTGGACAATGCCTATCCCACACCCATGTTAACAATAAAAGCCTTTCAGTCTTGCATTTCCAACTCCACAGAGAACACCCAACCAGGGCCACACAGCCTGAAGTTATGGCTATAACCACCGAGTCACCCTCTGCTGCTTCACATCTCCCACCCATCTTCAGAGAGGTTTCCAAAATTATAAAAGGTCAAAGGCAGCCTCTACAAACTAACTCAGGATTAGTTATCTGGTTTTGTTTTTTTTAATTCTGGTTCTTACACCACACACTACTATGTGATGAA
This sequence comes from Leucosticte australis, assembly GCA_025504685.1. Lineage (NCBI taxonomy): Eukaryota > Metazoa > Chordata > Aves > Passeriformes > Fringillidae > Leucosticte > Leucosticte australis. Next base: position 3,520,445 of record JANIJU010000003.1, on the reverse strand, counting down.
ATATGTTCACCTTCATATTTGGGAAGACTTCTCCCCATTCATCTCATTTCTGTTCTCCACTCTGTTCCTTTTTTTTTTTTTTTGGTTAACTTTTTTCCTGTTCTTGTGAAGTTTTATTCTCTCAATTTGCCTCACCATTTAGCATTTGACCATGGCACTTTTGGGCTGCTGCCTTCTTAACTGGGACATTACACCTGCTCTTTATTATATTTATTACACACAGAAGGCCCAATAAGTTTGAGCTGTTTAGGCAGTACCACAATGTATTTGTGTATGCTGTCTTATAAATAACTAATATAAATATTATACATCATACATATAATATATGTTTATATGGTATTTAAATTACTAGTATAAATAAATAACACTAAAAAGCACCCACTAAGTTACAAGTAAACAATTCAGGAGATGGGGCTGCAATATCTGTAATTCCACTTCTGAATCCTCCTAAAAAGAAGCTGAAAATCACAGTTGGCAACATTTCTGGAAGGCAACAGTAATCCATAAATACTCCTTAATTTTCCTGTCATTGCAGAATTAAGCCACTTCCAGCTCACACAGATCTTACCAGGTGTGCTAAATTGATGTCATTATAAGTCATCAGGAAATACCCACAGAGACCTGTAGCAACATTTGGAAGTTTTGTTAAACAGCTGTGTGTTCTAATTGATTTGTATTATTTAAAACAGCTAAAGCAAGTTATCGCCGGATGTAGAGAAGGGATGACTGAAGACCCCAGGGAGATTTAACTCACAAGAAAGCCAATCACAGGAACTTCATTTAAGCATTTTAAGATTATTACTAGAGGAAGTGCAATTAAATCATCACCATTTATCAATTATCATTATAAAATACTATGCAACCTTATCATGTTAATTTATTTATGAGAAGGTAACTAGTTGACTTCTGCTTTTTGTAGTAATCTAGTCAGGAAAAATGTTTCAAGATGCTTTCTCTGCAAATGAGCATAGCTTTCCACCATCATCAAAAATAACTATTAAAGTCCAAATTTTACCTAAAATTTGCAAATGTCAAATATCTCCACTCTTTGCAGCTTGTCTCAGTTCCTGAGATTTATTTCATTATAGATGTATTCTACCACAGGGAGTATACACCAAAATATAGTTGCATCAGAAATGTGCACAGGTCTGGCACCCTCATTTCATAAAATATATGGGAAAAAAGTCCCAAAAAGTCAGTAAGCCTTTCTTTTCCTGGCCTGCCAATCACCGTGCAGATCAGCTCTAGTTTAAAGTTAAGGAACATGCATGTTACCCTTGGCAAACTCAATTTTTCTTCCCAGTGGTGGAGTGCTTGTAGCATCTAAAATTTGTATCTCTTTTGGATTAAAATCCTAAACCATTTTTTATTCTGCTGCTCATGTGCACTGAGTGCTCAAGCCTGATTTGATGAGTTTGCCCAGTGACTTGCATTATAGGATCTGTGTCCCTGCAGGCAAAGCCTAACCCACATAACAAAATGGGTCAGCAGAAAAGCAGCAAGGCAAGACAAAACTCCGTATTTCAGTTCAGAACCCTGATTCATTTGACAGAGAAAAGCAGTTTTTTTTCTTGTAGACCTGACTCTTGCTTTGATCTGAGGCTTGCAGGCTAGTTTTCATTATCTTCCATAATCTCCTTGTTTCACAGAAAGTCACATTTTGCAGCTGTTAACTCTGATAATTTCTCCAAAATGTTCTTCCTGTGTTTGTCAGTGCACTCACAGCTGACTGTACCACCTCTCGAGAGTGTCCCAGAATCAGATTCATCACTCCACACATTCTGCCACCCAAAACTCCTGTTTCTGCAGGAATTTGTGTGTAAGTATACCACACACACCTCCAGTTATTAGATGCAGGACAGTTTTTACTTTACTGTCCCTTAAGAAGCAAAAATAATCCCCGTGTGGGAGTGACCTGAATTTCCTTTTGGCTTCCACAACTCTGATTTCACACATTCCAAACATCCCGTTTATGCTTTATTCTCAGTAGTGCCACATTATTACATTATGTTATTAAAACCCAGTTTCCTCATCTTCATTCACAGACAAGCCAGGTAATTAATGTTTCATGTGAAAAGTGTGTATTATAAGAACCTGCCAGCTCACAACTGGAATTCACACACGCACAGCAATCACCAGAACACCCATGGCTTGGTAGCTTCTCAGGAAGCTGTTATAAGATAAATAATAGTCTGTGGCTGCAAAAAACAAGAATTCTGCTTGGGTTCCCATGGCTGAGCACCATTCACAAACAGGCATCCTGCAATTAAACTGTGTTATCTGAATTAAGGGAGCACCTGTAGGACCTGGTGGATGTCACATCCTTGTCACGCTGCTGCGGCAAGAGACCTGAGTGCCTGGACACAGCTAAAATAAGAAAATCAAGGAGGGGAAGGGGAGGGAGAGAAGACACATGCTTATCTTGGTCTGAGGGAAAAACCTCACACCTGGAGAGTCTCAGTTATTTGTCAGATTTGCTCATGAGATCTGGAGCAAAGGGAAGACACCAGAACAACAAGCTCAGCTCTGAGCCATGTGTCTATTAGACAGCACCAGCTTATTTTAGCATAGGAAACCAATTCTCCCTTGTTCAATCCTGAAGACTGCAAGTCTATTTAAAACTGAAAATTACACACAGTCTTTTTTGGTAATTTGATTACCAGACAATCCGTGAGATGTTACACTGATATATTTTATTTACATAAACAAGTCTGCTTTTGTATTTATCCAAATTCACAATTACTCAGAAACTGCCTGAATTTTTGAGGACTGGCTTCAGAGAAGTATTTTAAATGTGAGATACTGTCAAAGCAAGCCTTAAATGGTGAACATATATCCTTCAAAATCCAGGACTGAAACTATTACTGGTAAATGGTTCAGCACGACATGATATAGACATATATTTAATTTTTTTTTATTTTAATTTTTTTCCCTTCTGTGCAAGAGAGGAATAAGACCACTGAGGATCCAGGCATATATTTCATTCCTCAATTTCATGAAGGACCAGAGGATTCTCACCTGCTGTGTAATAGTGTCCCAGGGCCCCTCCTGCAGACGAGCCTGGTAGGATGCATGAACACTTCCCCATATTTCATCCAGAGTTAAAGGCCTTCCATCTGGGGGAAAAAACAACCACCTTTACTCAAAGCTCTTAGGCACGCTGTATCTTTAATACAGAACAGCAAAATTAAAACTCAAAACCGTTCAAATCCTGGCTGAAGGTGCACATAGAACCACCCTAAATTTCCTGTTTGGTTTTCTTCTCTGTCACGTGAGAGTAACAACTCACTGTGTGCTGATTGTAAGGTGTGAAGTGTAACTGGTTTTGTAAAGCAAAGCTTTGGTAAGATGGATTTAAAACCAGAAAAGAACATAATGAAGAATCACCTACTGTAAATATATGCAACTCATAGTGAGAGAGTGAAGAAAATCTAAGGGACAAAATTCTGCAGATAAAAGTTTAGTGCATTTCCGTGTGTCCACAATGTTTCCTTGAGCTACATTTATTCAGCTTTACTGCATCAGGTTTTTAGCTGCGATGCTAGAATTATGCCAAGATATTAGTGTCAACCACTTAGAAAACAAGCATGTCTATTTTAATGAATATTTGTTTATGGCAAACAGAGTACTTCGATAGACTTTCAATAAGTAGCTTCATCTTGGCATTTATCAGGTATCAGAAACGATCATCCTCTCATAACCAGTTTTATTCTACTGACATTTGTATGTCTGTAAAATGAAAAAGATTTATTCACACAATTAATATTTGAATGCCATGTTTAGAGACAAGTTCAAACCAGCTGCCTACAGCCTCTGTTTTATTTTCTGCACATATTTATAAAAAAACCCAGGAAGTTCTGAACTTATATGAGAACCATATAGCAGAATCACGTGGCAAATGAAGTATCTGAGGGGGTAAAAGCATATTAATCAGTTTTTCCTTGCTATCTTCATGAAGGTAAGACTTGTTAGACCATCACATCCACTGCCTTGGGATGACAGATGCCAGAGTTGTGCTGGGGACAGTCTAACATTCAGAAAGAATTTGCTACAACAGCATAAATTTATTTCAAGAGGATGTATTTACACTCAGATCACCTGTGTGCAAGTGATATGAAATGCCATGCATATCTGCAATTTTGTTCTCAGCAGAGAAAGCCCAAGTGTAAAATCTACAATAACACGAGTTCTAGTGCAAGCTCTGATTTGCCATTGTGGATGTGCTCTGTAAATCTTTCTCTGAGAATTTTTATAATAACACTGAGCAGATTCACGTACACATGCAATGGATTACTCTGACTCTGTTAGTCCCATTTTTATAAATGATCAGAAGTTACTAAAATATTAACCATGTCATAGTTAAAAACAAGTTTTGTCTTAACCACATGGCGAATTCATTCTATTCACAAGCTCCTGGACTTGCTCTAAACACAGATCTGTATTCTTTGGGCTCTCTTACCCCCTTTTTCCACCACTCTCCCATGGTTAGGAGCCCTGTTACACATTCTTACAACCACTGAGACCTCAAACATCCAGGTGGTCTGACAGAGCAGGGAGTAATTGTTGCTGCTGGCAACAAGGACCCACTGTGGCACCTGCTGAGCCAAGCAGCCTGTTGCCTTCGTGCCTCTTTTCTTCCCTGGGATGGAGCTGAGCTGGAAAGTTCAGCCAGAACCTGAAGGAAACAGCAGCAACCAAGCCAAGAGAAGGGGCAGGGGAGGAAGGTGAAGGCTCCAGATTCACCCACCCGTGCATTTATTTAGCCACCATCCACCCACAAGGACACAGCTTGCTGTGTGTCCCAAGGGTTAGCCCAAGTTCAGCTGGGATAGTTTATTATTTACACTGTTTAGACTACAAAAAACTTTTCTGAGAAAAGCTTCTTGACTGCCCAGCTGGGGTTAACTCAATCACATCCCCACAAATTAGAAATAGTTAAAGGCAGAATACTGAGTGCCCTCTCACAGCAGCAAGGTGAGGCTGTCAGACCACACAGGAGCTGCATTCTCAGCTGGACCTTAATTTCTGCAAAGAGCAGAAATTCTTTAGGCAGACAAAATTCCATATTTATTTTCAGAGAAAATTTTCAGGCTTCCCAAGTCACTGTATCCTATTTTCTTCATGTGTAGTGAGGGCTTTTAGTAATTTCAGAGATTCCCAATTAAAAGCTTTCAACAATTTCTAAGATTTTCAGTTAAAGGTTATTTGACACTTTGGGTGAAATGGTGCACAAATTGTTTTGAGGCTTCATTCTGATGTATTTTATAAAGAAACAATATTAAAAACCACTACCAAATGAGAAAAAAAAACCTTGTACAGCTTAAGAGAATATATGATCATAAAAATTATTCAATTTCAGTTATGTCCAAAACCACAATAAAACCAGTTCTTACAGGATATGGTCTTTAGAGCAGCTGTGTTTCTGAGAAAGGACACGGTGGTTACATGTTTTTGAGCTCAGGAAGTAAATCTGTATTCTGGAAAGCACTTCAGCCAGGCCCAGTGTGGTTGTGAATACAGAAAGTCATGCCTTCAGGGTTGGAGGAAGTTGCCCTATCTCAGAAGCTCCCTCTCTCTAACCACTGATTACCATGGTTTTTATTGGCAGGGATTTAGCTGCCACTGAGCTGAGAAAGTATTTTGAGCAGGTCAGCCTGAAAACCTCATTCCTTTTCTCTTCTCTAGAGGAGTGAGGGTGCAGTCCTTGTTGACTCCCATTAGTCCTGCTCTTTCTTTTCAGTGTTTAGCCAGCTTTCCTGCTGCTTCCTCTGCCTTTGCAGGAAAAAGGAGAAGTGTGAGACGAGCCATTATTTTCTCTGCACATGGGGTGATTCCTGAATGGTGCTTGTGCTCACCTGTGGTGCTGATACCTCACTGTGGGCTTTCTAATGTATGGCAAGAGGGTTCTGAATGCCTGGCTTCAGATGGGGATGGTTCAGGAAAAGACTGAAGCTCCTTGACATCTTAAAGAGTAGGAAAAGAGGAAAATACTCTGCTGATTAAAGAAAGCTTACTGGACCTCGCTCAGCCCATCTGGCTGATGCCAGCATTGAAGGGGAAGGATAATTGCCTACACCATCTGTCTCCAAGAGGGCTAATTGCTGACATCAGATATCAGCAGGGGTTCATGCATTTCTTCAACTACCTATTTGGTAGTCTCAGAAGCCAGGGGAAGAAAGAAGTGCTCCGTTTCTGGATGGTATGGCAGGCACAGGGCTGATTTTGGAGAAATTAGCCTCTGCCCTGAGCTCCTGACACTTGACTGTGACTTCAGCAGGTCTGAAATTAGGAATAAATGCCACGTGGCAAGTATCATGAGGCAGTGAAAAATGTTTCTTATGTATATACACACAGCCTAAAAATATCTTCTTGTACCCTATAATGTTCCCAAACACCTTTCCAGACAGTCTCATCATACTTAATCACTATTTTCAACTGAAGTATTTGTCCTTGCACAGAACAAGATCTTCCCTGTAAATCCATCCCCTGAGATTACAAGAAAGTTAGATGTCTCTCAAAATGTTTTAGTTCTGTTGCAATCAAAATTTCAAACCTTACCTTGCACCACCTTATGTAGCAAACTTCATCTCACAAACAACAAGAAAAAGATGAGTTAAAGAAAGTAAGTTATTTAATCCAATTTAGACAGCAGGGGCAAGGATACAATGCAACTTTTTCCCTTCTGCAGAAGAAGTGATCTGTAGTGCTTGAATGCTTCTAGCAGAGAGGACTGAGAACTGGATGTCTTCACTGGCACAAGCTCCTGAGAATGCCAACCAAGCTGAAGACCACAAGAAAATCCCCCCAGCAACTCCACAGGGAGCCTTTTTCCTAGGAGGGGCTGAGAGACCAGGTAAATGGAAGCTGCAGTCACATGCAGCAGGAGAAAGGCAGGATTTCATTGATTTCAACATTCTAGAGAAGTTTGTAAAGCGTCTGTTGGAGTGCAAATTTGGACAGGCTGGCATCAGCTGCTGTTATACAAAGGGAGGAAGTGAATGCTGCAAAAGCCCTCGGCCAGGCTGAACAGAAGAATCATTGTTTCCCAGGTGTGATGGGCATTGCAGACACTGCCAGGGAGGAAGCAGAGCTCTGAATTCCAGCTCTGCGCCCTGTGCTGGGGAAGGCAAGACAGGGCAGGGCTGTGGAACTACTGGAAGGATTACAGCTCAACTCTACCTCCCGAAGCCAGCTGTAATTAGCACAGGGATCAGTATGGGCAGGATCCCAGGGGAACCAGGAACAGCTCACAGGAGACTTGTGAGGAACCCCTCCTCTTACCGAGTCTACAAACAATGGTAGGAATTTAGACTGGGAAATTGAGGTAAGTCTTGGGGAGATTGTTCCTTGATTAGTGTAGGTGAGCAATGCATTGAGCATTGCTGATCGTCTGACAAACAAAGTGAGGAGCCTATCACATGGACTCTTACCTCCAGAGAAAAAACTCAGGGCATTTCACAGAGTTTTCCTCACAGCAGGTTTGGGACAAGACAAAAGATACTCTGCTCAGGTATCTCCAGTGACTGTGAGCACGTTGCAGCTATACATTTCCAAAAATCCCACTTTGGGACCTTCAGACGGCACAGCACAGGCAGACCAACAACGTGCAGGGAAGACAGAATTCTTCATTTTCAAAAGTAAGCTGCCCATAATTAAAATCAGAGAATACCAGCTGGTAACACTGTAGGAAACACACTTACTGCCAGCATTTAGTATCCTGCTCCCTTCAAGAGTCAGATATTGTTATAACTTAAAAGAGAATGCAAAATGCCAAAGAGTACCCAGGTGACCTTCGGAAGCATCTAAAAAAAGCCCTTGTTTTCCATTGTGAAAGGTTCCCAAGAAGTGTTTTAAAGGATAATTGAACTTGTAGGAGCAATTACAGTTCTGTACTGCAAGGGGAGCTGTTGGCACATAATACCATGATTGTGCATTAGATCATCCACTGGCTCCTGTAATATCCACTTCCAGCTATAAGGAGTCATGTTTCAACACCTCCGATTCCCTGGTGCTGACAAGCTAAACAACTTGTTTTGTCTCTATGAGCTCTTCTCTGGTGATTAACTGCTTATGGTGAATACTAATTATATGGAAGTACAGTACAGTAGAGATACTGTCCTACTTCCTCTACCTGCACCATCTCCGTCCTCTTCTGTAGACACTGCACCATAAATTCAGCAAAAATCAAGAAGATGACATTTTTCAGGACCACAAATAGGCTAACCCGTCTCTCACAGCAAAACTACCTTCATTTTCCTGTCTGCACAATAAGTTCAAAGGCAAAAAACGCTGCACATTTGTAAATGCCTGTAATAATGCTGGAAATAAATTTGCAATAGGATGCGTGCAAATGAGTTTAGGTGGTGGTAAAGGCAGAGCAATGTCCCCAGTTCCCCATGTCCCACTCTGAAAATTTACCCCAAATTATCCATTCCTGAAACTGCACCTCAGACTAAAATCTTTCCACCAGGGAGCCTACGAGAATTTGTTCTTCAATTTTGAATCTGAAGTGCTTTTTGAAACGCTAACACTGCAAAATTAGAAACCATTAAACAATATAAGGCAGAGAGTGATTAAATCTACCAAACACATTCAAAGCAGCTTAAGCTACTTTTTAATTAAAAAGGAAAAGATATCACTGGCAACATTCAGACATCTTTATCTAGATAAAGTTATGATATTATTCAAAACACAGAAGATGCTGATCACAGAATCATTTAGGTTGGAAAAGAGCTCTAAAATGATCAAGTCCAAACCTTAATCCAATACAGCCATGCTCCCCATTCAACATTGTCCCCAAGTGCCACAAGCTGGTCCTGCTGGCCACAGCACTGCAGGCACAAGCCAGGTGGCCCTGGAGCACAGGTACACAGGCTTGGGGCAGCAAGGAACAGAGCACAGCTAGTGCTGCAGTGTGATCACTCCGTGCCTGCTGATCAAATGAGTGACACCAACAGTGGCCTCCGTGGGAGGCAGAGTGTTCCTCCTTCCTCCCCTGACAGGATGGGGGCTGAAATCACAGCGCTACAGCCACAGAGCAGTGGGTAGCAAGATGTACATACCAGGGAGGGGACATGATCAGACTGTTTCATGAGCCAGCTTCAATACAAAAAAAAGTCAATATCCTATCGGTATTATTTTATTTTCCCTTAAGCAGCAAATTTAAACAGAAAACAGCATACATTTTAAAAGACACATTTAGACTCCAGACTTGTGGCTCAAACTGTGGCTCAAGCACTGTGGTTATGTCCACTGATTGCCCAGCCCAGTTTAAACCTGCAGCACTAAGTTTTTGCAGTCATTTCAAGAAAAGAACAAGAAAAATGACCGGCAGTTTCAGTCAACCACAGGCAAGATGCCAGGAGCCAAAGATCAGCCTCCCTCAGGCTGAGATGATATCATCTCTTCCACGGTCCTGGAGCTCTGTGTCCAGAGCACTGAAAAATTCTCTGGTGGGCAGCCTCACCTCTTGGTTTCTTATTACATCTCTTCCTCAACCTAATACAAAATTTCCAACATCTACTGCACGCAGCACATGGAGTCTGTGCTGGCCTTACCCAAGAAGCAGGCTCTGAAATACAGCACAGGCACTTGGTAGCTGCTGGAGTAGAGGACGTGGTACTCGTAGCGAACCACTTCTTCTGTGCTGCAAACCCCAGCGGCCTGGGAGTCATCCGAGGGCTCCTGGAACGACACACGTGGCCACAGCAGCGCATCAGCCTCTGCTGCTGTGCTCAGGGAAATTGTCATGAACTCAGTAAATGCGCACAACAGAAATAATGGCAACCACCCCTTTCACAGCACTACTCATGCAAACTCCCAAGGGAATATTTCAACGCTAGCAAGAAAATCAGAGAAGTCTGAAACCTACAGTGTAAGACATCTTGCACACTCCCTTCCAGAAACTGTGAACTATTTGCAAGCCTTTCCAGAACTGAGATCTTTCTAAGCTGCACCAAGGCTCTCTCTAAAATCTTCATGGCACAGTAACTGGCACAATAAGGGGACTACAGCTGTACCTGTCCTCATTACATTCAGTATAGACCATTTTAGAAGTGTATCCTGAAATAATCCAGTTTTGCTTGCCAAAAGACAAATCAAATGTATCCTCCAAAAATCCTCTGATCTACTTTCTTTAAAGGCTTTTTGCCAGGAGTTGCTTTTGCTAATAATATAAAATATATAATGTAATGTAATTATAATAATAACATAAAATGTAATAATAAAACTGAGAGGGGTTTTTTGCCCCTGTTAGTGTATATTCCAGGTGTAAAGTACTAAAGTTTATGGTAGATTTGAAACAAATCAAAATAGATGAAACTAACTGCATTGAGATATACCACAGCTGCAGCACAAATTTCACAACATTTCAAATTAATATTCCAACAGTGCTAAGCACACAGTTGTTTGGACTTTTCTAAAAGCTGTCATAATTCAATGTCTCTGAAAACGGAACCATTAAATTAATAATGCCATTAAGATTAAACATAAGAACAAACTTTCCAAGAAGACACTCTGGGTGTGGACTTGTTCAGTGCTCAAACCCCCAAATTTACATGCATGAACTAAGCAACCATAATGCCCCACAGGTTGGGCGTGCATTTCATGACTTGGCTATTGCCAAGCAACCCTGAATATTGGCTTATGGTATCTGTCCAAGCTAAACAGAAAAAGACTGAGCAGAAAAGAAGACCCAGCATCCTCTGAACACTATGTTCATACAACATACCAGAAATTTACAGCTATTTTGCATTTTTATCTCACATCCTTTATCAAGTCAGCAATGGATGAATTGATATACGAAAAAATATAAAAACTGATAAACTTTAACAGCAACAACACCCAAGATATTTTCAGGTTTTTTCCCTGATGTGACTTTCCCCAGATTTAGTGTATTAGGCACCCAGATGCTGCTGAGGCAGAGGGACAGAAGTCCACAAGTGAAAGCCCAAACCTTGGGAAGCTGCAGAGCAAGGAACTGCCCATACATTTTTGGACACAAAGTGAGAAGATCACAGATGACCACGGAGCAAAGGTTTCCTGGTAAATCCCAGATGTCTGCAGGAAAATGGCTGATTTTTGCTTATGGGGAAACGAGTGCCTAAAGCACTGAATGGGAATGTTTGAAAACACGCCCTCTGGGTTAACCTGGTTTTAAAAACTGTGTGTGAAGAAGTCAACCTGCCAGAAGAACAGTTGATTGCTGTTCCTGATGTTACAGGCCAGATAAAGACAGGTATGACATGCCCAGTTCCCACATACATGAGTGACAGACCAAGAAGGGATGTTCTTTTCCTCCTCACACAAGTCATACCCAGTGGTTATAAGTAAAATACAGCTTAAAAAACAAATTCTCTATATAACACTGAACCTTCTTTAAAATTGATTAATGCTTCAGTAAGAATAGCAAAAGAGACCATCAGCAGCCTGTGGGAAAAGAAAACAAAAAACCAAACCCAGGTACAGTCAGGGTGGGGAAGAGAAAGAGTCTGTGCTCAGAACTGAGTCTACACGGTGCTTCTCAGGCATTAATGTTTCATCAGATACCACGGCCTTGCCTCCTGCTTAGTCACCAGCTTACCCTGCCCTAAAAGATACTTCTGGAAATGGCAACACTACCTGTTCCTCTGTTAAATACCACTGTTGTAGAAAAAAGACTGTCTGCATATACTGCATTCTGTATATAATGGTAAAATGACTAATTTGTGACTATTTTATATCTGCACACAAAGGCAAATAGCTGAATCCTTCTCAGGGCTACTCTAATCCCCCTTCCTCTCAGGAAACAGCAATTTCACGTTTTCTGTTTTAAAAAGACACATCACTTGATGTGCAGTCATGCTCTCTGCAGTCTCTGCAAGTACAGCCCACAGTATTTTTGCAGGCAAAGTACATTTTGTAGCCTACAAGTTTCGATGGTATCTCTGCAGCTGATGAGATGAACTTTGCTGATGAGATGAACAAAACGAGTACAGTCATTTTAGGTGATCTTCGAAACAGCTAAAAATCTACAAATGGGTACTAGAACCAAGGAGCCTCAGACAGTTTTGTATCAGCCCACAAGACCTCATTTTCACTCTTTAACCAGTACTGATAAAGCCATATATACAAAACACAGGTGTAACTTGCTTTTAAAAACCAAAACTGACACTTTATTTTTACATATGTCATGACAGCCTATTTTAACTCTTTCTCTGAATATTTGTTCTAGGCTTTTTTCGTATTTATATTGTTGTTCTGACTCTTTTTGAGCTAATGCTGAATTTTAGTTACTGTACTGGACAACACTGAAATCAAATTTAAATTTGGATGGTAACTGCTGCAAAACATTCACATGTACAGACACCACAAAACAAAAGACAAAACACAAACATCAGCCTTAAAAAATGTCATATACAACACTAACCAAAAAAGGCATTTTAACCAAACTGCAATCTTTAAAAATTATATGAAGAAAGCTGTTTCTCAAATTTTTTGTTTCTGATTTTCAAATTTATTTGCATGCTTCAAGTTAAACTGTGAATCCAGGACTGACTGGCTGTTTCCTAAATAAACTGGGAAGCTGTCATCAGGAAGCATCTGTTCCTCTACTGCTCTCAGGTAAAATCACTCCTGTGCTATCATAATGGACTATTGAGCAGATGTTTAAAAGCAATGTATGTATTAGAAAGAAGATAAGCAGCAACTATCTAATTAATTACATTAGTTCCATCATAAATGAATTACCACTGATTTTAATTGATATAAAATTGTCCTCAACCTTTAAGTATCCCCAAAACAAATTAAGTCGATTTGTTCCTTTTAAAATGCTAAATTATTTAAATCAATAGGTAAGAAACACTGCCAGGTGTCATTCTGAAGGCAAAATAACATATTTGTACTATTTCTATTCCTCCTGATGAGGAAGGCAAGTTTAAAACATGTGGTAACGAGTTAATCTGACAGCAGGAGAGAGTTAATTGTGGCTTTGGGTAGTTTAATGGCAGCAGGACAGCAAGGAGGTGTGGGTTAAGGTACCTTTGGAGGGAGACCATGAAGGAAAGGCAAGGCAGACAGGGTAAGCTGGGATGGTGACAGAATCACCTAAAAAAATGGATTTCCCTACTGACACCAAACATTTTCCTATCTCCACCTCACCTTCAGAGGCCCACTGAGCCAGACTTTCTTGCTCAACCTGAATTCCCTTAGAAATTAAGAAGCAGGCCCCCTTTTGGGGGAAAAGGTAAGAGAAGTGGTGCAAATAAACATTTCTCCTGGATGTCCAGATACTCTTGCTCTTCTCCCAGTTCCCACATTCCACATCTCCTTTCTTGCTGCCTTGGCGTCTGTTTACTCCTGCCTTGTCCAGCCTCCTGGGAGATGCTCCTACAGGACTGGGAAAAGGTGACACAGGCACAGGTACGGGTAATGCTGCTTTGAGTGTGAGGAGGGGAAAAAGGAGATGCAACCCAGATTAGTAAGCAAATTTGCCTTCATTGCTTGGAATGCATTTACATCTAATTCCATTTCAGCCTCTAAAGTTTAAAGTGTATCACTCTTCCTCTCTGTTCAGAGTTGCAGAGCCACCACTGAAACATAAGAACTTTCAGGAGCAGCTCTTTCAACACTCCTCCCCTGGCAAACAGGGATATTTGAGCATGGAAACTGAATGGTAGGACAGTGTTCATCAGGGAGAATTAAAGCAGGCTGATGAGCAGGGTGTGGCCATGTGGTGAGATGTTATCTCTGTTCTCCTCCCGGCTGTTCTCTCAAGCACCCAAACTTCCAGATCCAGTTCTTGCTGCAGCCCCCGAGGGTCCAGTCTCTGCAGGCCTTGGTCCCTCCTGTGCAGGATCTCAACTCAACTGAGACCTCCAGACCTTGTGGTGCCTTTGCCACCACTGGTCACTGACCATGCAGTGCGGGGTCACAGCGGTCAGCTAGGTGACCCTGCCTGGGGAGGGGTCACACTGAGTGCATTTACTGACTGTCACTGTTTTTCATCACTACTAAATGCTCACACTGTGCTCAAATTTACAGGCTCCAATCAAAAGTAGCCCACTCTACCACAGCCTGTAAAAATGCAGGTATCTCCCTGAAGGATTTCAGTGCAATATGGATGTTGTACAAAACCCTTTACCACCAGCTGCACCATTTTTATGTGCATTGATAAACTGCTCTCTTAAGTGAAGAACACATGGGAAATCCAACCACCTCCAGGTGCTTTCTAGTGCTGACATCACTAGTGACAGATGAGGAAAACACAAGGAAAGGAGAAGTGGTCTGAAGCATAATGAAGTTATCTTATGGATTTATCTTCTGTGTGCAGCTACAAAATCCTGCCCAGTGTCTAAGACTTCTTACAATTTAGTCATCCAAGTGAAGAACCTGGTTAAATACTCAATAACAGAGAAAGAAAGTGGCTCTTAAATCATTTGGTGATGCCTAAAATACTGTGTGGAAGGAGCTTTCTTTTGCAAGACACAGCTGCCCCGAAAAGCCACTATGTCACCAGCGGAGTCAAGGTAAACAGGTAGTGGATCCCTGAAACATGTCATTTTCCAAAGGGAAATCTGGCTGAACTCAGCACCCTGGCCATGACACTATGAAAGCATCCACTCATTTTCAAAATAACTTTTTCCCAAAAAAGTCCTCCCCCCCCACCCCAACCCCAAGCCGTCTGTTATTCACAGCAAACCAAAACACCCAAACCAAGACTTCCATCCCAAAAAGACATGGCACATAAAACTGCAGTAGTTCCTCATGCATGAACAATCATTTCTAACAGCTGGAAATTAGATTTGTCTTTTGATTGCTTCAAAACCACTATCACAAGTGAAAGCAAAGCTTTTCCAAGCAAAAGAAGCAACGGACCGTGAAAACAGAACAGTTGTGAATTTTGTCTTCATATAAAGGTGGGGAGCTGTTACAAAATCTCTCCTCGTTCTTCCTGACTTGTCACATACAAAATGCAGATTTTGGTGGCTTTTCTCCTCCCACAGAAGAAACATTTTCTCTTGTTTTCATGCAGAGAGTACAAGGCTGTCTGCACAGGGCTGGAGCAGAGGCATGGTGTGTCAGAAAACCTCTTCTGGTGGGAATGACAGGTTATCTGGGAAATGAGGCAAAGAAATCCAAGCAGACAGAGGGACATAGCTCATCTATTAAGGGAAGATGGACCAACCCAAACTAGCTACAACTCCTGAAGGGAAGATCTCCCTGAAGCTACGGACACAGACCTTACAGAGGATCAGAGCAGCCCCACCTGGAACCACCTCCACTGCCCCCCGCCAATGTTCTATGCCAATGTTATTCCTCAGACTGAGGAATTCACAGCAGTTTTCTTCCCATGGAACTATGGCGGGATAAGGAGCAGTTGGAGATAGTGGTGCCTGTACCCACTCATTTTTGCCACCTGCCTTCCAGGAACAATCACAGCATCCCAGGATCACTGAGGCTGCAAAATCCCTCTCAGATCCTTGAGTCCCAGCTCTGCCCAATCCCCCCTTGTCCCCAGCCCAGAGCTCTCAGTGCCACCTCCAGGTGACACCTGCAGGGCTGGGCACTCCAAACCCCCCTGGGCAGTGCCCAGGCAGTTCCTGAGCCCCCTTTCCATGGGGAAATTCCTGCTGTGCCCACCCTGAGCCTGCCCTGGCCCAGCCTGAGCCGTTCCCTCTGCTCCTGTCCCTGTTCCCTGGGAGTACAGCTCGACCCCCCTGGCTGTACCCTCCTGTCAGGAGCTGTGCAGAGCCACAAGGTCCCCCCTGAGCCTCCTTTTGAAGGATTTTCCCATCATTTTTGTCATTATCTTCCATTTGCACAAATTGGAGTAAGCTACTGCTTTGAGGTTAAGTACTATTCCACAAGATTATTGCTTCTTCGTAACTGAAGTGCTTCCAGGACTGGGCTCTGTGCTTTACAACAGGCAAAAAAAAGGAAAAAAATTGCTACACTAGAAGACAACAGTAGCAGTTCAGCTGTATTTTAGGTCAGCTTTATTTTTTTAGAACAAGGATTATTATTTCTGCTTTGTGAATCACAGCAGCAACCCAGTTTTGGCCACGCTTAATTCAACAGGGAGACTGACAGCAAATGCCTACAAACCTTTACTTTTTAGAAGACAAACTCAAATCCTCATTAATTTCTCAGATGGGAAACTGTATGAAAACGATGCCAAGACTGACAGACAGTGTTTAACAGTAATTCTGGTGAAAAAGTTACAGACAGAAATGCTCAAATTATCACAAAATCTGGCGCTGTAAAAACAAGACATTTGAAATTAAGGGTTGCAATTAGAAGTGGTTGCACTGGTGCCCACCCAGGACTCTCCAAGGGAACAGCTCTGATACCAGGACAGTGACTTACTGCTAGAAATAAAACAATTGGATGCTGACCACTTGAAAAAGGAAATGGCATCTGATTAAGTTAGTATCTGACAAAATGATACATCTTGAAAGTTACTTGAGATGCTAACCTAAGCTTGGCCATAGACTGAATTAGATAAGCACGACCATTAGAAACAATAATCATAAACAATGTGCCTTAATTACAACTGGCTTATTTGGATGTGAGAGATCCAATCCTATTACCTATATGTTAGGGCTAAAGCACATGTGTTATTCTTTTATTAGGAAAACATGGAGATGATACTAAATTATAATGATTCATTCCACATATAAAACACATCCTGAATTCAAAAATTTTAGCTATCACTGAAAATATTTTAAAAATTACTCAAAATAGTTGTGAAGTTATTCTTAAAATCTCCAAAAGAAAACCTGAACTTGTTCCTATAGTTAGACAAAAAATGACAGCACTTTAGGATCCAATGATTGTTTGCATTTGGAAATATCCAAGTTTAATAACTACATTTTTAAACAGAACAGGGGCAGACCCTACCAAGTCAAGTATGTTCAGCTTCTGCCCACTCTAAAAAGCTATTTATTGTATTCAAAAATTTTACAATCAAAATGCATTTACCTTCAACTCTGTAATCATTGCTACAAAGGAAATACAAAACTGAACTCAGACTGGGGCAGGTCAAAAGCCCTTAAGTTCATTTTCAAACACAATACTCTGCAAGAATATTCTAAATAGTAAGAAACACAAAGCTATCAAATGTCACTGATTTGGTGTCACAAACACACCAAATGTATATTGGAGACATTCACAGTGGCTGGAGATACTTCCTTTATTAGTCTAATATCAAATGAAAACTGCCATGGAGTGTTACATGGTCTTTTCAATTTCCAGAAATGTGGTACATAATAAGTCTTGATGCAAACTTAACCACTTTGAATTTGCTTTGCAATTCTTTAAAGCCAAGTAGAAAATCTGCATGAATTATTGACAATGTTTTTGTCTGGAATGACTCTTCTAACAGTCTCCATTCAAACTGTGTTTTATTTGACAAGAAAGCCCAGTACAAAATTAAGAATACCCAAATATATCACTGCTCATTGTGGTGGGAAACATGGGGTCAACAGCATCCACAAACACAATGACCAGACACCACCACGTTGGCAGAAAGGTTAAAAACACCAAGAAATGGTACAGATGTACATAACTGCACTTGGCCAGGCTCGCGGATTCTCACAACAAAAATCAGCATAATGGCTGAATTATTAAATAAATTAGTCTCACTTCAAGGAATTATTCTTGTAGTTGAATTGCTCAGAACTAGGTGGAGGGACCTCAAGAAACTGTTCTGTATACAACTGTTCAATAACCATATCAAATTTTCCCTTCAAACTTTATAAATAATCTACATAAAATACTTGAAGCAATTAGCAAGTTGTTCCAAAAAATGTTCAAACTCATTATCCCACAGGATGGGAAACAAGAAGCAAGGAAAGAGCCACTAATTGTACACATGTGCAGAGAAAGAGCCAGAACGTGGCTCTGACTGTTGGGACATTTTATCTGCTCTCATTTCCCTCAAAAGCTGCTCTATAATTTATTCCTTTCATTTGATTAAGGTATCTCAGGGGTTATTCCATATATTTATCCCTATTTGCAACTAACTGAAATCATAGCTAAGACAATGAAGTACAGACTTGGTTAAATTGCTCTTGCTTCTCAAAACTGAGATATTCCAAGTGTCCTGAAGGCATTCAATTCCAAAACAGGAAGCCAGAGAGGAGAGCACTCAGTAATTCTAATCATGTGCAGATCTCTTGGAAAGTATTTTCCTAAACATTTGCTGCAAGAACCTTTAATTGTACTGCATGTTGCTGCTTGTACCCCAAACAGGGTCCCACAGCAAGATATTTACTACTTAAATTGTCTCTGTTAATGTAAAGGAATCAACTGGAGGCAACCAGGACCATGCTTCCCTAAATATTAAACTTCAGCCAAGTGCAAAACCAGGGAATCTGGGGAAGAAAAAGCAATTAAAAATATGTTAATATATTTTTAACATCCCATACAATGGCTTAATTCATAAAGCAGCAGCTACAAATGGTAGTGTTGCACCAAAATCAAAGATAATTGGGTTTTTTCCTGACTTCAGCTTATAGGTTTCTGCAACTCAACTGCAATCTCTGAATGAATAATTTTAGAAAAAAGGCTTGGTGTCCATATGATATTTCAAACAGTACTGCTGGAGTCCCTATTCCATCATGCTTCAGGTAACAGAAGAGTTTCTGACTTAGCTGAGACTGAAAGTAACATCTGAGTGGATCAGGAATTAACAACTGCAGAAACCAGCTCTCAGGGTCTTTCATAAACTGAATTCCAGAGGACTCCACCCAATTTACAGAAAAAGGCTAATGATGCCTTTTTATATCAATTTGCTTGTTTTTGCAAATGTCTACACACCCATGCACAGCATGAGTGCAGGTATGTGGAACTCATTTTACAGCAGACTTCTTTCCCAGAGGAAAGAAGCTTTGGATTTTGCTTTGGATTTTGTAGAATCATGGAATCATTTAGGCTGGCAAAGATCTCTAAAACCATCGAGTCCAAATGCTGATAGGCATTCACACACAACTGACCTCTCAACAAAAAGACACCACAGCCACTCATATTTACAGGATCCTGGTACAGTCAGAGTTTTAAACCAGGAAAAGTGTTGCAAGAGATGTGCCTGTTACCCAAACAGAGAATAAAAGCAAAGATGAAGAAATAGCAAAATATAAATAAAAATAAAATTTAAAAAAAAATTTTAAAAACCAAACAAACAAAAAAAAACCCACACAAAAACAAACACAAAGAAAATTGTGCAGGAAATTGTGTTTCTAGTGGTTTTGGATGCAATGTTGGTATTGTTTCTTCACCTAAATTTCTTGAATAACAAACAAAAATATTTTTATGCGGATTACCAAAGTTCTAAGATGATTACAGGATAGCTGCTTACATAAAATAAATCTGACTCAAAGATTACAATTATATACAAGTAAAAATACATGAAGATAGGTGCATCCGTGATATTAAGTTTATTTGACTGCTGGGTCTCACTCAATCTCTCAAAAACAACCAGCTGCAAGACACCAAGTCAGGTGGGAATCTCATCTGCCATCAGACTGGCAGAGATTATTGAAATTTTAATGTCTTGAATGGAAAATCAAGAGCGTGCTCTGCTTTCTAGGATCAGCCAGGAATTTTACAAGTTCAAGCAGAGGCAGTCAGGGTTTTGTAACAGATCTTTGTATGGTGGACAGGGAAATGTGTTCTAGCCTGCCATGTCCAGGTGACCACAGAACAAGAGAACAGGCATTTCAGGGGTCCTCCTGAACTCAGCATCTGTTCAGAAACTGCCCATGATAAGCTTTCTAAATCTATGTTTAGATTTTTTAAAAAATATTTGAGAAATAAGGGAGATCATGAGTTAAAGCAGAATAATTTAAATGGGGAAGGACTGGAATTTGGAAGAGGCTTAAATTTATTTAAATCAGAAAAACAAAAACTTCCTAAAATTTACACCCTGAACTACTGAAAGCAATATGTAGGATAAAACTGCAGATCTGAGTGAATAACCACCTCACAAATTATATCAAGGGTATGAAAAGAAAACCCCTACAAAGAACAAAAGAGAGGTATGGCAAGCAAAAAAACCCTACTTCTTAAAGCCTAAGTTTAAAGAAGAAAGCAAGAACTGCCAAAATTCAAGTGGTACTTACAAATGGCAAAAGGGATTAGAACCACTTCTTAAGGAAAGAATAATTCATCATACAGAGCTACGTAGAAATTGGATTAAAACTTAACATCGGTTTGTCAAAGAAAGAGCAAGCCAAAGGAACCTGATACCTTCCCCTGATAAGATAACCGAATTAGTGGACAAGGAAATGCAGGAGATTCAATCTGGCTGGATGCAGTAAAATATTTGATATCAGGCCAAATGGGAAGCAGTTCTTTAAAGTGGAGAAGATAGGGATTATGTTCAAAATGTAATACACAACAAAGTGGAAAAAGGGAGAGAATAACGTGAAAAGCTAAAAAGAGAATTATTGACCAGGAGACAGTCAACTAACAAAGCACCTCTACAGCCGAGCAGTAAAGTAATCTTAGTTACAATATTCCTCCACAACCTGAGCACAAAAGCAGGAGATTGTTGACAAATTCTGCTGATGATACAAAGCTGGGCAGCACAGTCAATAGAGCAGGAGATGGAAACCGTGGCAGGAAACGGAGTTTATAACACCTGCGCTGCCACGCTGAGCTTGCCCACGAGCTGATCTCAGCTCTGCTCTCCCCTGTCACACGAGTATTGACAGGGCCAACAAATCACAAGACAAATGCCCCTCATTCCCTGCTGCCACCAGGGATCCCACGCACACTCCACAGAGCTCATTGCCTCAGCCATGATTTACACCCAGAGCAGAGAACCAGAAATGCTGAGATTTGCCCAAATGCTGCCGTTTTCACTCCAGGACAAAATCCGGGA
Organism: Leucosticte australis; assembly: GCA_025504685.1. Lineage (NCBI taxonomy): Eukaryota > Metazoa > Chordata > Aves > Passeriformes > Fringillidae > Leucosticte > Leucosticte australis. Next base: position 3,499,582 of record JANIJU010000003.1, on the reverse strand, counting down.
TTTTAACATTTGTCTTTTTCTTTAATCAATACAGAAGTTAAATATGAGCACTTTTCACAGGACAAAAACCTTCTGGTCTGAGATGGTAAATGTTAAAATAGAAAATGTCAGAATTTCCAAATTAAAGTGTGCCATATAAATCTGAACAGGCTCACTCAGAATCAGCTGGACATTCACTTTGATAATCCTGGTAGTGTGCATTAGGGCATCAGTGGGAAAAGATTTTAAAAATACAGCTCTGCTGGGCAATGCAGCAGATTATTAAACTTGCAAAAAAAAAAACTTTCAGAAAAGTTTAAAACCTTGTCACATTTTCATTAGGATTAATCTGATCCTAGATGAACTACTTCATTTATCTAATTAGAAAACAAAGTTACTGAAAAAATCTGAGTTTGTAGAAAATAGATTTTCTACTCAAAAATTCTCTTGACACCTTCACCTGTACTGCAGTATCCACACAGCACTAAGCAAGAGAAAAGTGAATGCTCATTAAAACTGCAGTCACCACTCTGAAAAAAGAGAAAAATAAAGCCACTTCACAGTCACAGAAAATCCATTTATTTCATATCAGTACATTAAAACATGTAACATTAAGCTAGGCAGAAATTTAACTCCAGTTTTCTTTTTTATATTATCAACCAATTTTAGGATGGTAAAGGAATGCAGACCACTACACTAAATACTGATTATACACAGTTCTGATGTGACCCAGAGTTTGTTCCAACTTTCAAGGATAGTTGACCATCTGTATCATAAATATCAAACAGCTCTGTCGGGAGGTTTTTTGTCCTCAAGAACAGTCTTTGGTGATATGACTTTTAAGCTGCACCGTGTTTGTTTATCCTACAGCTCCACCCTTAAAAGAAGTTAGGCAAAATTTTCAGCAATAACCCCAAGAAGACCAAGACACAACAGGAAAGGCAAAGTCCTAAACAGACTATTTTATTGTTTAACACAGGAAAGTAAACATTGCAATGCAGAGATGGAGTAATTCAAGGTAAAGTTCTTGCCTTAATGGTTTCATTGAATATTTTAAGAAGGTTTTCCAATACAAAGTGACAATACAGAGCCCACTGAATATTCTACATCAGAATTACTTTTACAAAGTTATTTCGTTCTGTTGCTTCCACCCCCTACAAGCAAGAGCTACTCTGTGAAAATAGAGACAAAAAAATGAAAAGCTTTGATCAAACGTACATTTCAAAATCACAACAGAACAGAGAGTATAATTTACTTACCCAGATCCCTACTGCCAAAATGCTCAGCATTTCCAAACATTAAAAAAAAAAACCTACACAAAAAAACCCCACCCCCAATTTGTGACTTTACAGCTCACTATTTTAGTAAAATAACTTCAAAATTGGTTCTGCTTAGGAACATCAGCAAACTTTAAAACAAGGGATGGCAGTAAAGTACTCAAATATTTCAGATATCTTTGTTTTCAAATCCAAACATTCCAAAATTTAAATCAAATATTACTGGGCTGTAATCATTCACTGGTAAAATACCTATGTATTTTAAAAGTCCTTTTGGTTTAATTTCACAATTGAAAATGGTAAAAAACATGCTGGCTGCTTCACCACAGGTGAGGAGAACCTCTAATTACAGGACTACATTATCATGCCTCAGACAGCCTTGGAACACACCCTGGCACCTCCACAGCTTTACCAACTGTAAAAAGCATGCTTTGAAAAAATCTAACAAATCACTTTTTGAAGAATATCAACTCTCTGTGCTAAACACTTATTTAAAAACAAAATCACTGCCAATAGTTCTGTGAACTATTAGACATATTTTCAAAGCATGGAGACCCTCAAATCAGAAAGAATTACATTTTCAGCAACCTTGAGGAACAGAATGAAATAATACCCAAAGCTGCCAACACCAAAATTTATTCATTTCTTCAGGTGGTGCAAGACTTTTATCAGATATAACCCAGGAAAACATACAACTGTGTCTGTAGAATTAATAATATTAGCATGCCAGTAAGTAACTTCCAGTGTAAACCCAGGATGCTGGAAAAGCAACAGTAAATGCAAGATTTGTTTATATCTTTAACTTGAAAATGTAATTTCAACACTAGGAGGGTTAATACTTTTGAAAATTAAAAAAAAGGATTAATCACAGAAACAGGTGCCAAAAGCATACTTAAAACACATCTGAACATATTCTTTTCCCACATTTTCCTCTGTAGAAGGATTTATACAGTCTTTATACAGTCTTTGGAGGAAAGACAAACACAGGAAATAAAAAAGAAACATGAATTTTACAACAAAAACTAAAAATACATCTATTTCCCTAAAATTATGAAGGATGATGAGTGTGTTACACAGCTTTCCTAAACTGACTGACCAGCTCTATGTATTTGCTTTGCTCCATTTTGCCATAGTTCGTCAAACTTCTGTGTCTTTCTTCCCTTTCATATTAGGTGCTTTCAAAATAACTAATTTTTTTTATCTCTTAATCACACAGGCATTAAAGGAATTGTTGTTACTCCAGATATTAAGTAACAGATATAGAACCAAGCCAAATTTGGAATGGGCAAAGGGAAAAATCCGATGGTAGACAGAAACATGTAACTTTGCTAACCTAAAATAGAAAAAAAAAGTAATATTAAATTCTTAGTTAGAGAGATAAGCCTGAAGAAAAAGCATATGCCATGTTGGGAAGTGAAAAAAAGTTATTACAGATTTTTAATCTGGTTTTAAGGTGTAAGGTTAGAATCTGTTGAGTTGCCAATGTTTAGCACAACTTAATGCCCATTCTATTTTATATTTACATTTCCCTCCACCTAAGCCTTTTGCCTCCAATATTTTACACAATAAATTAGTCCCACAAACGTGTTCCTTTGAACAAAAGCAGTGCAATCCCATCTGAACCTGTGCAGAAAAGCAAACAATTATGCTGTCTGCTCCGAGCCCTGTCATTTCCATGAGGAAACATGACAGTGCTCATATCATTGCTACTGGTTGCCAATCACAACTGGGAACTGCCTGAGTCACTCAGACAAAATCAACCTAAAAGGAGCATATTAATATTAGATTTTATCATACAAAATTATAATCCTGTCATCAGGGTTAGCTTATTTTTTTTTCAGTATAAACCTCTACCAAGGCACTCTGCACAGATGGTGCCAGGGTGTTTTCCTACCACCTGAGAGATTCTAGGTGCTCATATGGACCCCTCCAGCTGGCAGGACTCCTGAAGAGTTCCAGAAAATCCCAAACTTATCTCAAGTTCTACATCCCTGCTGCTTTCCTGTTACACATCCTCCTTGGAGATGATTATCTGTCAGTTCTGCTCCTTTTTAACACCAAATGACTGAAAAATTAAAACCAATTCCACCCAGGAAAGGAAAATACTATGTTCTCAGTAACAGAGCTGGAAAAGATAAAAATCTAATGCTATGAATAATCTAAAATTGTGTGTCATTAATAATTGCATTTTTAAAGACCAGAGTGTTTCTCTGCTCAAAGACAAAGCTTGGCTCCAAAGGTGAAATAATTGACTAACCTTGCAGCATTTCTCTTCTTTAATCCATCAGGACATAAAAGAAGAAACTCCTAGCTGAACTTCACATGAAAACAGAACTAGGGAGACAGCTTTTTAAAAGAATAAAATCTGAGGGATTTTGAGGATCACACACTCTCAAAATCAGATCCTAGGCTTTCAGGACCCTTTATCTAGGCCAAAAGTGAAAATCTCTCTCACAGAGCTATGTAAAGATGAGGGTCCTGTTTCACAGAGGGAAAATATTCGCTCTTGTGCAATCTCTGCTTTGATTTCCTTGCTCTCCAAGCAGCCTTGCAGAATCTGATTTTACATATAAACAAAGGCATTAACTCTAAATGTGCATCCTGCACTGCAGCCACAGATTACACAAATGAGCAATGATCTATAAAACAGGAGGCTAAGAAACCTCCTAGGCGATGAAGTTCAGTATCTTGTTACCACAGGTATCAAACCTCATAGAATGCCTTTTTCTAGATTTATATACTTTTATCTGCAAACTAACTGACTTCAAGATACTATTGCTCCTTTTGGAAAGCTATTTCAGCATCCCACTTCTCTGATTCTACTGCATGTTTATCCAAGTTCAGTTCATAACTGTAAATTCTCATGGCAACATGATAGTTTAGTTTAAGGAGCTTTTTTTCATACTGTGGCATTTCAAACCATTTTGCCCAATGTATTAACAGAGATAAACCGTATTTCCTTCCAGGCTTTCTTTTTTAACACTAAGCAAGAATTCTTCTAGTCTTTTCTCTTTTCCCAATCTGATTTTTCCAATCAACATAAAAAAATCCATTATATTTTAATTCTCTTATTTTTTTGTTTCAGTGGGAGTGGCTGTAATTAAACATACAACATGACAGACAAATCCTCAATATCCTTGTTTAATACCAGTTCCATCAAAGAGCAACAGCAAGACAGAACCTAAACCTGTCTTTATTTCATTCATGCCCATGAGCAGTTCACAGTAATCCTATGGTCAACTAAAACACCCATTTATTTCTCCTCCTCAATCATTTCCAACTAATGAGCCTCATGCTTCTGAAGCAGCATTACCTTACCCCTACTCCCCAAGTACATGACCTTATACTTTGCAGCACTAAATTTCATCCTGGCTCTGTTGTGCCAGTCCTAGATCTCCTCTGGCTCTCTCCACAGGAATTTCTTACCTTCTGCTGTATTGACAATGCCTCCAGATATTCTGACATCAGCAAATTTCATTAACCCTCTCCAACTCCCTGTCCTGCAATTGCAGCTTAAAACATGAGATTTATCTGAGGGTGAATTTTTGTGGTGTTATCACACAGCTTTGCTTTCCTGTGCTCCATGGATAAAAAGTTTTACTAAACTCTACAAGAGTTAGGAGCACTGAACTGTCTTTGTCCAGTCACTCAGTTATTTTGCCAGATCATAGACAATGGTTCAATACATCCACTACCTTCTTAACATCACCTTGCATTCCATCCTATTTCCATATTCAACCTTTACTTAAATCTTCCTTAAGGATTTCTTCGAAAACTTTGAATGCTACTGATGCCAGACTAATGAATATTTAGCTTTTTGCCTTTTGAAACTGAAAAAAAACCCCAAAACCCAACAGATTTCTGACACCTGACAGAAATTCTAGGCTAGAAGTTATCTCCTACTTTCTTCTGCATGATCTCCTTTCAAAATTTGTTTCCCCCTTGATTGAAGCATCTACTATCTTCAGTAGTTGTTCATCAGACCCATCCTCACCAGACATCCTTGCCTTGTCTGAAATAATCTTTGCTGGAAATAGGAATTTATTTCCATTTACCTGGTGAACAGAGTAAAATATAATGTTATCTGCAATCTTTTCCCTGGGCTTGTTTCTCTTTCTTTACTACTGCTATATGCAGAGTTAAATAACCTTCTGGTATTTCTCTCAGCATCTTTTCAGACCTATTTACCATATATAAAGCAGGTTCTCTTTCTGAAAATTCTTTACTCTAAGAAGACAAAACTATACATTTGTGCCATTCCTAAGTGCTGGGGATTTTTTCCTAATGACCTTGATACAATGCCTGCTTCTCAGATTATCCTACACATTTGATTGAAGAAAGGTGAAGCATGCTACAGTCAAAACCATTAAACCTCTTCCAGAATTTAAAATCTGCCCTTTGGAAATTAAGAAACATAAACACTCAAGTTGTCCATCTATTTATTTTAAACAGAATCAATTAATGATGTGTCCTTTTGAGCCTGTTTTCTTGGGCCAGCTGTTCTGTAATTCTTACTACATGCTAAAACCAGGTCTGAAAGAGTTTCAGGTTTTGCTCATTAAGAAGCACAACTCTGAGAGAAATCCATCTGCTGTTACATCCCAAAGACCCTTACAATTTTTAGCAATAATAACCCGAATAGTAATTAATTTTAATAATGTCATAGTTACCAACAAGCCACCTGTAATAGATTAGTGGGGAAAAATAATTTTACAAATCTGACTTCAAATCCAATTAGTGACCTACTCAAAACTTGTTTCAATTGTCTTTTAAACTAAAAAGTTATAGAGCGTCTCAAACTGACTTATAGTCCCACAACAAGTATCCTTAACTAACTTTTTAAGAGAAGTGTTGAAGAAGTTTTCTGTATTTTTCTTATTATTTAAGAACAAATCGTTCACTTCAGGAGTAACTGAAAACAGCTGTATCTACTCTACAGAGAAAACAAAATTTTTAATATCTAGGTTTTTATACTGGTAGGGGAAAATTTAAGTAAAAGGCAATTCAAAAAATGGACAGGGAAAAAGGAAAAAAAAAAAAGGCAGGGAAAACCCACCCTTCTGCTCTCCTGCTGCTGAAAGTTAAACAATTTGTAATCTCATTTCTGGCATTATGAAGCTACTAAAAAAAAAGTCTGTAAAACACTAGAATGGGCTCATCCCCTTCCTTACCAAAGTATTGCATCAGCTCACTTCCCTCCTACTCTTCACACTTCTTTCTATTCATCCATTCACTCCCTCCCTCTTTGCCTACAAATTATTAACAAGTTCAGCTCAAAGTATCAAGTGTTCAGTTCTTAATAATCATTATTTTTAAAACTTTGAGGCACTTAATTCCAATTTTATTTGCTTAAGCACTTTGTTGTATTACTCATGGATGGCCATTAATTGTTCTTCAATCACTAAAGAAAACTGATTATGCTTTTTATTACACATTGTTTACATCTTTGAGGAGGGCTGTCCTTTATGAAGGGCCTCACACGAAAGGGAACAGCTCATCACAGCAGACATGACTGAAAAAAAGAGATGATGGAACACCTGCTACAGCTGTTTACACATGGTAACAAGGTCTGTGATCCAGAGATGCCTTGGAAAAACAACAGGTAAAAGGGAATTCTCAGGAAGAGTTTAAAATACCAATGGATAAAATCTGAAAGTACCAGCTAATTGAAATACTGTAAGAATACCTTCCAGAAAACTAGGTGTACCAGAACAGGGATTATAGTTTAAGATAATGAAGTACATTAACTGAGAAACATCACCAACCACCCCATTCAAGTTATTTTTCTATTTCTTCTTTTTTACCAAGATTTCTGTCACAGTATTATCTCAGCAGTTTTCAGAAAGACTTTTTTAAAAAGGGACATTAAAGTCTAGTTATTTTTAGAGATATTTCTAGAGATGGGTTTCAAATAAAATTCTATAATGAGACCCTACTGTGGCAGCACTTTCTATGCAGAGACAAAGAAAATCAGTAGAGTTGGTAGATGAGGTAAAAAACCTGGCACAGGAAATTAAGTCCAATACCAGAAATCTGGTTATTTTTTCCTTCCTAGTGGAGGAAAAAATACCTTGCCAAGGTATTCTCATTGTTCATAAGCATTCAAACCTGCCATTCACAGGGACAAATGTTGTACCAGCTACAGTTAAGCTGGGCTCCCCCAAAGAATGCAATGTTTTAATATCCATGTACTTTGCATATTGTGCCAGAAACACAAGGGCGCCTTTACTCACATTCCATCAAATGCACTTCTGTCTTCCCAAAGCACATGCTCTTGAGGAAAGAGAGGGAAAAATCAATAGCAAAAAAGCATTCTCTTTTTCTATGCAAGCATAGTTCTTTAATCAATTCATATTTATTATTTTGTATTGCCTCAAATTCAGATGACAAAATATTTTGATATTACTTATCAAGTTGCTTGCTAAGTGCTGTAAGCCCAGAATTACCTGGAATTACTTTGAAATGTTTAGTGTGGCTGATCTCTCTATCCTTCAGATCTGCATCAAGTGTTAGGCCCAAGGAAGGAGAGGGCTCTTGCCCCAGCTGGGACATTTACAAAGGCCTTTGTCCTGTGGATTCTCTGGCACACAGTAAATTACCTCAGGCACAGAACTTTCATGGCCTGTCCTCCACTCAGCCACTTACCTCCATAAAACTTGCAGGAGCTTAATTATCTTTAAAAACCTTTACTTTGCTCAAATGGGTTTAGCAGCACTCCACAGAAAGAATTTCTGAGAAGGGGCAAGGGCAGAGAGTGAAGCACACATCACAGAAAAACAGATCAAAACAGGTTTTCTAACACAATCCAAAGGAAAGTGTTATACCTTGCTAACCATGATGTAGCAGACCTTTTGCAGTCTCATCTTTCCAATGTTTAACATTTTTCTCAGAATTCAAATTTGTGCAGTTATGGTTTACACAAAAACTACATCTGATCTTAAACAGCAAATGTGCCTCTATCCTTCTAAAACATAGGACAAAACCTGGGGAATATGGAATTTAAGCATCTAACAATGGGCAGCAATTAAAAATATTTTTTAAATTACAAACTTATGAGATAGTCTGCCATTTACATTTGTATTTAAATGGACAGTAGTAATAATAGCAGTGATAATATTTTTTTTCTGACTGCTAAATATTTCTAGCTTATACCAGACCATGGGATCAAAATTTTGATTCAATATTCTCTTCAATTTTTAACTACACTTCTGCATCTAAAACAATGGACTAATTAAATATACATTTACATGTATTAGAACACATGCTGTGACTCTGCTGAAAGACAGGAATCCTGCAAAGGAGATGTTTAAATATATTCCATGCATCCTACTAGGTTTCAGGATTTCATACAGAAGTTTTTCTAGCTCTTGTGCTCTTCCTTGTAACCAGTTCAGCCTGACTTTGCCTTAGCTTCTAAATCTTGGACTACACCTTCAAAATCAGAGATTCTCATTCAGACTGGCTTTGCTCTCTTTAAGTGCCCATGTGGCTTGATTTTCCCAAGAATTTGTGCTCAGAAGCTTCTGCTGAGGAGAGGCAAAGGACCCAGTGCTGCCAAAGTCCAGGTCAGCTCAGACACAGCTCAGCTTCCACAACTGCTGGAAATTGTACGGCCCAGATAACAATGTTTAATTCTTCTGACACACCTCCCTTCCAAAAAGACCCACCAACATCTCGAAAGTATGGGTTTCATTGAGTATCTAGGAGGGAAAACAAGCACTAACTGAAGTACTAACAAAGCTGGAAGATGGAATTCAGTTTGCTTAAGCTAGACACTTAATCATTAAATCATATTCATCATTAAATCATATTCAGGGCTAAAGTTCCAAGTTAGTTGATGAAGAAATAACTGGTTTTGAAGGTCACCATGACCATCTACCCACGTCTGCATTGCTGCTGCTGCCTGAACTCAAGCAGATAATATCTTAATTTAGAGATACTCAAAAGCACAAAACAACCTCAAGAGTACACTGTGATGACAAACAGAATCTTAATCCCCAGAGCATTTCCAAAGGAATTGAGTCAAATCCAGGCACAACCACTGGCTCCCACATACCTGCCTATGAGAGCTAAGCTTTCATCCTAAAAGCCCTGAGGCCCTCAAGAGCAGACCTGGTGGCTGGTATTTCAGATACTGCACCTGCAGCATGTGGAAATACAGCAGTGCCAGATCCCACACACAACACAGGCAGCACCAAACCCTTCCTGAAAATAAAAAAAAGCTGAAAAAGACAAAGGCACATTGCACAGCACCTGAAAACCTACATATACTGAAATTAATGTTTCCAAGGTCATTTCAACACACCCCAATACTGCTCACAATTTCTGAAATCAACATCAAGATTTACATAAATATACATCATTACATAACATTCAACTGAAATGGGAATGTTATGTAATGATATATATTTATGCTGGGAATTCCTATAGTACTTCCAGGAAAACTATTAATAAGTTAATCTCCCTGCTCAACACTGCAGGACTGAAGAGATTAATTTAAATTCGGGGATAGGACCATGTATGACAGGTGATGGCTAACCCATCTTGCTACAAACACATGACCAAAGACTACTGCTGTACGAACACAGTGGCTTTAGATGTTCAGGGATGACCAAGGGTTGGACATTTCTGAGTGGTTTGTGCTCAGAAATTATATATGAATTCCTTGATCTCGTGGTCTGGCAATAAGAAATGTGTCTTCACTTGCTTTAGTTCCTTAATCCATTCCTCCCTCTCAGAGTGACACCTTCCACTCAGTTGCTATCTCACCTTCCTGAAAATTAACCAGTCCAGATGCAACAAAGAAAATAACCACCAAGATCCCAGGAAGAGAAGGAAAACCAAGGCTGTAATGTTAGCTAACACAAGCCAGGAAATTTAAAGCGGAAATTGAAATTTCAGCCTGAGATAGACGTTTTGGCACAGATATTGCATGATTTTCCTTTGAGTATTGTCAGTCAAGATCCTCGCTCCTGGGACTACACCTTCACAGCACATTCCAAATATACACAACATGCGGAGAGGCTTTGAGAGTTGATGGTATTTGCATTTGGACTGACATCTCCTTGTAATATGTTTGACACTGAGCACTTCTGCAACAAAGAACCGAGCCGCTTTCAACCCAACTCTTTTCCAAAGAATAACGGGCAACTACACAAGAATGAATAAGTGAACAGTTTGCTACAGCAGTGAATGCCTCCGAAAACAGCAAGTTTGCAGGCACCAGATGGAAGAGAACATTACTGCAATTCCTGCATCCCATCGTGTAACAGCCAACAGAGCCGTTAACGCTTTCGGGTGATTTCTGAGCTTTTTAATGTGCTTTCCTTTGAAGGTGGGGGGGTTTTTTGTGCCCTGTCAGTCTGCAAGCTAGGTTCAGCTGTCTGGGAAATAAATTTTATTGGCAAGCTATCAAATAGGGAAAACACAAAATACAGATGGAAACACTAATGATCATATTACAAAAATCACTAGATGGACACAAAGCTTATGTTATAAAGTATGACCTACAGCACAAGTCTTTTGTCTCCCAGCTTTCTCTGCCCCATACTAGACACGTCTGCCTTTCCACAACTTCATTGATCACTAATCCCACAAAAATGTCTATCTCATGATCTCAACAAGTTCTTACACTTTATTGTTTTCCTCTTCAAACAGCAAACTTAAATCTTATTTAGTGTACGACATTATATGCTCCTCAGAACTCAGAAAAAAATGGTGGTAAGAGATGTTTGAGTCAACGCATATAATTCATTTTCATTTCTACCACCACAGATCATCGTGAGAAAGCCACCCATTAAGCAAAATACTCCCAGTTACATCCATTCAGGCCAAGAAGAATATTTTCCATTCCCAAGCATTAACGTCCCCTGTGCTCAGGATGAGCTCTCAGTATCTTGCACTCAGGAGAAGCGAGTGTCTCATTTAAGAAGTCAGCGAGCATGTCCAAGCGCTGCCTGAACTAGTCCCTGGCAAACCAGGGCAGAAAGATTACACAACATTAACAAACCTAATTCAAGTGAAAAAAAACCCTGCTCTGTATTAAAGATCTGTTGTCTTGCTCATTCAGGAAAACACCTGTATCACAGAAGTTGAAAGAACCAAATTAATTTCTGCCATATACTAGAATAGAAATTTTTAAATTGGGGCATTCATAATCACTTTAGTACCAAAATTTAGCACTCTGCATTTGCAGCATTATGTTGAGTACCAGTGCAGTACAAAAAAAGTCTTATGTTATATACACTCTTTATATATAGACATGTTTTTTAAGTATATATATTAAGTCTTGACTCCTACAAGGTAAAAAAGAAGTGTCTTCTCTCTGTGTGTTGGTCTATATGTGGAAAAATAAGGTATTTTTATGATTCATGAAAAATAATTTCCAACTCTAGAACACATCTTCCTGCACAAGTTCCTAAGTTTCAGTGAACTTCAATGCTCTTTAGTTATATCTAGAAAGGACCTGACCTCAAAATCACACACTGATTACACAATGTAAGTCTACAATGTTCTCGAGAAACACCACATTCTGACCTCAAGAAAAAAAGCTGATTTGCTTTATTTACAGTATTAATACAAACCTGCAGTGGCTGCTTCTTAATTAATAAGGCTAACAAAAAGAGTCATGGTAAAGAAATCTTATAATGCAGGGTGGAAAAGAAAGTATGAGACTGCATCTTTTTCAAGAGCAGAAAACTGCAACCATTATTTCTGACAAAGGGGAGAAAAGCATTTTTTCATGTATCTTGAGAGTTGAGAGACAATGAGAGTGAAATGGTGTTGGGAAGGAAACAAAACTCACAGTTGGACCTCACAGCTAAAAGGACAATAACCATGAATTTTTCACGAAGCAGCAACATATGGAAGTTTGGCCATTTAGCCTGGTTCTCAGGAAGCCACTCAGAGGCCCTAAATCTGCAATATTCACTCTGAGCCAACACGACCTGTGTGCTGCAGGCGAGCAATCCAAACACACTGAAAGATAATCATATGACACTGCTAAAAACACAGGCACTTGGCCAAAATAAAAGCATTGTTCCAATACAGATGAGCATCATCATCCCCAGAAAATTAGAGCATAACATTGAACCAGTACAATTTAATTTAAGAGAAACAAAAGCAGGCATATATGCAAGACTGGAAACATGAAGTGTTTTGAGGTTCACCATTAAAAGTAAAATGCTAACAATTGACCAGACTGTGATTTTGTTTCTACTGTGGTAAAACAGTATTGACAAACACTATAGTGTTGTGCCTCTCCTTTGTGAATTATTGTCATTAAGTATTTGAAAATGTGTATTTACCTACACCTGGCATGGTCAGGTTATTACAAACATACTAGAGATTTCCTTTCAGGAATGAAAGAATGTTAGTATTAATCTTTCTGTGATATTTAACATCACATCCCAATGCATGTGCTTGGAGAAAAAAATCCTTCTGTAATGCATGTATTTCAGTGATTAAAAACCTCTGAGCAACTATGAACAATATGAATCGTGTTCCACTGCATCCTAAAGTGTCTTGACATCAAAATTACATAAAAGTTGGGGAATTTAGATCCCCCCCAAAATTTTCATTCCCATTATTCCCAGGCACACAGCACTGCTTAGGAAATGTCACAGTGGTACTGTGTTACAACATGCCTTAGTTCAATAAATTAAATAAAAGGAAGCCAAAGTGTGGCCAAATGTGCCAACATAAGCACTGCTGATATGGCCATCAGTTCAGGATCTCCTCCATTCATGGCATTTTGAACATTTTTGAGGAGAAAAAAAAGAGGGAGAAAGAGCAGGTGAACAATACAAGAAAGGAAAAATGTCCTTTCTTTAAAACTGTCTCTCCTATAATGACCACAGCAGTAATATTTTTTAAACTGGAAACAGAAAAACAGATTTTAAATTCTCACAAGCCCTTCCACTGATAAAACTGCAGAAGCTGGGATCTCTTGATGTTTTGCCCAGCCATCAAGGCACGCCAAGCATCAAAACATTTGATGGAAGAGAGACCAAGACTTGTAAAAAATCATATTAACCCAGCAAGTTGAGAGGGGAAGCACACAGTCCACGTAGGTAAGTGACTGCATGGCCTACATATCTCTGATACTGCTGCTGTATATAAAATTACACACAGTTCTAAGGTAAATTAACATAATTTACTGTGTGAAGACAACCACAGTTCAAATCCGCTCTGACACAATTTTTAAGAACTATTTTTTACAACCTCATAATAATGAATTACTGTACAAAGAAACCCCAGCAAAATGTACATTTATGACATTAAATCAAACTACAATTATTTCATTAAATTTCAACTTGAAGATTTTAAAAAGTGTAAATACTTTACTCTGATTTTGATCTAAAAGCACGGGAAAGGTTTTTCAAAACACCTTTCCAGACATTATGAGAAAATGCAATAAATGGAAACAAAACAACAATACCCCTTCTTGATATCTAAAACACAGGATCACCAGGACAAAAGGGTGAGCTTATAAATAGTTTTGTCTCTGGCACTGCTACTCTCTCAAAGTTCAGATTCTGGGAAAATCACCTTCACTCCCCACAGCCTCAGAGTGTGCTCCACAGGAAATGAAGTTTTATTTACTGCAGAAGAAAGACATTGTGCTGGAATGACATCATGCCTTCAACCAGGCTGACTCCAACTCAACTGTCACATTCAGTTACCAAACCTTAATTAGAGCATCTTTTCCTGTGTCTGATGTAGCATTTTTTTCTAATATTAAGTGACAGCTCTGAATACCAAGATGGCAGATAAAAAGCTGAAATCACTCCATGCTAACATCTAAACAGAAAATGAATCACTTTTGGGGGTCATACAAAGTCCTCCTTCAGCTCTCCCAAAAGCATCATAATTAGTTTATATACTTGCTTTTGATATATTTCTTAAGATTTGTGGAAAGTTATTAGTGGGTAAAACTGAACAGCAATCAGAGAATGTGAAAGATAGAGAATTCAGATCAGGGTCCCACCACCCTCAACGACAGTCAAGCCAACAGCATGTCATCAAAGCTGTTGGAAACTAAATTCAACTACTGCTAACAAGATTTGCCAGGATTCCAACGTGACATGCAGAAAATGATGCACAAAGGTCTGTGTGTGGGAGACAAAAACCTCCCGTGCCTCCAGAACTTTACAGGAGCAGAAGCATTTAAACTTCCTGCTTGAAGATTAAGGCATCCCAGCACAGAAGGAGCCCCAAAGCAGGACTGGGACTCAGGTGGCTTCTGTGTGAGGAATTCAGCTTTTTCTGAGGGCTCTCCAGCTCGAGGAAGGGGTGCAAGGCCTCCACCAAAGTTCCTTCCAGCCCTGATATTTCTAAACAATGCCTTTATTTTGCCAAGGCTTTCCACGCAGACAACAGTTAATAAAATCCACACTAGAATATTTTCCTGTGGTTTAATAAAGGCTAATTCCACTTTCAGATTAATAGATTTTTAAGCAAAATCACGAGGATCTTCACTGTGTTTTTGCAATACGCTTTAGAACTCTTCTGCATAAGTGGTTTCTTGATTTATTTCTTACAGGTCTCCATTTGGGTTTCATTTCTGTGACATTTGAAAACAGTGCTGGTAATGAGCAACTTCACTGCTCTTGAGCCCAACACATTTACTACAAACTGATGGTTTAGGTATGCAATACTTGATTTTCTTCCTCTTTACTAAGGTCCTTCCATTATTTCCTGCAGTGAATGCTGGATTCTATTAAATGTATTTACATTTTTCTCCTTAAGCACTGTTTGCTGGGTTTTCACTTAACCATCCAACAAATACTGTGGTTATGCAAATGTTTACACTGTGTTCATCTTATTTATTTAAGCACAGAAAAAACAAAAAGGACCTGTTCCTAATTGCAAAAAGACTGGATTTGTTTAGAGAAAAAATTATCAATAATTGCTAAAAATTGTAGTTTTCTATTTTCTACAATCTTAAAAGCACAGCTGAACAGCAAATCATGGAATTACGACCTTTAAGAACTCATTGCCACATTCCCCATCAGGCAGATCCTCACCAACACTCATGAACAGCTGCCAGCAAAGGTGGAGCCCACAATGCAGCAAATGCATAACTTCATCAGTTTTTGCTGTGGCTCTGTGCTCGTTTTCCAAAGGCAGTATCAGGTATGGACAGACCTTCAGCATTCCCAACCTGCCCACTCCTTTATAAAGTGGCAGTGGCTCCAGCTCCAGGAATGGTTCCATGCTGACTCACTTCTTCTGCAATACCCAGAGGAGCTGACACAAACCACACACTGAGAATTATTACTCCAAGTTATTGCTTCCCTTGGGCTATTTGAATAACAAACAAAGAGAATGCATAAAGTGAATCCAGATTTTCCCATTTTACTTGTTTAGAGTATAAGCTCTTTGAAGCAGGAGAACTACCTTCACTTTGAATCTTGTACAGTATTTTTCACCTTATCAACAATTCATGCAATAATGTATGTAACTGTTCTGTCCTTTCTAGAAAAGACACAGTCCCATATTCACTGATAAAGACCCTGACAGATGTCCTGGAGGACAGATTTGATTTGGATCAAGAAAGAATACATACTGAAGATTGTTGTTGAATTAGCCAGAACGCTTTATGGTGGTTACACAAGATTTATGCTGTCTGTGGAAAAGTACAGATGACACTCAGCTGGCATAAAGTCAGAACAGCTCAGAAAGACAACAACTGATTCAATAAAAATTTAACCAGAACAAAATGGCAACTTAAAAATTTTCAAATGGCACCCATGTGTTCCTATCTGTCCCTTGCTTTGCATCTCAGGCTATTTTTATTCTTTTGGAAGAGACTCTAAAAGGTTTATGACTCTTCAGCTCGTATCCAAGGGACTGAATCTCATCTCACTGGTCTGAAGAGCGTCCTCCACCAACTTGGCCTCAAGTTTAACATCAGTCACACTGCCATTAGTAGTTTCTGTTTACCAATCAGAATGTTGAAATAAACATCTTGATTAAACTAAAACCACAAAAAACAGAGGATGGCATACCAGAAGAGCAGTGTGAATCCTTTTCCAGGAGGATGGAAAAATGGAAAAATAGGGTCTGCCTAACACAGGATCCCCAGGCACCTCATTAAGATAAACAGCTTGACAACTGAGACACTGCCAAGTATAAAAAGACAAACCTCCTTAAACTGTCTTTAAGTTGCTACTTCACAAAACACAACCCTCAACTAAGTAGGAGCTCCACCATCAAAGGGAAATCTCAGCTCCAGTGAAGTCCCCAGCACAAATTCCTAGCGCTGTAAGGAGCCCAGAGCCACCTTTTGTTGTAGGGGGCTCACATGACAACAGGCAGGAATCTACAGCCATGTAGCCTAACCTTGATCACCCCTGAGGAAAAACACACACTTTTAGACTTATCCTCTCCTAGAGGAGACACCTAAAATAGGTCAACTGATTTATACCCAAAAATGCCTTTTTAGTTCCTCAGGCTGAAACAAAGATTTAAGTGACAAGCTCTATATTGCAGATATCTAAAATAAGCAGAAAGAAACCCACATAGAATTTTATTCTTGGTTTAAAGATGAAAACACAACTTGTATAAAAGGAACCAGCACATAATACAGACTGCTCTGTGGAAAAGACCAGAATACAAAGTTATTCATCACTCCTTCACCAGAAAGGCTCCTGATATTTAGACACCAATCAATGAGATGGAAGGCTGGAAACATTAACCATCCATGCCAATCAATGAGGTGAAACAAACTCCAAGTAAATTGGTCGGGTTTCCAGTAGATCCCATAAGATTAGCACATTTTTGAAACTGTGATAACTGATAATTGATTTTCTATTTGAATAAAGTTACTTCAGGCTACTTGTGTATTTTCTTTATCACATCGTTAGGTTTTAGTGTCTCTTCACAGACTAAAACTGAGCAGAACAATGATAATTTTGCCCCTCTGCAAAATCCTAAAATTTTAAGATCCTAACTGTACCCCACTATAACAGGATATATTTATGATTTATTCTACATCACCTCCTCCCTGATGTGTCTTGGGTTCACTCCCTCACTATGAATAACTTTCCCATAACTTCAATTCGAAAATCTATCTTCTGATTTTCCTCCAAATTTTCACCTCATCTGTCAAAACTGATGTTCTATTTCTAACCTTTGAACTGAATTTCCAGGATGAGGGGAGGAAAATCTTTTGGCCTCTTATGCCCTGGCATATTCCACAGTACATTCTTTTTTATTTGTGTCAACACTGATTGTTCTTAACAATGAATGTTGATTACTCAGATCTTAATTTCTGTATTTTTCCTTTCTTACTGTTCCTGGTTAATTATATTATTAGATGCACATGGATCGTATCTACCACACCTTGGAGGAGATCAGATTAGTCAGATGGAAATATTCCAATAAGATACAAATAAGAGAGATACAATATAGAAAAATCAAGATCATAACAGTAATTCTGGAACTGAAAATTGTGAAATACGCAACTATCAGTCAATGGCTGGGGTTTTTTTACAAAATAAATTTTATTTCCTATTTAGAGTTTTTTTAAGCTCCAAATATATAAAAAAATAATTTATTAATTTAAAAAAGAGTAAATATTGAATGCATATAGCCAGAAGAAACCTTTCCATTTTCCACCAAGATCACAACTTTTGCTTTTCATCAGAATGCATTTCAATAACTTACTCAAACAGATTGCAGTAATTCCATTACAACATGTGATTTATGGGTACAACATACATTAAAACTAAAAAAAAACCCAAAACCTAACACCTATTTAAATAACAGATTGTTATTAACAGTGGAATTGGTCTCTAGCACTCAATATCTGTGAAAAAGAACATGCATCTTACACAGGAACTACAGTGCCTAAGAAAATGTAACCTCTCTACAGTCACCATTTTCATATTTCTTAGTGTTAAACACACAGCTTTACTCTACATATCCAAAGCAAATTTCATTTTCCTGTTTGATAGATTAAATAACTTTAATAGTCTGGTTACCCTTCAGCTCAATGTAGAATGTAAATTTTACATCATCTCTATTAGGCATTCAATGTTTTGGAGAAGAAATTAAATTATTTTTCTTATGGTCTTATAACCTCCATAATTTTCTGAGACCTTTCTCTTGTTTCACTCTTCATCTTTACTGCTCCTACACAACAGGTACAAAGTTCCTTCTCCAAGAGGGTCCTTCCAACTTGCACATTACTGTGGCTCAAAACAAAGAAATCTTTCCAAATATCTCACGGACTGCTCACTTCAGTATCTTGATAAATCACAAAACTTGGCCTGAATCTGATTTCAGTGTATTATTTATTATAATATTTCAGTGTATTTAATATTTCAGTATGTTAGAGACTCTGAAGCCTCTTTTGTTTCATGATATTTTCTGTAACTGACACCAGAAGAAGGACTCAATAGCTATTTACAGGTGTTCTTTTAAAATGCACTCTGTCACGTAGACTTGATTCATTATTTAAGGAAAAAAAAAGGTCACAATAATCAAAAGCAATTTTCAATATAAACAGTAATCTGTTGTTACAAGTCAGGACTGAAGTATACAAACACTACTGTTAATGACAATTAAATAACAACCCCTGAAGCACTGATACCACCTTCTTTTTTACAAAATACTAGAATACAATTTAAAGAAAAACTTGAAAAATGCCTCAGCTATTCGTTAAATGACTTGGATATCTATCCCTCTTTAAAATGCAGCTGAAACCTGTGAGTGAGCTCAAAAATCAGTAGAAATGACTGTATCACAGACTAATAGCACAATTGTTTTAAGTGCCATTTCCTTCAGAAACCAGGCCAAAAGAATACTCATTTCAGACCAGAAATGTCTTAAATGTACCAGAGTCTCAGTGGGGGAAAAAAAATGCAATCAGAGTGCTGATGAAAAAAGGCAAGAAATTGCAGAAAAAGGTAACTGCAAAGTTTACCACATCCTCCTATTCAACAGCTTATAGCATACACAATACATTGCTTTCAGACTATTATAATCCACAATTTATTTTCTTTTTTATGGTAACAACACAACAAGGGAGGGAATCCCTGTCATTTATACCCTGATTAGTCAATAATCTGGAGCTCTAATGAAGACTCAAGCAAGCAAATAATTATTCAGATCAGTCCAACCAGAGTTTGGTGAACAGTTTTCATTTTCTGGAAGAAAGACAGTTATTCTCCTTCAGGAACACCTCATTGTCCCCCACCACTTTCAAAAAATTATTCAGTCTTTAAGTCAGTTCCACAGTAGTTCCACTTTAAGTAGTTCCACTGAGTACAAAAGTCTTATTCAATAAATATCACTTCAAGTGAGTATTAAGCTCAAAGTTTCCTCTATTCTTTTAACTAACATTTACCTCTAAGATAAATAAATCTTGGTGATTAACCTTCTTCCAAACACACACACACACACACACAAAAAAGTTTCTTTAATGTTATTGAATAAAAATGCCAAGAAATATTAACCTATGAGGAGAACACCTACACAAAGGATGCTGGAATCTTCATTTCTTCCCCAATTTTCATCACCAATACTCAATGAGATGTATTAATTAGCTTTCCTATAACTGTCACTGGTAACTTAAGATCTGAAGTCTTGCTGGAAGGACTTACTAGCATAGTGGTTTTTATTTTTATTACTTATTTTATAAACACATAAGTTCAAAAATCTGTACTTACTTCTACATGTGCAAATAACATTTGTTCAGTGTTATCATTGTTTTTCTCCTTGAGGTCTGGTGGGATGTGTCTGTTTCTTACTTGGAAATGTGTCTTACTAAGATAACCATCACCAAGGTCCTGTGTTCAGAAAAAGAGAAAGAAAAAAGAAATTTTCTGTAACCAAAATGGTAAATGCCTTCACTGTTCTAGAAAATAAACAGAGCATGGTATTTAGGCACAGGCTCCAAGTCTTTTTATAGGCACTGATGACTGCAGTGCTCCTCAGCACCTTCTCACGGATGGTTTACACCAGCTCTTGGTGTTGAAGGAAGTCAAAGACCTCAACAGCAAAAATAAAGTTTAATACAGCTATTAATGGAATAAGACAACTGCACCCTGGGGATCAGGATAAGTGCCAAAGAACGGGAAGGCAGTGCACCAAGGTGATGAAGAGATGAGGAGCTATTAACGATTCTGACCTATTTCAATGCATTCATGCCAGGATTAACTTCCCAACTCTCGCAAGGCTGGTTTGGTTTTGCTCTGTTTCCCCCCTCTAACTTTACAAAGTTCTGAAAACAAAACAAAACAAAACAACTTCAGAATTTATGTACGCAGAGTCACAACTTGTTTCCTTCTCTTGATCACCTCTGAGGTGAAATGTAAGAGAAAACAGACGAAGCTGTGCCTTCTCCCAGTTCCCATTTTATCATTTTGCTTCCCAGGCCACACAGCCCACAGTTGTTAAGTGCCCTTGTATAATCCCAAAGTGGCAGAAGAAAGGTTTAGGAGTTTTCCTGCATTACTGGCCTGTCTACCTGCACATTTTATTTTTCCTAATTAGGAGCAAGAGGAGAGAAAACATTTAATAACAGGTATACTCTGAAAGGAAGAAAGCAAGTACAGAACACAAAGAACAGTAGTTGCATGTCGAGGATTTACTTCTCAAAGGAAACAAATAAATTGGGAGTTTATTAGCTGTTTCATTACATTTTATTTTAGACAAACAGCATAGGCACAACATCTGATGAAAAAGGATTCTATTCAAAACAGTCTCACTACAAAATTCATTAACATAGCACTAAATTCTTAGACAAGACTGCAAATTTAACTATGATTTAACTCTTTGGTTAATTTGTCAATGCTGACAGAGTTTCTGCTATTTATTTTTACCTTTAAACCATCATAGGTTTTATACAGACACACTAGTTCTCCCTTTCCAAAGATACCATAGATTAAACGTACCTCCAAAATCTACTACGAGCTACTTGTTCACTTTGTTCTGATCAAGTTTCATGCATTAAAAAAAGGATAATGCACTCTACATGTTCTTTTTCCATTGATTTTTAAGCATGAATAAGAGTATAGCCAGTTACAATGCACACTTCTCCTACTTTATGCCTCATTTTCTCAACAAATCTCATTAAAAGCACGAACCCACCAAACTTTGCTGCAAGTCCTGGCTGCAGAGCCAAGTGCAGCCTGTGCAGGGAGGAACACAGTACGCAGAGAATGATGAAAGAAAAACTAAGCCTAAACTGGTGATAGAAAACCCACTTCTCTCACTCTCAACTCCCTCTCAAGCATGTCCTCATTCCTCTCAAGTGTCTCCTCTTGGAGCTTCCCCACAGTGCCAGCAGGAGGAAAGATACCTGCACAGGTATTTGTCCCACTAAGAGCAGCAGAGGAAGAGCTGCAGCCACCCACAGAGGAGAAATGCCCCACGGCACAGTGAGCTGTGCCAGAGCAGGGCTGGACCGAGCCTCCTCCTCCCTGAACCGGTTCTTCCCACCAGGAGAGTGCAGCCAAACTTCTCAGCCCTTGCATTCTGTGATGGATGATGAATGGAGGGATGGAGGGATGGAGGGATGGATGGATGGATGGATGGATGGATGGATGGATGGATGGATGGATGGATGGATGGATGGATGGATGGATGGATGGATGGATGGATGGATGGAGCCAGCAGTCTCTGTAGCTGTGTCAGAGCAGGCAGGAAAGAGCAGCATCCCTCCTGCTGCACTCAGTGGTGTTTTGTACTCTTCTATACCCCTATAAATCACAGCTGTAGCCAGAACCCTGATCCCACTAATGTGCTAAGGGAGTCCCTTCCTACTGCAGCTGTACCAAAAGCCAAAGGGAACTAATGCAGCTTTTGGTATGATTACCTGGATTAACCTCAACTAAATATGAAACAAACACAAAGCAGAGAGCAAATAGGGCCTCGTTTGCTTCAGCTAAATCTCAACCTCCAGAGCAAGTTTAACCATTCGTCCTTAACAGCAGCACCCAAGTTCAGCTCCACCAGCTCCTGCAGGAGAGGTGCTCTTGGCTTTTTTACAGCTTTCTTCCGGTGGAAAAAAAAAAACCCAAACCAAGAAAACACATTATAAAAATAACATCATTTGGAACATTTCACTTACAGCTATAAATACAGGGTTCTGCCTGGGCCATGTGAGCTTATGCACCAAGAGCCAGCTCCACGAGAACAATGAGTATTTCATCATCTAAATTTAATCTCCACAGAAAACACGGGAACACAGTTCTACCAGCCTGGTTCACTTGTGTGGTCTCACTGCTATCAATGGGTCTATTCACGTGAGTCAGGAATGAGGAATGGGATCCAAGTGCATTACATCAGCAAAATTAAGAGTGCCCCAAACTACCCACAACACATATACTGGTTAAAAAAACAAAAAAAAAAAAAGGCAAAAAAGACAATGAGACATCTTGTTGAGGAAAAGCTTTCTTCTCAGACTCCACACTGTAAATGGATGGTCTCCATGGCCAGGTTTTTATCACACACTGAAATCACACAGTCGCCAACTTGGCCCATTAAAAAAAGAAAACAACCCTCTTAGAATTTTTTTATATGAGAACAAAAATCTATCTCATTCTGCTATTTCCAGCAAAGCTTCTTATTTCACAGAAAGTTCAGACTTTGACCCATGTATTAAATTCCCAGTAGAGGCTCAGAGCATCTTTCTTTGTTGAATAAATCCTCACAAATATAGCCTTGAACTGAAATCTAAAGTTTCAAATGGTTTTCTGTAAGAAAGGGTGCATTGTAACACTTGGCTAATATTTGCACTCTTATAAAAACTCCTCAATAGAACAAATCTAAGTCCAAGGTCCTCCCTCTTCTCCCTCTTACTGAAATTCTGATTGTCTGTGATGGAAAGGTTACAAATATTAATGTACAACTACACATGTAAAAACGATGGCACACATTGGGAAAAGCATAACTTTTCTCAAAAAAAAATCCATGAAAACATGGAAAAACACTGAAGCCATTAAACTCTAAAGAAAAAAAAAAGCTAGACTAACAGATGTTCTACAATAGAAAGATAGAGTACAGAAAAAAGAGAACATGAAAACCTAAATCCTGGAGAAAGCCAGCATGTATCAATACATCTCCATATACTGTAACAATAAATTTTTATATACTGTATCAATATATATTTATACACTATAATACATATACTGGATAATTTGTGTACCTATACACATATTAGTTTGACATTATCCTGAGCAAAATAAGAAAAGTCATATAGAGCTTAGTAAACGAAAAAAATATGTATAGCAAAACCATTCTTCTTAAAGAAAACAGAATTTGTCAGTGTAATTTCAGAAGACATGTTTGGTTGATAAACATACAAGTTGGAACAATACATGCTCAGAATTTCCTAAGATAACTGTGGATTCCACAAGTGGAAATTTAAAATAATTAAAACAATCACACACTCATCTTACACATGCTATAGGATGAAAATTTATTAATTCACAGATCTCAAAGTGTAACTTAAAAAATGGGCAAATCATCATAAAATAAGTGATTCTAATGGGGTCCTTTGGGACTAGTCTTAGCCCTGTGCTATTTAAAATTTTGATTAATGACCCAGTAACAATATGTAGATATTGCTGTAGAGGTTTGAAAGTTATGGAGAAGCAGGAAATAATGAGAATTGATCATTAATACTGGCAGATATTTCTGGTTGCTGTATGCAACTGACAGGTACGGTAATGAAAGTACCAAGCCAAGGATCTAGAACAAAGACGATGTGCTATTTCAGCCTAAAGGGTTAAAGTGAACCTTGGATATAAAACCACACGCAGTTGTCCAGAGTAGGAGGGATTGAATTTCTCAGTGACACCACATTCATTGTCTGGTTCTGCCCAGAGCTGAAAAAGGGTTTTGATAGATTGGCCAGGATTCAGAGATCCACAGCCCTGTTCAATACCTGCACTGGCCTAAACCCTCAACCCAACACACCCGTGCAGTTAAAGGATGTTTCAGCTTGTGGTGGTTGTCAACAGCTCAAAAAGCCCACCAAGAGTCTCTAGAAGCCAACACTCTGATTGTTTTACCTTGCTAGTCCTCCACTCCCAGCCATCTCCTATCTGCTGCGAATGCTTAACAAACTCTTCACAGAACTGCCTGAATCTTTTCTCCTCCAAAAAGAAGTCCTCTTCACCTGCCATGCTACAGGATACCTGCAGAGCAAACCGAAGGTTAGTGCCGGCAGATGAGAAAAACACTGAGAAATTTCACTAAATCATAGCAGCTGAACAGTGAAGTAACAAACCATAAGGAAAAAAACCTATTGCTTTAAATAACACAAAGACTTTTCTTCAATTCCATCAGGGAATCATGGATCTGCAGAACAGCTGAGACTGGGAGAGACCTTTGGAGACCTTTGGTCCATTCCCCCTGCTCTCAGCAGCATCAACTGCAGCAGGTTGCTCAGGTTTGTTTCCATTTGGGTTTTGGTTATCTCTAAGGATGCAGATGCCACAGCCTCTCTAGGGAACCTGTTTCAGTGCTCAATTACCACAGTAGGGAATATTTTTTATTCTGTTTAACTGGAAGCATTTATCTACCAGTTTGTGCTTGTTGCCTCTTGTGTTGTCTCGACTGAAGGAAGTCTGGCTCCATCTTCTTTATTCCCTCACACCACGTATTTATGGGCATTGAGAAGATCCCACTGACCTCTCTCTTCTCCACGCTCATTCCTCCCAGCTCTCTCAGCCTTTCCTCACCAAACACCTTTAATCACATTTGGGGCTCTTTGCTGGACTGGTTCCAGTATTGTGGTGTCTTCCCTGTACTGGGCAGCCCAGAGCTGCACTTTTAACATGCATTTTCTTAATAGTGCAGTGAAGCCCAAAAATACGGCTGCAAAAGGTTCCCTGTGTTTCAAAGGGTTTTCTCACAGGGTTTTGAAGATAAAATTTTTCTCAGATAATTTGGTCATTTTTACTTGCCCCCCCCCTTGCCCATTTCAATGAGGATGTGTCATAAACAAAGCTGGGTTAATGTGTTTGTGGACATCAGGCAGCACAACAAACAAACCACTGAATCACAGAATGGTTTGGATGGAAGGAACCATAAAACTCATCTTGTTCCATGGGCAGGGACACCTTCCACTGCCCCAGGCTGCTCCAAGCCCCAGTGTCCAGCCTGGCCTTGGGCACTGCCAGGGATGCAGGGGCAGCCCCAGCTGCTCTGGGCACCTGTGCCAGGGCCTGCCCACCCTGCCAGGGAAGGATTTCTTCATACTATTTACTCCAAACCTACTTTTTCTAATTTTAAAGCCATTCCCCTTGTCCCATCAGCGGCTATCACAACAATAACCTGTAACTATTACAACCAGATCACACCTCTCCTTAACAAGAAATACAAGTGACACAGCATGTCACACAATGCTCATTATTTTTCAGTATCTGACCCTGAGTCACATCATGATCCTGTCTGCCCACGACAAAAATTATTTATTAGCACTTGAAACACATTACTCTCAACAGCAGTTAACCCAAGGCTCTGTGCCTCTTGGATGCCAAGAAATGGGAAAAGCAGGAAACAGACAGTGCAGGTGTTTCTGCAATTCCCCAAGTGCCCTAACCCTGATGAAGGGATGCAAACGGCCCTCACTGAAAAACGTACAGAGTGCACAGCTCCCTCACAGGGTTGAAACAGAGCTTCGTGCTTCTGGAAGACGGCGGCTGTGAAGAATCACCGAATCCCACAGCCCTTGGGCTGGAAGGTTCCTTTGGAGCTCGCCCAGTCCAGCCCTGGCCAGGCAGGGAGCCCTGGGCAGGGCACAGGAAGGTGTCCAGCTGGGGCTGGGGTGTCTCCAGCCAGGGACACTCCAGGCCCTCCCTGGGCAGCTGTTCCAGGGCTCTGCCCCTCCAGGGACACAAGTTCTTCCTCCTGCTGCCCTGCACCTTGCTGCCCTTGATCTGATGGCCACTGCTGCTGCTGCTGGCACTGGCAGCACCGAGCGGAGCCCAGCCCGTGCTCTAGCAGCCCTTGGGGATGTTTGGATGGATGGATGGGATCCCCGAACCGACCCGCACGGGCCCATCCCGCCCGGACACGGGCCTGGCCGGTTGCTGGAGGCCAGGCGAGCCCCGCACAGATTTTTCCCTATCCTCCTTCCCACGGTCTTCCCGGCCCCCGGCGGACAGGGTCGGGGAGAGCGGGAGGGACCAACCCCGCTCGCCGCCCCTCACGTACCGTGCGCTCCTCCTCCTTTTTCCTTTTCCTCCTCTTTTTCCTCCTTCTCCTCCTCCTCCCGCCGCTCCGGGCGCGCACCGGCCCCGCCCCCGCTGCGCATGCGCGGCCCGGCCGCTACGGGAGGGGGGGGGCGGCTGCGCGTGCGCGCGGGTCGGTGGGGGCGGGAATGGGGGACTGAGGAGATGAGGGGGAATGGGGGGGGAGGGAATAGAGGAGCGAGGGGGATGAGAGGGATGAGGGAATGAAGGAGTGAGGGAATGGGGGAGCGAGGGGGATGAGGAAATGAAGGAATGGGGGGATAAAGGGATGAGGGAATGAAGAACTGAGGGGATTAAAGGAGTGAGGGAATGGGATGAAGGAATGAGGGGATGAGGGAATGAAAGGGATGACGGAATGAAGGACTGAGGGAATGAAGGAGTGAGGGAATGAGAGGGATGAGGGAATGAAGGAGTGAGGGGGATAAAGGAGTGAGGGAATGGGAGAATGAGGGGATGAGGGAATGAGAGGGATGAGGGAATGAAGGAGTGAGGGGAATAAAGG